>KK499797.1:731203-1243703 GCA_000688715.1 Glossina pallidipes
TATATATATATATATATATATATATATATATATATATGCATTTCTATTATTCCTATCTCTACTCTTTACTAATTGCTCATAGTTGATAGTGAAACGCATATTCGCTGCATTCGCATATGAATTATAAATAAAAACAAACTGATTGCATTTCTATCACATAAGATTTGTTTTTTTTTTTTTTTCATTTTCTTTATTCTCACACTTGTCTTAATGTTTATTTATCAACTGCAGCACATGTCAATTAATACCAGAGGACATAGAGGTAATATTTAATCAATAACTTTACGTGAATTGTGGTGAGAGATGTAAATAACAAAAAAAAAAAAAAAAAAATCTCTGAAAACTGAACGCGTGTGTATTGATTAAAATGCATTTTCAATATTTTATTAATTGCCATCATTTAGTTTCAATTGATATACGGAAAAAAAAGCAATATATAATAACTGGAAATAATCGGTAATTATTTTATATACACTTGACACATAGAAAATATATTTAAAAAATAATTTTATTTTACCAAAGGAAAAGATTTCTTTTCATTAATAAGCTTTTGAAAAATAATTTATTATGTTTAAGACGACAACAAGCATGCACTATGTCTTCCGATCTTTAGCAGACGAAATAGGTGGAAAAATTGTATTCAATTTAACACTAGAACTCCCGCTAAGGTAAATTTGACTTTTTTCGGTCTTTGTACTTGAAAAAATGTGTATAAGGGATGTGAAGTTGTAAAGTTTTTCTTGTAAGGGGATGTACAATTTCTTCAGATCTTTAAGAGAAAAAAATAAAAGAATTTGCATGTAATTTAATACTGAAACTATCGCTAAGATCAATTTAACCTTCAATCAACCTTTGTGCTTGAAAACAAAAATTATAAAGCAAGCAACAAAATTTTTCCAACATTTTTTTTTAAAAGTGACCTTTAAATTCATATATTTTTCTTTATCTGGTCTACTCTTCACGATACGCTTTACAGAAACGAAACATTTTCATCTACAACTTTCGTAGAATCGCTACAATTGCAAAAATGAAGATAATAAGCTGAAATTTGAATAAACATTTGGATAATTGAATAGAAACGCAAGATTAAAAACTAATTGCCATACGTCTATCCACACTTCTGCACAAGATTGCAAACTGAATTAACCTCGAAAAATGGCAGACCATTTTTTGCATATCTTTATCTATAACTTTCGATTCTGCGAAGATATCGGAAATTTTTTTTAAACTTGAATTTCCAATCGGTCAAAGAATATCTGCATCAAATTTCATCTGTAGCGATTGCACAAAGATTATGGGTCAAAATGATCCATTTCGGAAGAAATAATTATATGCAAAACGTTGCTAGGTCGAGTGTTAAACAGTAGTTTTCTATGTCCACCAATAGCTTGTGTAGAAACGCGACAATATGTCAAACGTAAACGATTGACTCAACGATCAAATAATCATTATCAGCTAAAAGTGGTCTGATGGCCACAAAAAAAACTTCTCGTTCATACGGTATTTAACTGCAACAAAAGACAAAGGTCATGTATAAACAAAAAAGTTGTCTTAGACGATACTTTGATATTATATTTTTTGCGTCGACTGAAAAATAAACAGGTCCCAGTACTTTGTAAACTTACAATGAATCATTCAATGATCTAATAAAATAAAAAAAAAAATTTCTTAGAACATTCACTGCCCTTTCCATACAATTTCTCTTCCGGAATCTCAAAAGCTTTTGATATGCCACCTTTTTCTTTCACGAAATGAGAATGAAATGAAGAATTCTTAACAGCTAGCCGTAAGTGTTTTAGAAATCTTGACGGAAATAATATCGAAGATGGGGTAAAAATAGGAGAAACCCCAAGAACGAAAACATTTGACCTCAATAATTCAAGGGTAGGTTAAGAGGTTTTCACATTCCTTTTTATAGATATCTTTTGATCAATTATATGCTTATCCTGGAACCGATTTATTGGCACTGTTAACTCACACTATCCGCATGGAAACCAAAAAAGGGACAAAAGACGTAAAAACTTCGGTTTAAGGCAAAATTATATTCGATTTGAATGCAATTTTTTATTAGTTGCTTTAGTTTATTAGTGCTTTCAGCTTATTGTACGATGCGGCGTAGAGTTGCTCAGTCTATATACACCTTATACCGTGTTGTATGCTCCAGCAATAATCACGACTACCAACTCAGTGTTCGCGGATTCAAATTTCAAGTGCGCTAGAGTTTATTTTGGTCTTAGTGGATGCTCACTCAGTAAAGGCACAACACTTGCCGATTAGATACGCACGCACTAGACCCTGGCCACCCTGTGTATATCTCTTTTCCTTTTCTCACTTCTTTCTGGCTGTCACCGTTTTATACACACAGGGAACATCATCCCCCGAGTGATTGGTTATATTAAAAAAGAAAAAAGAAGTAAATAAATATTTGAAATTATTATAAATATTGATAATTAATTGTCGTCCGTCTTTTGGGTCTTTCATAATAGCGATTGAATCCCTGATCCGATTTAAAAATTTCCAAATTTCGTCGAGCTTAACTAAATGTCGCCTTAATTTAGTATTGTTTTCAAAGAAAACAAAAAACATACACTACACTCAATAAGGTCGTAGGCTAAGATGACTACTAACAATAAGTCTCCGGTCTGCCATATATCGGGAAACACTGTTGAAAGACCATATGATTTTTAGATAGCTTCTAAACGAATCGTGTGAAAATTTCATGACATTAGCTACAGGTTACATGTTGCTACTATCCGTAACTTATGTGGATCTGGCAACAGTATTGCCATGTATATGCCAGATCGAAGCCTTATTGAGTGAAGTGTTAATTTAGAAAAATTTGGAAAAGAATTGAAACTTTTTCCGAAATACTTTAACAGAGTTAGTTTGGTTAGATGATAATCTTATCATACTATATCAGGAGAGTAAGGTATTCGTTCCTATATTTCGCAAAGTTTTATTCGCGCGGCAATTGGTTGCAAAAGTTATAGTTGCTGTAGTGCCACTACACACAAAACTTAAATTTTTCCTTTGCTTTGAAAATTACAAAAGTGACATAACTCAAACAAATGTTTTGGTTTACAAGGTATCATTATGGTGGATATAAAAATTAAAGCACTATTGCCACACTACTCTTTAGCACTAGTATCTATTTGCAAACAATTAACAATCATTTACTGGAGAGAGATGCATATCCACAGGTTTGTCTGGCACAATCAATGAGCGAATAATTTAACCCAAAGAGTTCACTAGTAGTACCCAAAAACTGGCCAAGGTTGCTTAGTATTAATAACTGCGTTTATTTTTATTTAGTCTTTACAAAATATGCGTTTAAAATAAACAAATTGAAGATAGTAAGCAATTCTTCGTTCCATTTACAACAAAAAACTGTTGTTTGCTTTGTAAGCTCTTTCATGCTTACGTTTTCCTTTAAGCCAAACAACGGCGTAATTATATCTCCTTACATTTATTTTCGTCCCTAATCATAAGATAAGAAAACTCTTTTCTAAATTAACCTTTGAGTAAGGTGAAGTCCGCCTGAGCATCCGCGTAGGGAAGAACCGCAATTTAAAACAAAGTATTCGCTGATTCAAACCCCAAATCCGGTCAAGTTTTCCTTAATCGTGACGATAGCGAGTTAGTCGGTTCAAGGTGTAACTAGTCATAGTCGTTATTTACCTGAGTTACAGAAAGATTAAATCTCGCTGCCTGTATTTTTCAATTTTTAAAAGTCTTATCATAAACCTGTTAACTTTGTGCATCTGATTACAGCGTCTGGTGGTCATCTTTCGTGTCTAGTCTAGACTGCATAAGCAAAAATATTTTCAAAAATATTTTTGAAAGGCAACAAAGAGAAGATAGACATAGATATGCAAAAATTTGCTTATGCCTAACATTCTTGCGCTGTCGTTGCGAGGCGAATTGGGATAACCCAAATTGCGAGCGCGATCTTGCAATTCAGCACATTGCAGCTGTATAAGCATATAACAGCTGTAAGTATGAGTTGAAGTTTTTCCTTAATTTTTTTTTTTTTTTTTTTTTTTTAACTGCAATAATAATACAAGTGATGTGTCTTAAAATAATATTAATTATAAAAATTTTGTTTACATTAAATACAAGCAGATACACATACACACAACTAAAGTACGTAATGTCATTGCATATATGAATTATTTAATAAAAACTATAATTGATTGCCATTACCATATAATAAGTGTTTGAAATATTTTACATTAACACATACCGCAACAAAGAAAGATATGAAAAGAAAAAAAAAAAAAAAAAAAAAATAAGAAAAGGCAATAACATCAATGTTACCCTTGAATATTGTATAATTTTCATGCATAAAATTTCAAAATTTAACCCAATTTTCTATGAAAAGACTTTTCGATCAATGTAAGAACGATTGTTGTGTTTTCTTACAACGTCATGACAAGAAAGGTGTGTTCGTCTAGTGCTTTGTAAAGCACTAAAGTTGTTTGTCACTTTGATACGGCTTTAACTCATTGATTTATTGTTGTGATCATTGCTAGGAAAGTTGTTATTGTTATTGTTTTGTGCTTCTTGTTTATGTCGCAGCACAAGCTACAAACAATTAATATTTTATCGAAAAAATATTGAGCTCTTGGAAAACAAAATCAAAATCACGTCAAAACTGTTTGATTTACTTTGATGTTAAATCTTCGGCCGCCCAGTTCTTTAGTTTAAATAATATTTCCTTGCATATTGCAAAAAGACTGTCTAAGAAATATTAAGCCCTTTGAAAGTAAAATAAAATCTTACATTTACTTCTATTGAAAAGGAAATTGTGTAGGGATTTTTTAATTTTATATTTTAATGATAAGCTTTTATCCCCACTTTGCATTCGGCAAAGACCTATTGCTCCTTTTGAAAAATAACTCCCCAAGCGAATCAAATAATAACTGAATAACTGTAAGGTCAATCAAGTGTTTCATTTCATTCTGTTTCCCTGAGTAAATAAACTTTCCTGCAAGACGTATCCTTAACAGGATATAAAGCTAAAAGATCACTTAATTGAAAATAACTTATAGTATACAACAGAACCTATCTGAACAACAATTTAGGATGCAGGGGTATATGCTAAAGAGTGAACATGTGCTTTTCTCATAACTAATTGCAATAAGTAAGGAAAACTAAGGCTATTTATAAGCTGAACAAACACTATAAGGTACATATGGCTTCACGTCGGCATTATTGAAAGTCTGAATAAATTTCTGCTCATTCTTTAGCAAATTTGAATGTATAATGCACTATAAAATATACTATAAAAACAACTGGCATAAGATAATTCTTTTCAACTATCGTCTAGCGCTAAACATAACTTGCCCCATCTCTTCCGTAGAACATAAATTTCACGAAGAAAGTGCAGCTAACCTGTTTTTGCTCATCGCCGTAAAAATGGAAACCCTGTTCGCATAGACAACGTGTCCCTGACTAAGACCAATTTTGTTTACCTAAAAAAGGAAAGGAAAATCGGAAGGGAAAAGAGAGAGAAGAATAACACATTCCAGTTTAGGGCTGCTAATAATCCCAGGCAATTGCCAATTCCTTGGCCGTAAAAACGTACGTTATCGTGGCAATTGGCACCTTATACTCACTTTTCTCCCCTATTGCATTAATAGTTCTTCGTCAAAAGTCCCAGTGATGGTTTCGGTTACTTGGAGCAAACCGTAATTCTCAACGCTGAGCTATTCCCCCAGGGGGTCACCATTAATATCCAGATTTATCGTAGATGTTAATGGTCCGCCTAGTCTGCTTCCTGGATATTGTAATGCATCCTCTATTTATCAAATATTACGATATCGAAGCACTGCCCTTCGAATTAAGAAGAAATCGTCACATTACCCACAAATGCTAGTTCTAGAAACTATTCTATACACAATTTCCGCGATAGCTTCCACTGTGGCGTAAAGCCTAAAGGCACCACATTGGGGTGGAAAAACCACCGTTTAAGTGACTGTCTTATAGCACTGGTTATGGCCAGTCCTAAAAAACAGCAAGAAGTTGTTCAATCCTTCAATATAACGCAGTATCATCAAAACGGTTCTTCCAGAATCTTTCAGTTTCTTTGATCGTTTTCGGATAGTGTATAAGGAAAGGCTTTACAAGCGTTCACATGTCACTTTCTCTGCACAAGATCCATGAAATTTTTATAAATTACGGCAATACATTCGACCGCTCAATCAATAACGTAAATATAACCCTAACGCGATGACCGATGTTCTTCTAATACCAGCACCTAGAAAAATGAAAGTTTCCTAAAAAACTGTAAAGCTTACTCCCATTTAAGCCATGATATTTTTGTCACGTCGTGACCGTTGATCATTTCTTTTCTACCACTCATCATCAAATACCTACTTCGCTACGTTTCTAAAGAGATGGATTAAATGTCCAAAGACTCATTCTAGCAGATTTCTATCATTGCTTTTCTACCACTCATCATCAACTACCTACTTCGCTACGTTTCTAAGGAGATGGATTAAATGTCCAAAGACTCATTCTAGCAGATTTCTATCATTCCTTTTCTACCACTCATCATCAACTGCCTATTTCGCTACGTTTCTAAAGAGATAGATTAAATGTCCAAACACTCATTCTAGCAGATTTCTATACTTTTTTAACACTTCTTTGTTATGCATATTTAATTTTTTAACAAATTTTTAAAGGGAGCTCAATACTATTTAGGGAAAATTTTAACACACTTATTATGCGCGCAAAATGGCACGTGCTTCACTTAGACCGCTTTGATTTATGTAATTGATTTAATCTCACGTATCGGAAATCTTAATGTTTGTAATTTAACACTAATACCAACACACCCCCTTTTAAAAAAATGCAAGATATTTTACCATTCTAGCGGCATACTAGTTTTGTTTTTTCACATTTACATAGCGATTAAAAATATTTGCTACACTTTCTGAATGTGTTTTTTTTAATCGATGGCAGTTAAGTAACAAAACAATGATTAATTGATCAGCTTTACGTTATGTTATCTCTTTATGTGCATTAACAAAAATTTATTAAGCAATGGTGTGGAAATTACAACCGCACACGCGGCTATTCAATCAAAATCAATGCATATTAAATGGAATAAGCGAATAAATCAAAGAAATCGCTTTCAAGGTGAGAGAGATTTAATTAATTTAATTAAGGTCTTTGGAAAGTTCAGCGCAAAAACCATACATACAAATAATTAGCATTTAGATTATTATTATATATTATTTTATAATTATTTGAAAAAAAAATAAAAAAATATTTTAAAAACAAGGAAGAAAAGTATGTTTAAAGTCTACTTCTCTGGCAACCAACACAACAACCAGTATAATGAACTCATTATAGCATTACTTTAAGCCTCTCTCTGAACGACTTAATATATTGTAACTAAATGCTAATAAAAAGATTCTTTATTGCTGAATATTTGCTTATTTGCGAAAAAGTTTTCTGTGAAATAAAAAACAAAGAAAAAAAAAATTTAAAAAAAAAGAACATAAATAGCACGTAATCTAAAAAACAACACGCACTAAGTATGAAAATTCTTTCTATCTATGAAGTATTCTTCTTTTGTTCATAATCTTCCGTTTCCTGGGCATCGAAATTATACAAGAATTTGTTACTTTTGTTACATTACACCACTTGTAGTACAAGGGTATTATGCAGAGTTTTCCAACACTGCGGGTAGGCCCCGCTCCTATTAATGCGGTGATCAAAAATGAAGAACAATATTCAAGTTAAATTGGTAGCATCCGTCTGAGTGGCCGAGTAGAGTCTCGACTAGCAACTCAATGGTCGTGGGTTCAAATCTCAAGTGCGGTAGATGCTAGTGCTTTAAGACTTTAGTCTTAGAATTTATTCTCTGACTAAATTTATAATAATAATAATAATAATAAATGTATGGCATTGTGACAGAGATCTGTGCCAAATTCCCTCACAGAAACGGCATTAGCGTTTCGTGTATGCCGGATTTTGTACGACACAAAAGTTGTTATTTCCGGTTTTTTACGATTTGGGAATTTTTTTTGATCGCAGAAATTGCACTGAACTTTGTTTGCGAAATGAAATTTCTTGTACAAGAACGTTTAAGGTGTTTACAGCCTTTGGTGAGCAAAGTTTGTGGAAACTATATGTTTACAAGTGGTGTAAACAGTTGAAAGAACATCGAGAATCCGTTGAAGGCGAAAAGCATTCCGGACGATCATCAATCTCTGCCGATGAAAGTCATGTCAAAAAAATCAAAGATTCCTTGTTCCAACATAGCCTGTTCACATTTAAGAATTTTGCTGACGCTGTTGGCATTTCGAACAGATCAGTCAACCACATTTCAAAAGATAATTTGGGCTGAAACACGTCAAATCGCAATTGGTACCAAAAACACTCAACGTCTGCTCTCTTTCTTCATTTTGCCATTTCGCCATTTTGTCAAAAATTCAACCACCCTGTTACTCACCCTATTTAGCCCCATTTGACTCCTGGCCAATCCCCAAATTCAAAATAGTGCCCTGGTTGCAACGTTTCCACTTCGATTGAAGAGATACAACCTTTGAAAGCCGTTCCGGAAATCGACCACCGATTTCGAAAATTAGCAAAAGTGGAGGATTACTTTGAAGGCGACGAAATAGTATATAGTATAGGTATTATAAAGGTATAGGCAGTGGTGTTGTGCTAATTATTTTTTACCGGAACGCTAATTTTTTTATTTTTTTTTACCGGAACGCGTATATATAATTATATAGACAGAGCCGATCCTGGGTAGGCGGCCCCAATTTTCGCCCGTCTTCTAATGTTTATTATAAATTCTCGTTATCAGAAATCATTTTTAGTTCCGGAACGCGTTCCTGTCCAAAAAGGAAGTACCCGAACAACATTCCGGAGTGTTCCGGCTCGACAACACCACTGGGTATAGGTAGTATAAAGTATAGGTATATTAGGTATATAGTATATAGTATACCGATCAGAATCACTTCCCGTCGCGATTGAACCTCGCCTGGCCGTCAAGCTTTCTTGTCTTCAATCTACGGGCGCGCAATTTTTGATATATTTGAGGAAATTTGGCTGTTTTGGCCCAAGAACGAATTCTATTGAAAATGGTTCGAATTGGACCACCTTTCCGACAGCGTCCTTTAGAAAGCCTCATTTTGAAAAGACTTTCCATGATTATTTGTAGGGTGATGTAGGGTGCAGTGTGGTAGGTCGTTGCACGCTATGGTGCTCTTACTTGTTTTTTTTTGCATTTCTGAATTACATAAGAGAATTTTTATGAGAAAAAGAAATTATTACAACGTCCCATTAAATAATTATATCATTCCCAACATTATGTATAAAGTCAACATAAAATTATTTGATATGCTAACAAAAATAATGTAATACTCAATTACACAATTTATTTGTAGCCCCAAAAGAAAAAAAAGTAAACTTCAATTATCAATGTAACGATGATTCCTAACAATATTATCAATAAATGTTCTTTAGAAAAGTTTTACATTCCTTTCAAATATGTTTGAGCAGAAAGCCAATGGATTTTGGAAGACTAGATGGCTCTATCTCGGGGCCATTCTTAAGCATTCTTACATTAACGCTATTTGTGCCACAAAGGTATATTCAGTTTGTGTGGATGTAAACGCCTAGAAGAACTTCACATAGACAGAACGGTTGTTATATGAGTAGCCTTACTAAGCGTTTTGATATACGGTATTTAATGGTGGGCGTGCACCAGTGCAAAGCTTTTTGTTTTTTATATATTTATCAAATATATGGAAGGCATTAAAAAATCGATTGAAGATTCTTTGTCTCCGCAGCCGAGATACTGATAAAGTGGTATCTATCAACGTGTGCCTCCCTATTCAACTTCCACCTATTGAAATACAACTATTACTAGTCAGCTGCTGGCATTCTCCAAACAAAACAACCTTCCAATTCATATATAAAGGGCCTTACAATAAGAGCGATAAATTTTAGAATTGTAACTTCCGCTTCCAAACATATTTTTTCCCCATTCCCAAGCGTGAGAACATCCAGCACAATTTACAGTCTCTGCATATGCAATGATTCACGATTACTGAACGTTAAGAGTTATTAAAAAAATTTTATTAAACGTCGCAGCGCAATTGTGGGCGCTCATTATTTATTCGCCATCCCCGTTTCTGCATTCAGGCCGCTGGGCTCATGCGGCTTAAAACCAATGTGTTTTTGAGTTACATTAAAGCCCAACTCTATGCTGACAATCTAAAAACTGTGGAGGCGAATCTTCATCTGACAACGAACGTTGCACAGAGTGACTAACAATCGAAGCCATAATATGCATTCGTGTTTTCAAAGCCATGTTGGACATTTGGACGATGTTTGGTCTAAAACGTAGCTAACATTACTGTATGATACGTTAAGTTGTTGTTGTTTTTCTTTTTTAAATTTAAAAAGCATTACTCTTGACGGGAGACCCTTTGTATATATATCAATGACAATATTTCGAAGCAAGCACTATCAGTTCACAAACATACTCACAACAACTTGAGCAATCACAGAAAAAAAAAAACTACATTTCAACATTCTTCTATGTTGTCCTACATTTCCTTCAATCGAGATCAATGTAAAACTTGCTGTAAACGTTTACCAGACAGTCGGCAATCGATCAATGAACGTTCCAACAGCGGACGTAACTTTAAGTAGTGACGTGTAAGTTCAAATATCTTTGAAAAATTCAAAATTTTAGCTATAATATGCTTTATATAGCTTGATCAAAAAGTTACGATAATTTTCAAATGGCGTGCGTTATACGTGGTGCATCATGTTTGTTGTTTTTGTGTGCGATGATTGCAACATTGGTCAATTTGCAGGTAATACAAACGTTTAATTTGAATTTCGCAACCAACTGCGATAAATTTACTACAATTTCTTCAGCAATTTTTTCGGGAATTACTAGAGAGTCGGTTCAAAACATGTCATACCTTCGGGTTTCTGCATTATGCACGAGATCTTAAGTAAGCCGAGAATATTTAGAAGGCGAAGACAGCAAAAATGATTGGATCGTCGAGGAGATTGGTCGACGAGAAAATAAGGAAAAAGTTGAAAAAACGACGAAAATAACTAAAGTGTATGACAAAAGTCGCTAACCAAAGAGAATATAAAGAAATATTTAATAATACTTTAAATGGAAGATGGGTGATTGGAAGGCTGTTATCGAAGCTGAGGAATTTTCTAAAACTTCGACATGAAACATTCGACTGTTTGATGAAAAAATATCTTGTATGCTCCTGACATGGATTCTCTGTGATTTCTCTCTGATTAAAAAAAAAAAATGTTCAACAATTGTGGAAAAATGAAATCAGAGAAACCCCCGTTCAAGAGGCTATTTAAAGAAGCTTCAATTGGCTTATCTTGAACAGTAAACAGAGCTTTGATCAAAATGCATAAGAATCAAAGTCTCCGAGAGGAATAAGTGCGTTTTGTAAGAATTAATAAATTTTATAAAGAAACCAAAAATTCTCGTTACTTTTTGATCAAATCTTGAGTTGGTTTAGTTACTTTGATTCTCAATCGATGAACTCTTCTTGTTTAGATAACTAAACTTTTTTTTTGGGTGTAAGTTTATAAGATAATGCTTTTCTTTGTAAAATTAAATTAACCGTATAATCAAAACCATACTGAAGGGAAAGGGAGGGGGGAAATCAAGTCTGCAATGTTGTCCATTACGTTAACAAATAAATGCAAGTTTTCCTTGTTCCATTTGAAGCGGCATACCTTACGTAACGCAAATTCTCCCCTTTCTAGCAAAACAAAGGGTAGAACATAAAGAAGTTTGGAAAGAATTATTTACTTAAAATTTCAAACGTAACTTAGTGCATTTATTGCTCTTTAGTGAACTTTAAAATTATTAAACAAACTGCAATCATTTGAGCATAAATTTTGTTTTTATTTTTATGATTTCCTTACGCAATTATTTCAATCCAATTATCTTAACATATGTTTACATGAATGTGCGCGTAAAAATCATAAAGAAATTTTTCGGTGATCTATAAAAATAAACATATAATAAAATAAATAAGAAAATTACATTCGGTCGTGACCGAATCCTCTGTACCCATCACCGTTATCTTAAAACCGATTTAAAAACTAAGAAAAAAAATTTAATTTTTACGTTTTCTAATATTGGATGGGCGCGGATGATTTTTTCTCTTTTCCGAATACGACTGGAAATTTATATGGCGGATGGATTGCACTATATGAGTAACAAGCAAAGAACACGGAAAGCAAAGGTGTTCATCGTTTTTTGTTGCATAGGCTTGTGGGCACTGTGCGCTTTTCCATTGGAAGGTATGGGCCATTTTCAAATTCCTTTGCAAATTTCTAGGCGATATCTTTTTCGTTTACCACAAGTGCTGCACAGCCAGAGAATTGGACAGACGAACCGAGAATTCATATACTTTATGAGTTTTTGAAGCTTGTTCGTACGCATTGTAAAGGTATTGGAAAAAGATTAAATTTTGGTACACTATAATATTGGGTGGGCATGGTCAGGTTATTCCATTTTCGTACAGGTACTACAGCATCGTACGTAGAATGTTCGTGCAAATTTTTGTACATTTATCTGCTATACCTTATGGGCAATGAACGAAAAATCAATTTGCTTTATTCTTTTTTGAAAAACAGAGATGTTCTCAGCTTACGTGGTATTATGGGCCTGTCCCTTCACCAAATTGACCCCTTTTAAATTTTAACCGGGGTACAAGAACTCGCAATATGTCTGCCAAATTTGAAGTCGATAACTTAACTGTTGGTGTTTACAACACACCTTACACTGACGGACAGACGGACATTCTTCTATCCATTTAGAAATAGATGTTGTTGGACTCTCTGAATCTTCCTTTTGGGCATTGCAAAAATTTTGACAAAATGAATATACCTCCCATCCTACGGTGATGGACATAAAAGGGAAAATTGTTATTACTAATAAAACGCATCTTACCTCAAAGCCATTTAAATGAATTTTATGTTTCCTCGTTAGATCTATTAAACGTTCTTCACGATTTAAAATATTATCGTAGACGAGGGTGCTGCTGCTGGTGGTGCTAGTATTTTTCATTTTATCGTCTGCTGAAGTTCGCGAATTATTATCGTTTTTATTATTATGATGATAAATATAAAACCGACCCCCATAAGAGTTATTGTCAGCAAGAGCAGCAATAGCATTTGGCCCCTTGCTGGCATTGGTTTTATTAGCATTAGCATCATCAGCAGCAACGATCACAGAAAGCAAACAATTGTAATATAAACTTGCAATTAAAATCAAAATTAAGCCACTAGGTGAACACATCACGATTAATAATATGCTTATCCGCGCGTTGCTGAATGATCACAAAACCAAAATAAACAAATAAGCAAAAGAAAAAAAACAAATAAAAATGAAATAAAATAAAATAAAATAGGTATTGAAACGCCAAGAAGCACGAACAACAATAATTGCACGTACTCAACAGCAGCAACAACATATGAAGAAAACTCTGAAATGTATTTCAAAATATTGTTTTTTTGCAAATTTCGCTGTTTTAGCATTTGATTCTTTCTCTCTTTCTCTCTCTCTGTCCGTCTGTCTGTCTTTGTTTGTAAACAAATCATTATGAAAATCATATTAACGCAGCGGCGTAAAAAACTTCCACTCAAGCATTCGGTGAAATTAACTTCATGTTGTTTTTCTTCTCTATTGTTGTTGTTTTTTCTTTGTTTTTTGCTTTTTTCTTTTCATACTAAACTATTTTAATGCGTTGTATTAATTTTTTTTTTTTTTTTTGGTTTATTAACAATAATTTTTTATTATAATACATCTCGAGCTTTAGACAGGTAGGCGAAGAAAAAAAAAGCAACCTAAAGAAAAGTGAATGTGCTTAAGAAGGAAAAATAAACGGCAAACGATAATCGATGTTGGTACATATTTTGTACATTCTGGCGCTACATTTAACAGCAGTTAATTAAGTCTTAAAGTTTATGCACTAATTAATTGTTATATATATAAACATTTCGTTTTATTTGTTTTGTTTTTTTTTTTTTTCATCTTTAGCTCACTACGCGTTTGTTGCTTAAGTTTTTCATTTCGAGAGGTTTGTAATATTTGTGTAAATACATAAGAAGGAGAATGTATGCGTGTAGATTAAATTGAAAATTCCAAAAATCTTGTAAATGTTTTTTTTTTTATTTTATTAAATTACTTAAGTTGGTTGTGGCTTTTTTTACAATATTTTTGTAGGAATAATTTTATTTTTTTTTTTTTTTTTTGTATTTGTAATTTTTTTCTTTTTATTATTTATTTTAATTTTTATAAAAACGACAAACGGTTGTTGATGTTGCTTTATTGCTCTCTTTTTTATTTCATTCTTATTTTTCATAAAAATCGCTTTAACAAAATTTTGTTATTAAATTGAGTTTGTTACCTTGGCGTTGCCTTAGAGCTTGAGACAGCGCTCATGGAATCAAGTTTTTCAATTACTTTAGTGTGTAAAACCAAAATTAGTGTAAGGGCCATGTATGCTGGTAATTAATGTCCGCACCTGAAACCTGTGAAAAAATTCTGGTTGACTAACGAACTATGCAGGGTGAGAAAAGACCAAGCTGTTTCTGTAGAACTTGTTCTAAGGTCTTGATCGTGTGCGTGAATATAATTTCTTTGGGCTGAGGACTGAAATAGAATAATTGCGGCGTGCCATCTAAGTGCAGCTCTATGCGGAGCTTGACTATATCGCAGAAAATATGTTTTTTTGTTAAAACATTGTTTTCAAAAATCAGGTACATATTTGGCTCCTAAAGTCCCACAATTCGTCGAATCGACTTTCACAAAGCCGATCGACTACCAAGTCGATGCTCGTGGGTTCACATCTCAATGCGATAGAATGTATTTTGTTGTAGCTATAGTGAATGTTCAGTCGCCAAAGGCATGAAAGTAGGCTGCGTCAATTCCCTATCTCTTTTCCTCCTTTCCTCATTTCTTTCGGGCCATCATCGTGCTGATCGCATAGAGCACAAGCCATGGGTAATTAATCATATCAAAAAAAATGTAGCTATGTTAAATAACTATTAAATAAGCAACGTAAAGTCAAGAAAGGAATCGCTAATACGCGCCAGAGAAGATATCAAGTACTAGTAACGTAAACCGAAAACATTCAATTTTTCAATTAAACCCAAAAGGTCTACTAGGCCCAAAAACTATTTCCCAAAATATTTATATTACACTGTTCTGAGCAAAAAGTAAGACTATTATTCGAGTTGAATTGCGCGAGTCCATCGAATATCGGAACAAATTTTTTTTCTAAATTGGTAGCAGTGTGGTAAGCACCTTTGTCAAATTACATATCATAATTTAGTGTCATTAGTGTTTCAGCTGTTGTTGATTTGATATACGACACCAAAGCACTCCTTTAAATTTTTGCAATGTATGTGAGGACATGATTTCTGGCTACCAATCGGGCGTGAAATGGACTATTACGGGAGATGAGACTTGGATCAAAGCGTACGACTCGAAAACAACCGATCAATCGCAAAAATGAGCCAAAACAGAGCAAACCGTGCCAAAGTCACTCGAAAATTAAAGTGATGCTAAAAGTATTCTTCGATTATCGTAACGTCGTGCACTATGAATGCCCTCCGTAAAACCAAACTGCTAACAAGGAATACTACCTGAGTTTCAGGATGGATTACTTTGAAGGCGACAAAATCTATTTGAAGTAATAAATAGACTTAAAAAATCAAAAAGTAAATTGGTCTTACTTTTTGAACAAAGCAGTCAGTACAAATTATATTTGTATATATGTTTTTAGTTATACACGTTATATATGCTTAAGTCAAGTAAATATAAATTTCTTTCTTATTCCGTTTATAAACAGAATCTTTCGAAGATATTTGCCTCAATGTGTTCATATCTGCTGTTTGTTAGTGAAAGTCTTAAGTCTTTCGAAAAAATTTCGACTAAATATGATATCGCAATATATCTTAATATAATTACAATGATGAAGAATGAAAATGGATGTGACATCTGGAAAAGATCCAAAAAAATGAAACAAGTAAGGAACTTATATTCGATTATCTTAAGAAAGACAAGAAAGGAAAAGAACTAAATTTTCATTCTCTACAAAATGGAGGAAGCACGGCTGACCTTGGAAAAGTTAAAGTCACTTCCAAATTCTTTTACAAATTTATAGGCAATGCTTTCATTTTTGCTAACGGAAGAATGTTTAGCGCAAATACTACACAGTTGGCCAGATAGTTCTCAGTTTACGCGGTGCTGTGAACGTATCCTGTGTGCTGGAACTTCCAATGTTTCTGCCAAATTTGAAGTCGATTGATTCATTTTTGCGGCCAGGGGAATGCTTATCGAGGACATTAAACAGTCGGAAAGATACAAAGACGGACAGACCGACACGCTTTAATCGATTTAGAATTTGATCAAAAATCCATATGTTTTGTGGGATCTCCGATGCTTCCTTCTGGACGTTACAAACGTTTTGACAAAATGAATATGCCCGGTATACTTCGATAATGGGTATAAAAATCTCCGAAAATTTTAATATATTACTTTTCGCATATATCTCACTCACATAGTAATAAGGAGGAAAAGAAAATAATATATCATGCAACAAAAAACATGTATTGCATACGATACAAGCAAATACAAGCAAATGACAAAAGAAAACACGCATTATGTGACGTAAGCTTTTGTCTTGCCTTAAAACTTTTCTCGCAGGAATTATTTTCACGTTACCGAACCAGAAGTCAATATTACGGCCGGACTAAGGTGTATATATTTGTATTTTATTAACCTAATATACTGAATTTATTTGGCCATCTGTCCATCTGTCAGATCTATTTAAGAAATGTTGGCAAAAAGTGATATTGAAAGTTAAAAAACTAGCTCTTGTAGCATTCTTATATCCATTAATTTGAGGTCATCTTAAGAAGTGGTCTTCATGGACACGCGAACCTATTACAAGTAAAAGACTGAGACAGACTCGAAGAGTACAAAAATTATCACATTATTATAATTAACGCACAAACGTTAGAGGTTTGCGTACTCAGGGCGCACTTAGGGCCCGAAATAGCAGCCTTTTCAACTTAATCTACAAAGAATAAGTTTGAGACAAAAACTGATGAAGTTTGAGCTAAGGTCTTATGTCATAAGCCCAGTAATTATGGACAAACAACTGACAAAAACGTTAAAAAGACAAACGATTCCACCATTCATTATCGATTAAGAATATATGCACTTTACACGATCTTTATCAAACTTAGAATGTCTCTTTACAGTGGGTATAAAAAACACATATATATAATTTATTGTAGAATATTATTGCATTAACCTATCAACCTATCGTAACATTAATTAAGTTGTTTACTAATTTGTTATTTATTCATATAAATGCGTTAGAAATTTTTTATAAAACTCAACGACTAAATTATATGAAATAATAAAAAAACAACACTCTCTGAGACTTTGAAAAATCTTTTTCATTTTTAAAAAATCAATTATAATAAATTCCTTTCATTTCCATTGTCAACAACAGGGCAGACAGACACGTAATCGCATAGAATAGGACAACATTTCGGAAAATATCAAATTCATTTAAGATTACAATTACATTGAAGAAGAGGTTTCTCTTTACGCTCCCGACAGTTTATACATAACTCTGTATACGATATTTTATAATTGATGGCTGTCGTGCTAAAAACTATTTATGTGAAATAATATTTTATTAAAGTTATATCTTAACAGTATATATAAGTTAGATTTGTTAAAAGTTTATTCAACTCAGAATAACACAACGCGAAGCCCAGAGAGGATATAAAATATATTTCTGCTTAATACATGAGTTAAAGAATTAATTCATCCATGACCGTTTGTCTATCTGTCGATCGGTTGAAATGATGATTACAACCTCGAAAACTTGGCCTGAAAAACAAAAACCACTATTCGGTTTTCACTTATTGCTCACTGTCATAGGTTCACTTACACCAAATAGACCTTTGAAGTTTAGCGAACTCTTTTCGAGCATGGTTTTGGTAATAGTGCGGAGATAGGTCTCTTTAAGTTCGTCATTTTCCTTACAAACTCTGTTAAATGCAAAGCGTATACGCAATAATTTCAAAATCTTATCTTAGAGCTTGAAAAAGGTGTTTCTTAGCAATGCTCCCCTATACATATATATGTGTACATGTCGTGTTGCGTTTACAAAGTGTTATGCTTACGCTTTATGCTTTATATGCGCCTTTGTGCATTTGAAAAAAGCAATGAGATTCAACGAGAAAGCAAAAGATTCACTTTATACTGAACATGAATAACGTTTTTCTTATTTCAATATTGATTTAGTTCAGTTCAATTGATTCGTTTTAAATGAAAAGGCCGGCAGACGAATAAATGCTTCAGATAATTGATTTGTCATATAAAAGATCACTACGCACTGTAAACTGATGTGACTCAATGATCGATGTAAGCACAACAAAAGATTACAGAAATTTTTTAATAAATTTTTCCAAACGCGGTCTAATGATTTGGTCATTGTACTGGTAACACAGCTGCAAACACACATTGGAGACCACGACATATATTTTTAAATATAAGCAATCATTCAGGTGATGATCTGAATGGTGATGGCGGCCAGAAAAAAGTGAGGTGAGAGAAAGAGATAGAGAATGATTTGGTGGTTTAGTTATATTCGACAGCAATTGTGTCCTTCTGACGGCTGCCTTTATTTTTTAAGTCGATTAAGGTATGCAGGTCTCTCCACGTTTTACATATTGTGTGCATTCTTAGGGATAACTATCCTAAAAAATCCGTCTGTCCATCCGTCTGAATTTCCATCCGTCCCAAATGTCCGTCTCTCCCGAATGTCCTTTCGCCATAATGCTCATTCGCCTCAACGTCCGTCCGCCCGAATGTCCGTCGACCCAACATCCTTCCACCATCTGTACGACTGTTATTGGTGAAACACCCAAAGTCGCCAAGAAATGCATGTAAAAGAAATAGTCATGTTTGAGTAGAGAGTAGATAAAAAGAATTGAAAGAATATTTTTAAAACTACAAATTGACAAAGTTTGTTGTCATCAGCAGAGAAAATTTAAAGGTCAGAAAAAATATGTCTTAGAATGTATGGTATTTTTAGCAAAGCAACATAATGTTCGCCGAGGAAAAGTTTGCAGTTCACTTGTTTCTTTTTGAAATTGTGTTGGAATAGTTGGGGGTGTAATTACTTTAGTTACGATATTTCAAGTAGACCTGATATCTTTTGTGTATGCAACATCAAAAAGAACTTGAGATAATCACTTTTTTTATAGATTTACGCTTTTCTGTCCGTCCATCCGTCTTGTTTTCTTGTATTCAACTTACAGATCGCACATTTTTTGATCATACTCCGTACATCGACATGTTTTGGTCTAAGGGCGAATGTTATCGGGAATGGCTCGATTCGAGTTCACTTTTTCGATCACTTCCCATATAATACCTCATCGTAAAAAGTCGCTATATGAGTAACTATTGCATTGTAGGATATTTAAGGGTGAGCCGTGTCCCACTATAGCGTTTCTAATTTTTTATTATAAATGAGCAGCCAACACTAAAGGGTCGCGGTAGAATCATTACGCGATTGCATTGTATGGATGCGAAAAATTATAAAACTTTTGTCGCCGATAGATTTTTAATCGATAAAAGCTTTTGTTCCTACATCTGTCTGTCCATTCAATTGTCTATCAATGGTTAATCATTCTCGCTAATAGTTCTGGCTTAGCAAAGTTTGTTTTTTCATAACCGTCGGCTCGTTGATTGTTCGAAATCTTCTAAATCTTATTCATATATTCATAGGAAGATTTGTGTCTACAAATTAGATTTGCATGGAGGTCTGTTTCGTCTGCAAGCCCTCTTGCAATTACTATCCGCAGTTAAGAATAATTTTCAAAGTTCTCAAGCCCTGTGTTTCTATAACCAGTAACCAGACGGTAAGCCAATGCTTGAGGCAAAAGATTATTTTGCAATAAACAAAGTACTTTAAGTTCACCTTAAAGGGGTTTTCACATTTTTTTTTTTTTGTTATAGATAAAATTGTTTACTATTATTTATAAAAAAGTGTGTGTTTTTATTGTATTTATATTATAACTTTTTAATTTCTTTTTAAATTTTATTTTTTGCATTTATTTAATGAAAACAATCCACTATTAAAATAGGGCTCAAATTTTTTTTCTTTCAGTCTAAGAAATTGTTTCTTTAGTCAAAAAAAAAATTATAATAATAATAAAATATTTTTTTTATTAAAATGTGCTTTTATTTATTTATTATTATTTTTTTTTAAATAATAATTTTTTCATATTTAGTTTATTTTTACAAATTATTTTTATTATTTTCCATTAAAAACTGAATAAAGTTTATTCACCTTTAAAATTGATTTTAATTTTTTATTTTTATTTATTAAAAATCATTTTAAAATCACAAAATTTCCTTTGCTAAATTATTTTTAAAAATTATTAAAAACAAAAAAAAAACAAAAAAATTCTTATTACAAAAATTTCATTATAATCACTTTTAATGTAAATTATCTCTTTTGTAAAAATTTAAAAAATATATATAAATATAAATATAAATATATGCAGACCGCGTGCACGTTTTGCCAGTTTGTTGGCTTAAACTCGAATGAATGAAAAGTGCGCATGAAAATGTACTGCAAGTTTAACGTTAAACGATCATTTTCAATAGACGAATGAATAGCAACAACAACAACAAGAATAGCAACAGTAATAGCAAAGGCAAGAACTGTTTAATAACAACACAAACAACAACAACAACAACTGTTACAATTACAAGCAAATATATATCTGCATGTATATCGTTCTGCTTTCGCGTTGGCTTCTGTTCATCGTGATCTTTTTTCTTTATTTTTTTTTTTTATTTTCATTTCTCTTCCCATAATTCCTCATCAAATTAATGATTCTTAAGGGTTTCTTGCTGTTTTAATTTGCAATATTTTTGTTATAATAAATATAAAATACCGCGCACACATTTCCAAGAGTGCACACAAACATACACACACACAAACATACACACACACAAACACAGATGCACACACGAACAGACAGACACATATACAGAGTCATACAATGGCAAGCGCGACTACCTATTAATAGATAGAATTTCATGTCATTGCTACTCATATTTATAAGCGATAAAGAATGGAAAACAATGCAAAAAAAAAAACAAAAAATATAAAAAAAAATCAAAACGAATCCACTTAAATTCGTTAACATGGTGTGAAAAAAAAACTGCTTCACGTGCTGTTAGTCAAGTGACGACGATTTAGTGTTCGAGTGTCAATGCAATTTAGGAACACTTCTGCTTGCTTTAGATAAACGTTATAAGCAATTTAATTACTTACCCATACCAATGCCCGCCCTCCCCTCTATGCACTGTCTTAGGCGAGTGGCGAATTATTATATGAGTACGTGTTTCTGTTTTGTGTGATTTGTAATTAAAAAAAAAAGAAATTAAATTTTTCATATTTCCTAAGAGTTAATGATGCGAAAAATTTGTATAAAACGTAAAATGTTTTTTTTCTTTTTTTCTACTTTTGTTTATAAAATATTACTATTATTATTATACTTAAGAAAAATTAATCGAAAATTCAATTTCAAAACAAATATTAGGTGTACAAATGAATTACGTCGTCATGAAATTGATTGCTTCGTAAAACGTATCTGACGCTGATGTGAATTTCCCCAACATTACAGATATTGCAGATCACTTTGATATTGATTGATTGATTGATGAACAATTTAAGTTTCAATTGCTTGCAAATGGTCGTTCAGTATAAATCAAAGTTTAAAGAGATGGATGTCATCTATGGCACTAAGTATTTCTGTGTTTATACTCCACACTACCTTTGAAACAGAGCATGTAACAACCAGAAGAGATTCAGAATCATTTACCGAATCGATCTCAGCTCGTCTGTCCGTCTGTCCCTGTCTGATATCTTTACATATACTCTTGTGTTCAACCTACACGTCACAAAATTTTTGAAATATATAGACGAAATTTAGTGCACTGACAAGATCCGACTGAAGGACAAGCCCTTGAAAATAATATGCTTTTTCCAGCACTTCCCGTGTAAGGCCTTATTTTGAAATGCCACTATATCGAAAAAAAATGCAATTTTCAAAATATCTCCCACAAAAGCCATTGTGCCAATGGTGTTTCGAGGTTCTAAGTTAGTGCGAAGAACTCGGTTCGGCCCCGCAAAAATATAACCCTTCCTACGAAAGCTGAATATTTATTTAATAAAATGATATAATTTTCAATATTTTTTGATGGAAATTACTTCATAATAGTAAATTAACAAAGATATAAACTTTAGCGAATTTAGACTAAAAAGGTCTATTTTATGGCTATTACGGCATATAAGAATTCTCGGCCAATACATATCCGTATATGGTGAAAAGGTCTAATTGGTAATGTTTTATGATGAAAACTTGTCGATGATAGTAGTTCGACATAAATATGAAATGAAAAATGAAATTTTGAAATACATGGATCTATTTCTTGAACACCCCGGCCATATAAGGGTTCTCATGAATAGTAAGTCCTTTAGAAAAAGGTTTAATTTTTAATACTTTGTAATGAAAACTAGTCCACAGCAGCTATTTAAACCTATTTTTGAGACTCTAACATATATATATATAGGAGTTATCATGAAAAGCAAGCTCTTGTATGGAGAAAAAATTTAAATTCAAGTTTACTATAACGGAAACTGAAAAATAATAAAATTTTTAAGAAGTAAATTAAGTTTACTAAATATGGATCAAGTCGTGTAATGTTCTGGTTATCTTCCAATATGCGAGCTTTCATGGAAAGTATACCTTTGCGTGAAAATATGGTCTAAATTTTGGTGTATTATTAGCAAAATGAGTGAACAACTGTGCAGAGTGAAATAGCGCAGTGTATTGGCCGACTATGACATTTTTACTTGTTTCAAACGGATTAAACCGGAAGAAATGCAGCTAAAGCTAGAAAAATAATGAAGTGAAGCTTGAAGCGAAAATGCAATAAGCTATAAACCCGTTAGAACATGGCTTGCGAGATATTGGCGTACAAAAATGTTATTCGTGAAAACAATGAAATTCGCCCACGTCTGTTCGTCTCCCGTAAAAATAACCAAGGAAATAAAATCTTGGGCCGCATCCCGCACACTCTCGAGATCCATCACCCTTCTGATCACCACTAATTCAAATCGATGCAATCACATTTAGCAGATCAGCAGCTCTGCAAAGCTGGAAAGGTGTGAAAATGTATCGGTGGCTATTTCGACTCAAAATCGGCAAATTTCTATCGCTAGAGCATCCGTAATCTACCCGACCACCGATAAACGGCCTTAGATAATGCCGGCGCATGTTTCGATTATTTAGCTTTGGAACAAACATATTTTAAATAAAGATGAATTTTATCAAAAAATGGAAAGAATTTATTTGTACACCTTTTAAAGACACTAATGAGTTATTCGGAAAACGATTTCATTTTTTTTTTTTTTCTTTGCGATTAAAAGAGAACACGGTTTTCTTATTGCGCATAAATATTTAATTGAATTTTAATATTTATGATCGTGAACCGTCGAGCTCGATAAATTTGCGCAACGCTTTAATGCCTTTATTTTCACGTCACCTGCTTCAGTTACCCTTCCAGTTTTCGTCCATTTTGTCCGTACCCAACGGTGGTGCCACGTAGGAGGGTGATCGATGAGGTTTGTGGGGGGAGTTAGTTTAGGCGGCACGGATGACGAATTGTACACGCTACTGTTACGGATCAATAATGTATTACTGATATATGCCCCACGCGTAGCAAGAAAAAAAAAAAAACAAAAAAACTGATTGTCTATACGAATTTAATAATTTTTAACTGTTGTGCCCCGGAGTTTCAAAAATTGTAGTACGTATTCAAAATTCAGCATAGTTCGTTTTTATATCAAACTACTTTTATGGAATAATTTTCATCGTAAAATATTAAAACTTAGAATTTTTTGCACCCAAAAAACAAAAATGTTCACGGAAATCCTTATAAAGGATAGGATCCAAAAATAGGTTGAGATGCTCTAAATTTGGTGCACTTAATTTTTTTTATCTTAAATTACTATTATGATTTGATTTTCATTATCTGAAGCACTGAAAATTAGACTCTTTTGCCATATGAACTCTGGTTGTTGTTATATGAAAGAAGGTTCGAAAAATTTCCCTGGCCATCCAAAATTTTCACACCAATTTAAAATGCGGAAAAGCTATTAATTATGACGACTTTTTGAAATACGGCTTTATATGGGAAGTGATTGAAAAACCGAACTGATCCAAACCATTTTCAATAAAGTTCGTCCTTGGATCGAAACACGTTAGTGTACTACATTTCATCAGGATATCTTAAAAATTGTGATCTGTAGCTTGAACACAAATTTATATGGACAGACGTCATATAGGCAGACAGATAAAATGATACACAACAGACGGACACACGGACTTTGAATCGTTTTCTAAAACGATCGGAATAATAGAAGATGGGTCTACCATAAGCGCTTCTGCGTGTTACATACATATCACACAGTTCATACACCCTGCACCAGGGTAGAGTATAGAGAGAATATATAGAGGAACATAAGCCGCATATGCTTGTTTCGATTTTTCATATTTATTATGGCATCAAATAATAACTATTGAGTGCAATCAAAGAAGTTTTTTCACAACCATGCCTTGCTGCAGTATCTTCTAGTATAAATTATATAGTAATAATGACGTTTAATCGTGAAAATGGCTGTGAAAAAATACAATTAAATCCTTTGTTGGGAAAAGAAACAAAACAACCTTTCGAACTACCCAATATAATCGGCCCAACCTTGGAAGTAATTTGAAAACAAGTAAGACAGTTATCTTCGGCAGGGACCGAATATCGCGTATCCACCACTATGCTTTTCGCGCTCTACTCCCCAAGTTCTCTTATTTGATACCCATATCGCTGATATTATTAAGAAAAAATTAATCCACCAGGTCACAGTGTCCGCTATATTCATTTTAGAATTAATCCATTTTTAGGCAGTTAATGTATCTTCTTTTGAGGAATGTACAAAATAGTTTTAAACGTTCTGTCTTGTTTGCCTTATCGTAAATAAGCATAAAACCTGAAAATAGTGCAAAAAAATAAAATTAAATCAATTGCAACTTTGCGTGGGCATGGCTGATTTTTTCCATTTTTGCACGTAAAGAGTGTAAAGACTGTGTCGCAAAGTAAATGTGGAAAATTTTAATCTTCTAACTTTTGCAATTTCTGAGAAACGAGCAAAAACCCACAAATATTTGTTAAGAAAAATTGAGTTGCATTCAGTTTACGCTCCATTTCGGGCTTCCACTTTTCAATAGCGTCCTCCGTGCAAAAGCTTCCGATGTTTCTATAATATTTGTATTCGATATCTTCATTTTTGCGACCATGAGAGTGCCAACAACGAACATCACACAACCGGACAGACATGGCTAAAACAACTTAGAATTTCTCGCTGATCAAGGATATGTATACTTCATAGGGTCTCTGAAGCTCCCTTTTGGGTGTTACCTATATTGTGCAAGAAAACAAAATGAGTGCACCCCCATCTTACAGTGGTGGGTATAAAAACATTCAGAATAAACTAGAAATTTGCAAAAGCGGGGCTGGCACTTGTCTCACTAACTAGGTATCAGCAAGCAGCAAATAAGTAAAGAAAGCGTACAAACAGATAAAAGCACGTACGCATTGATGCGCCTTAGTATAACTACTGGAATGAAATGTAGCGCTGAGGCTTCTCCTATGATGTCGCTCGGCTGTCGGCCTAGATTGCTGTCTCTATTTTCTGTTGACGATTTTAAAGAATTTCTGAATCGTTCTTCTGGACTTTCACTTGGTCTTGTTATTGAATACATTACATCAAAAAAAATTTCTCTTAGAATATATCAATGCCCATAATCACACGCACACAAGTTTCTGATCGGAGAATTTTTGAGGAGTTTAGGCTATAAGATGTAAGACAATTGCGTTTGCCTTCAATCTCGTCTTCGATTGCCATTATCATTGGTTTTTGTTAATATAAGGCCTTTTGCAGGTTCAAACGGCTTTATGTTTGGCTGAACCTACCCTAATAACCCTAAAAAGTATTTTGCCTTCATTTGGGATCTTGGGTAAGATGAGATAAACGCGGAAGCCTAATGTGTGGGACTTTAATCCGGCATCTTTTGCCTGTTGGATCACTGCCAAGTATTGTTTGGTATTACTTGGGTATTGGATGGGAAGAGAAAAAAGCCGTTGAATTGAGGTTTATCTTAACTTGTCAGCGGCTAAGTAAGAGAAGAGAGTTTTTGCAACATACATAATGCTTCTCAATTAAAGCAACATAGCTTCTACGAGTAGAATAATGCAATTTATTGCTACTGACCATTGGTAAAGCTTCTCGAACGGTTCCATTCTTGGAGCAACGCGAATTCTAATGCATACTTGGAGATATAACAAACCAATTGGCGAAATTATTTTAATTTTTTCGACTTTTTTAAGTGTTGCTTCCTATTTTCATCCGTTATGGACCACAACGTTGCGTTTACAAATTGATTTGTGGCCTTAAACCGCTTTCCAAAATGCATCTGTCGTCATAAACTAAGAACACCTCATCAAGATTCCGTATACATTGGAAATAATTGTGGAATTACCAACACAAGACGGGCGGACATACAGGTTCTTAAACCTATTTTCAATACACATCTGTCGCCATGAAATAAGAACACCTCCTCAAAATTTCGTATACACTCGAAATAGTTGTAGAATTATCAACATGGGACAGACGGACTGACATATAGATCCTTAAGCCCCTTTTCAATACACATCTGTGGCACGTTCTGTGTAAGAAGATGTCCTCAAGTTTTCATGCTAATTTCAAGACAGACGGACTGGCAAGTAGAAACCTCTCAATTTCGAAAGGAATATGCAATCATGGAGCCAGCGATGACCATCTCAAGTGAAATAACAGACTTAGTATGCACTCATTCTTCGATGATGGATATAAGAAAATATAAAGACATCACAAATTTTCCTCACATACATTGATAGTAAAATACTAGAACTTAAGGAAACCTCCTCTTGCTTTTCTTTGTGGCAATTTCCACTATAAAATTTATGCTCTCTTGCACTTGGTTCTTTTATGGCTTAAGAATATGTTGAAAAAATCTGTGAACCAATCAATCACTTACTTAGTATTTGTTCTATAAAGAAACGTGAAAAAGAACAACTTCTCTATGCTAGAGTTAACTTAAGTGTCCGTCTATCCTTTATAAAATTTTATGACCATCAAAAAAACAAACTAAAGTAGTGCGAAAGAGAAAAACTAAAGTAAATTTAAAAAAAATTCACTTAAGGTATTGTTTGCAGTCGAAACTATTGACAATTTATGATTTCCGTTAAATTTTAAATAAAAAAAAAGCTTTTGCAGAATATTGGTTATATACTAATCTCATCATTTCATTCGTAACGTTTAATACTAGATTTTCGAAATCGATTCATGATTCCAGGCTTTCTGCTTCGTCGTTTCAAAGCTTAAGGCTTAAGGCTAACGTAACCATGGGGGAGAGGTTAAGCAATACTTTATTAACAGATTATGATAAAATTTATGATTTAATTACGGACTAAGATATGCTACTCATGGAAGCTCATCTTATACTTAATTAATTTTGCATTGACACTCACACGCCTCGCATATTCAGTCGCTCAAAAAGTCTTCAACTATTGGTGGGTACCTAAAATTCATTGTAAGCTGAGCACTTAGTTTTCTCGCATATTTTATTCTAAGGTAAGACAAAAGAAAAATCTGCCAAGAAGGCGCTCTAAAGAAACGGAAATATTCAAGAAAAATTTTTGTTTTCTTTAGACTTCTTCTTAATAAGATTTAAATCTTGAATAATTTTTTTTGTATTTTTCTACTTAAAGCTTTACTCGACTGTGATGATCAGTGTCAAGATTTGACGTACAACTCGTGGTCAGTATAATAACATCATCTATCGTAATCAGATGCGGAGGTGTGAATTCAATTAATTACAGCTGAGGAGGGCCTTTTTTAAAGCCGTATAAAAATTAAATTTATTTTTAATCTCACTATAAAAATTAAGATTTCCTTAATCTATTTATAAAAACGAAACAATGCATGTCTGAGATTCTAAAAAGTAAGTAGATTGTAACTCGCCTGACTTTCAACCCTCAATGGTATCGCGCAAGTATGCGCAAGCAGAGGAAAAAGTTAAGATTAACAATACAGGGACAGATCAAATTTGGAAATGATACAAATACGATCCGTGTGAGAGCCTCTTGTTATAGAAATGTAAAATAAGTTTACTGTTTTTTTTACTGAAATTGAACGTCCATGTAATTAAAAAATGGCACGACATTTTCTACACTGGGTATAGTTCGTCGTTAGCTTTTAGTTTTGCCATGTATATGAAATCCTTGCACCTTCTGAAGTTATGCGTCAAAGCGCCGACTTCTCCGACAGATTTCTATTGTATTAATCACAAAGCAATTGTTGTTAACATTTCGTGGACGGAAGGACAAAATATTGTCAAACTGAAAAATCTACATATAGTGTATACTCGCATATATTAGTATATGTGTATATATATATATATATTTTTTTTTTATATGACCAGCCACTCAAGATACGTGCCCTTTAGACGCAGGCACAATGGTGGTCAGTTTTGCGCCATTTTGCTTTTAATGATCGGTCCAATTGCACCATTTTGTCTGCTTCCGAAATTAATTTGAGAAATTGAAAGCGTATTAGAAACTGGAACAAGTATTACGGCATCAACTCAGTAGAACCAGGGCTTTTTTTTGTCTAATGTTATCAATCACTCCGAAGATGTCCTCGATAGGTGTGAGACGGTCAAACGACCAAAGTAAACTCTACCGCAGTAGAGATTTGATTTCGTGAACACTGACTTGATCGTAGCGATTCTTACTTATTCGTCTACGTAGGTGGATTTTGTTAATTGTAGGCGTATGCGTAATTTATTATTTAATTTTTGAAAGCTTTTAGTGAAAGTTTATGAAAAATTTTGGAAACTTATCTTATATCGTATTATTTTCAGTTTCTTACCCGGCTGCGTCCCTTCCCCTTTTTCAACTTCATTCTTTAACGCTAAACTGAGCATTTACGACCCAGATTGCTTCCTTTTTAATTGAATTTTTTGAAGCAGCAACAGCAAGCCCGAAAAGAAGGATTGAACGAATAAGATGACAGTCACAATTTTTGAAAACATTTCAAACATCTCGACAGAATTAATATATTTTCACTCTCTCATCTGGCTGGTATTATAAACTTGAATATTTGTCTGGTTCACCTGTTTTTAAACAGCGAGGCCCCAGGCAGATCACCTCATTTGCTTTATAGATAAACCGCAACTGATTACAACTCACATTTACATGCACATACATTGCACATACATATAAATACCATGCATACATACATATATACATACACACACATATATATATATATATACACATATATATATATGTATATATATATATATACTCGCCAATAGAATCTTATTTGCAGTTGAAACTAATGAGTTATGTATGCAAGCACTTGACCAGAACAATAGTAAACAATTAAATGTGTTCTGCATTCTACAACAGAAGCAAGTGCCGTGCGCATGTATTGTATAAACATATGTGCATAAATTTATATACACACATTTACATTAAAAATTTATATGTAACTATATGAAGGAAATTTTATGCAGTTTTTCTTCTTTTCCTTAAGTTCTTGATAATCTAAGATTTTTTTTGCCCGAAATGTGCTGAAGTGCTAAGAATAGTTCTACTGCTTCTTTCATTCTTTCTACTCCTCATGCTGCAAACTATTGTTCAAGTTATGCATAAAATTAACATTTACAACTCGTTAAATTGAATTTTGTCTGCTTAAAACAAAAAAAAAAAATGAAATTTAAATCTTTATTGCCTTTGGAATGCTACAGTGGTTATATGCTTTTCTTATTGCTATTATTTTCATTATTCCATATGCATCGCTTGAATTGATTGACGGTTGCTTATAACATCGTAATGAAAAAATATTAAATTGATAAAAAACAAAAAAAAATAACAACACAAAAAATTGCACACATAGATAATAATGATGTAAACATTTAAGATATTTATCGTACCCTGAACTACATGCCTTTCCCTTATCATACATTCAAGCATTGTTTAGGTGTTCAATGTTTATTCTGTAATTACTTGATTATGTTTAACCAGTAGTTAACAGTAGCATTCGATAATTGGCGTCATTAATATCAAAATGTTTTTTAACTTTTCAAAATTTTCATTTAAATCTCAAATGGATTTACAAAAAAAAAAAAACAAAAAAGTTTAATTTTGTTCTTTAGAAATCTCGTCAAAATTATTAATAAACAATCTTAACAAACTTTTAAGTTTTATAGCCCACACCACAAGTGCCATAAGGGCATATTAAGTTCATGCGATTGCATGCAACATCAGGAGGGACTTGAGATAAACCCACATTTGTGGTATACCAATTCATTTGTAGTCATTTTCTGAACCAATCTGACTTTGTGTGTCCGTCTGTCCGTCTTGTTTTTTTGTGTTCAATTTACAGGCCGCAAATTTTTGAGATATTTTGATAAAATTTGCTACAACGACGTGTGGTAGGCCAAGAACGAACGCTATTGAAAGTATTTCGCATCGGACTACTTTCTCGACTGCTCCCCATATAATGATTTATGTTCAAAAGTCGTGATGTGAATGCTGAAACTGTAGCGTGGTGTAGGATATTTAACGGAGGGCTGTGTCGTGCTATAGCCTTTTAGTCGTTGCACCCTACACCACTTGTAAATAACGGTCAATTAGATTTGTGCCAATGTATGCAACACCTAGAGGAACTTGAGGTAGGCCTTTTTGCCGATGGATTCACCTTCCGAATCGCAATCTGAATCGATCTAACTTTGTCTATCCGTCTGTCCATCTTGTTCTTGTGTTCGATCTACAGATCGGAATTTTTGAGATATTTTCATGAAACTTGATACACCGACGTGTTTTGTCCCAACGAACACTATTTAAAGCAAGCGAAAATAGTGTAGTCGGATTAGGTCTGATTTTAAATACCCTACACCGCATTGTCTAACAGCATTCTTATTTTTGCGTTAGAACACAAAAATTATAGCCTTATCCTTATATAGGGTAGGATCCAAAAATGAATGTGGGTGGTGCAAATTATTACAGTAAATTTATAAAGGAATCGATTTCCGTGAAAATCCTTACATAAGGTAATATGCAAAATATAGATCGAGAAGATCCAACTTTAGTACAGTTAATGTGTTTTATATTAAATTACTATTATGATCTGATTTTCATTACGAAGCATTGAAAATGTGACCTTTCAGTCATATGAACTTCCATTTTCGTTTTGTGAGAGGGGGTTCAAAATCTTGCCTTGGCCGGTCCAAAGTTTTCACACCAACTTAAAATGCCGAAATATTATTACTTTTATCGAGAAAATTGCTGTAGCTTGAACGCAAATATCATGGACAGACTTCAGACGGACAGACAGGCGGTATAGCAAAAGATGCGTGTAAGTGAAGCGCTTCCGCCCATACGTCCATACATACGTCCGCACAGACTTAATATTTTCTGTATCGCAAACGATGTAAAGTATAATGATTTCAACCATTCCCCATATAAAACCTTATTTTGAAAAGCCGTTATTAGAGCAATTGTATTAAGTCAAGCCATTTAATGGTGTGCCGTGTTCCACTAAAGTATTCCTACTTGTTTCTTTAATCAAAATTTAAATATTTATGGAAATTTCTAGAACGTAAAAATATCTGTTTTGTCTATGTTTACCAACATTTAAGGCAGAGATGGACAAACGATTCTTTTATCGAACCAACCAACCAACAAAATTGGATAAAACAATCTCCAGTTTAAGCTCTTTGCTGACGAAAGTTACTCTTACCGCTATTGCTAATTTGTCTGCTTTTATTGCTTTGCTAATATTTTGAGAAATTGCTTACTTATTTATTTCACTTATTTCATCAATTTTGTAATTGCACCATAGACCACTTGCGGTACGATTCAGAATCATTATCTGAATAGATCTAAGCCTGTCTGTCCGTCTGTTCGTCTGATGTCTGTTCATGTTAAGCTGTGCTCAAGCTACCTGTCGCATTTTCTGAAATATTTCGATGAAATTTGGTACAGTGACGTGTTTTGGCCCAAGGACAAACGCTATTAAAAATGGCTCGTATCGGTCCACTTTTTCGTGCACTCCCCATATAACGCCCTATTCCGAAAAAAATTGCAATTTTCAAAATTTCTCACCAAAAATGGCTAAACAGAAGTATTTCGGCATTCTAAATTGATATGAGACCTTGGACCGGCTGTGGCAATTTTTGAACCCCTGCCGTATAACGAAACTCAAATTCACACGACAAAAAGGTATAATTTTCAATGCTTCATGAAGAAAATTACAACATCGCCCTATCTTGCTATAATTTCGACCGACTGATTTGGCCTATTTTCAATACCGACCTGCGTGCAAAAAGTTCCAATGTTTCTGTCAAATTTGAAACCGATAGATTTATTTTTGCTGCTAGGAAAATGTTTACAACGGAGCAACGGAAATCACGCATGTGGACCGGCGGACATGCTTAAATCGATTTAGAGATCAAGAATGCATACACTTTGTGGGTCTCCGTTGCAAACGTTTTGATAAAATAAGTATACCCCTCCTCCTTCGATGATCGGTATAAAAATGTTTCCTTCTTCTTTGTGCACTGTTTAAAATACATCGACATAACGACGGTATTATAGCGTGTATCCAAGGGAACTACCCAACCACGTGAATTAGGTTCTGAACGACACTCTCAGTAGTAACCACCACGTGTACCGATTCGCCCTTGCTCTTTAAGCAGGATTGTAATTTTCGATTTTTTTCAATTCCTTTCACATTCCACTTATTTCATTTCGTAACTTCCCCCGAAAAGATTCTACAACTGATATATAGCGCTCTTACAATGTTTGCGATGCCCGTTGGATCTAGTACATAATGGCCCCTGAGAATTGTATACGTAGTTGCCCTCTGCAAGATGTTTTCATTTCGATTCGAAGTCCCACAGAACTTCATGCAACGACTATGAGTTTAGCAACGGCTGACGAGCGTGGAGCTGACACACTATAATCAATTTCATGTCTGACATCGTACAAAATCTGTCCAATAGCAACAAGTAAGAAAGTAATAAATCCTCGCTTATCGAACGGAAGAGAGGCTAGATAGGAAAGAAACTGCAAAACTGCAGAGGTTTAGCGTTCGTTAGTTCAATTAGCATGGTACAGTTCACAAGACATGTTACGAACAGAAGTTCTATTTACAAAAATTAGCGAAAGGGTTAAATATTCCAATACCAAGCATTAATTTGACCATATTTTTACAACTAGTAGACAATATTTACCCAAAGACTGCTTCTTTAAAAACCCTGCGACATGTCGATCAAATTCGTATCAATGCGAGAGAAATTACTTTTAGCAAATACAAATACCTACGAAAGTTTTAAAGAAAGTCCACACAATTCGTGTACCCTAAAAAGACAATTCGGATGCAGAAGCTATTTTAAAGGAAGAAAGCCCATTAAATCGCCTGAGTTACAGGAACTATGTAATAAAGGAAAGGGAAAAACTCAATCGCTGGTGCGTACACCAGCATTAAGAGCAAAAAGTTGGCAAACTTTGTCCTAGAAAAACTCAAACACTACGCACTTTTCAGAGATTGATTAATATTTAATACTATGAAGTTTTTTTCGAAATTTGTTTGTTTGTTTGTTGCTAATAAGTACGTAGCTGTTATTCCTTAACTTTTCAAGTAGGAAGATTAGCCGCTCAAGTATTGTTTATTGTTTGAAATATAGCAGCTGCAAGTTCTCCTGACGTGTTGAGACAAAAATTAATGAGATTGGTTATCTGTCTGTAAGCCAGACGTCCGGTCTGAACCACCGCCGTCCTTTGAAAGTTTGCTTAGAAACGTGACAGCGAGTTCCTACTTCCCTAATACATAATTGATGTATTTTCAGATATCACAGGTAGCGAGATTTAGTGAGATTTAATAATGTTTCTGATATAACAAACCTCCTCGTGCACTTGTAAAATTTCCGTTAGCTGGCTTTTTCTTTTACATCAAAACAAAAAAAAATTTCATGTGCGAAGAATGGAGAGAGCACAGAGTTGCTTTTAATAAATAAGACAAATGGTCAATAAAAAATCTTTATCAACTGAGCAAAGTGGCAAAGCAGTCGTAAAAAACTCTCTTAAATTCAAGCATTACTATCTATTCAGCTATTGAAAGTGTCTTTTCACATATAGATGGCTTCATGTTGTTTATTTTCTTTTCATCACAAAAAGACGTACTCGGCAACTCTACTAAAAACGCAAAAAAATAGCACTAATTGCAACAAAAATTCGCATTATGTGCAAAACTGTGAGAGTAAAACAACCAACTTCAGCCAAATAGAAAAAAAACCTTTTTTTTCATCACCAATTGGTATTTATTATATATATATATAAATAGGTATTAAAATAACCAATCAGACAATTAAATAATTCAACCTGTGCAAAAAATTCTTAAGACTCTGAATTTATTGAAAGAAAAACACTCTTACTGGAGGTGTAGAAGGAGGTGTAGGAGATACAGCGACAAGTATATTTGGTTGGAATAATCCAAATGCGAAAGTCGCTAACAGTGACACGGGCACCAAAAATGCGAATGATGAATTTGGGAAATCGCTTGTAAATGTTGAATTCATTGTTATCTATATTACAATTGAAATTAAATAAAATATTTTAAATTAAATAAATTATTTAAAATGTTCTACAATTAAAGTGAATTTTAATTTATAGCTTGCAAACATTTGCAATCATCGTCAGAAGTTTCACTGGTTTTTACCATATGACAAATATCGCAATATGCACTTAGGGCAATCTTAATGTCCAATAGCACAGTAAGAGAAACCGCTGATAATGCAAATTGTTCAAACTAACTGAATATTGACTTCAATTTCTCACAATAACGGAATATTTACTTTCTGACAGAATATTCACTTCAATTTCTCGCACTTTAACAGAATCGAAGCTTTGCAATTTATAGAAAGCAACTCTGTGCTCTCTCCATTCTCCACAAGTGGTATTTTTTTTGTGCTGTAACATGGCAATTATAAAGAACCCAACGTCAGTAAGAAAAATATTTCATGTGCTGCTGGTCGTTCTTTACATGACGAGAATTTATATCAACATATTTTACTGTATGCGGCAATCGGCGTGGCTTTAGCATTAATAGTGATAATCGGCTTGGTCCATCTCCATCCAACAATCAAAAAAAAAAAAAATAATAATAGTGATAAACGAAAGACGTTGTTGTGTACCTCTGTGTACCTTTACTTTGGTTAACGCCGTGTCCAATACTTAGTTCAGTATACAATTTCTACGTCCAATGGCTGGTGTTTCAACTTACGTAGGACTGTTAGAAAGGCTTCACTCAATACGTTTTCAACAAACCAAAAGAAGAAAAGCAACTTTTGGATGAGGGGTTCTGTTACAAAGAAGGAAAGATGTATGGAATTCGTTGCGATATTCCATGCTGAGGAACACAATTGCTATAAGCCTGAAGACAGAAACCTTTAGCATATTTTTGCTAGAAACTGAAACAGACACAACTGATTGCATGCCGCACAAGGCAGGACAACTACAGACAATCTTTGACTCGTACGTTTCTGTTAACATGACTTGTTCTATAAAAAGCACATGGCTTTTCGGCTCGGTCTGTTCGCGCTCCATATCCTGAAAAAAAAAAAAAAGCAAACGGACAGCCAGCGGCAGCAGGTGGACATGATCATTGAGACGCTACTGCAACTACTCATGGTCGTATATAGATTGCGGCATCTCCCATCAAAGGAGAAGGTGTAAGTTGTTTTTTTTACTTTTTAATATAAAACTTTAATTTTTTTTTTAATTCTTAGGCAGTGAAAGCAGCAGCACATCAAGATTAATTTTAATCTAAATGTGCTAAACTGAAAGGATCCATCTATTTAATTAATCATCATCACGAATGCGATGTGCTACAAGCATTTAAAGTATAATTATACTCTGAGGTGAGACGTATGTGTTGGGCTAACTGCTTCGAACGATGACACATTCTGGACTGGTGGCTCCTTCCAATTTTTTCCGCTTGGCTCAATTGTATTACATGTCCTAGTAGATCCCTTCGGTGATTTTCTCCGCTTCTGCAGGATCCTCCTGTCCGGAAAAGGGCAAATCGTGCCTGCAATCGACGTCATGCGACGTTGACGCAATCAAATATTGTAGCTGCGGGTAAGTTAATACATATTTATTTTGCTTTGCTTATTTTATTTCTAAATAATAATATATATAAAGTAAATAAATGGTAGTATCTGTGGTCGCGGGAAATAAACATTCATGAATTCAATATTTTTATGAAAAATTTATAGAAAGAAAAACTTATTTTTTTATGACCAAACAATAGGAAAGAGAAACTGCACTCACAAAATTCATTGCATTCAGCCAAATTACATTCTGATCACAGATTAACTGACAGCTTCTTATGCTAAGTGATACCGATTTCAAAAACTTATTTATAAGTTTCCATTAGATATCTAATTAAAAATAACTTATATATAGATTAAAAAAAAAAAAGAAATGAATTTTGCAGTTAACCTTTTATTTTACAAAAGCAAATCCTCCGCGTTTTCCGGTAGTTTTATCTATAAGTATCCTGATTGAAACCACTTTACCAAATTCCGAGAAATACTCTGTTAAACAACATTCATCGTGGTTATCTTTCAATGCAATCACAAAAAGCTTTAGTAAAAAATTCTTATTTTCGGACGCTTCACGTTCTGGGAGTGGTAGAGTGCGTTTAGCTTCTACAGTTCTGTGCATAAATATTGATAACAGCTATGTAAATAAAATATATTAAATATTATACAGAAAACACTTACTTTCCATCAATAATATGGGGACGATTCTCTTGAGCTTTATCCAATATGTATGACTTAGATTATCTCTTATGGTAAATTTGCTTTCTCCACAACAACGGTTCCCACCTTTTTGAAGATTTTGCAGGAAACGTACTTTAAATCAACGCAGGAAGTGCAAATTAAAGATGTGAAAAGTATTGGGGGCTGATAACCCGAATCCACTGAATTCGTATAGAATATAACTCCTATGTTCACACAAAATGTTAAATTTCTAATATTGTATTTGTTTTGAAAATTAAACAAGGCACCTTGCATCTAACAAAAGCTTCCTTGCTAACTTTCTATAAAATACATATTTGGTGCACTAAATATATAGATATTTACAAGTAATACAGTATACGGCGAGTAGGGATTGGAAAAATGAAATGAACATACGTATTCCAGGGTTAGGAAGCCGATACTTTTCGGTACAATCTCAAAGACAAATTTCGAATTGGGACTCCAACTTTGCCAATAACAATAGTAGATAAGTTCTGCCGATAGGATAAGTAAAAGAATGCTTGAAAATGGAAAAAAAAAGGATTTTCAATGCGCCCGATATTCGGGTTGGTTTTGTGAATGTTTTTGGACTTATTTATTCTTCAGCAGTAGCACCTACTACGTCTTCGTCAGGCTGTAAAAAAAGAAGCAACTTATAAGTATTCCAATTCCATATATCCAATCATGGAAATGAGGTGAGTTAAAAGGAACTCCGATATATTCAATTAAGCTTCTGTGTTGCCACATTTGTAAAACTTCAGCTCTCACATGCGCTAATATATCGTTAATGTATATCAATAAATTTTTGTAATGTGCATTGTATCAAATTATACAAATCGACAAAGAGTAGCGTCCATATATATTTACTTATATTTTGTTTTTATATAAGTTATTGTATAATATATTTTGTTAAAACTCTACACTGTCACTACGATCTTAATGGTCAAGATAACAATAAATAAACTTTGTAATTTCGTACCTGAGGGATCTCGGAAAAAGTTTAATAAATATATCTACATACACACAGACGTAGTAAGGATGTTATATATGTAAGGATGGAAATAGAAGGTTTCTTCTATACCGCTCAAAATTGGCGAGCAAATATTGATTGATGATTTTTTGTCATTATAATCGGCTTTAAATCTCCCCGTGAAATTTATAAGCATAAATATGAATAGGGAACCGACGATCTCACTTGCACGACACAGCCAGTCCAAAGTAATGATTTAACGCCTTGAGAATGCATTACAGTTGTTATGCTCAGTTTAATGCATCTCATTAAACCGATTAGTAGCGTCCATATAAATATCTATGAAAAGTAAGAAAGCATTAACAGTTTTATAAGTTTTTCAAATAACTTTTAATTCGATTAAATATAACTTCGAAAATACTAAGGCCACAACTAACATCTTTTAACCATAAATGCTTAGTTTAATCGTGTAATTCTTTCCATGCCTACCATCTAATTGAATAATTTTATTTTTATATATTTAAATTTAATTTTTTACAGAAAGCAATGGAAAACAAAAACACGACGAAGAATTAAATAGAAGTAAGTCCAGTATTTTTTATTTTTCGGCCACTATGCGCGCGGACGTAAACCGCATAGTGGCCGAACTGGGGCGCAGAAGCGACCGCAGACGGCGTGGAAGCGGTAGCGGCCGCAACAGTAGGCGTAGTCGTAATCCGGAACGCCGCCGGCGCAACAATGGGCGTAACCAGGAACGCCGCCGCAACAATGGGCGTCAAACAGTAGTAATAAATATGTAGTTTTCCTGTAAAATTTTATTTGCGATTATAATTTAATTTTTATATGTAATTATTTTTGTCTTTTTCTTTTTTAAATCAGTAAATAACATTTCGATAAATATGTTATAAATTTTAGAAATAGTATTTAAAATTAATAAATAAAAAAATTTCCAAAAAAACTTTTTTTTAATGTTGTGTAAATAAATTCGTTCCAGCAAAGACCGCCGAAAAGATGGAATATGCTTTTGAGGTAAGACCCGTATGTTATATGATGTACGAGTTTATTGTAATCTTTTCTATTTTCGTTTAGGTGTTAGCGGTGAATTGGGTGCGGACTAGGGATCAGCAGGGGTTGTTTGCGTCGTAACCGATAAGAATGTGATTCTAAGGATCTTTGCGGCAGAAAAACTTGCTATAGGTAACGGAAATTATAAATAAACTACAAATAGGGAGTCAAGGGATATGCTTTGTAATAATGTCAACTAAGCTTCGGTGTTCCTTTAACACAAACCACCGTCCACTTTTTACCACTCAAATTCAATTTCGCGGTAGATTTTTTTTTTTAACTTACTGAGCTTTTCCATAACCCACGAACGGAAAGATGGGCGTACCCATATACATCCACTTGACATCTTATGCTGATTGAAGAAGAAAATTAGGAGATGACTACAACCCTTCTACAGTCAATATAAAAAGCGATTTTCAAATCTTGTTTGTGAACAACCAGTCAATAGCTGGTTCCATGTCATCGATAATATCCTGCGATTTCTGCGCATGCTGAGAACCAGCTGTGTGTATAATGCCTATTAAGGAAAGTGCAATTAAAAATTTTTTTATCTTGGACAACATATGACAAAAGTCAAGTTAAAAATAGCACAAGGCGTGAAATCGGCGCAACTTTTAAATTCGATCAATTTGCTAATTTGTGCTAAACAAGATTCCTGCAAATCTTCAAGAAAAAAATTCTTATCACGGTTTTCCACACCACCTTTGAGGTACCGTGATAGGCGCGTTGCCAAATGTTTGAAATGGCTGGCTCCCCTTTCGGTCTACACCATTATAAACTTACTTTAAAATTATATTAATGTTTATAATAATAGTTGGAGTAATATGTTACATTTACAAAATTATTTACCTACGAGTAACATATATAATATAAATAAAGCCCCGCTCATTTACATAATATTATATACATATATAATATAAATGTATATAATATAAGATAAACAAATAGACAAAACTAACAATAATATTCGAATTATTTTCTAATTGCTTCGAACGATGACACATTATGGATTAGCACCAATTGTATTACATATCCTAGTAGATTCCTTCGGTAATTTTCTCCGCTGCTGCAGGATCCTCCTGTCCGGAAAAAGGCAAGCCGTGCCACAATGGTCGCCTGCACGCGCTTGCGTGTTTTCGGGTCGGCCATATGCTGCTTCATAACGGCGTACAAGATGTCGAAGACTTGCTGCAACATGTCATATACGTCTCCTTTGGGGAACTCCGCCTCGAGGTACTCGCTTTCGAGGATAGGGATTGTCTTTTGGGTTCTTGGTGACAATGTCATCGTTCACTTCCTCGCACGCGTCTTCTCGGCATGATCGCGTCCTCGCGGCATGGCTGGCATCTTAGCTGCTCACGTATGTATCGGGTATTCTATAGCCCGTGAATTTTTTAACACAACACGGCAGTTTAGTCTTTTATAATATTATTTTTTTTTTAATAATATTTTGCTATTTTTTCAATAATTTTTCAATTGAAATCACTTCTTTGAAAACTAAACTACTTTTCTAAAACTCATTACCAATTCGCTATAAAACAGTTGGGCTTTAAACGAAACACGTTGCAGCTATCATCAACCTGCAAAGGTTCCTTTAAAGCAAACGAGTTAATTTAAATTTAGAAATTATTTGTCTAATTTATATTTATCTTACACTAATGTTGCATTGTAAGAAAAGAAAAATACTTGAAATTTACTGAAATATATGTAGCATACTTAAAGGGCGCTTAACTGTGAGTGCTTAAATGTGACTAGCTCGCCGAAATTGGGGGGTCCATATAAGAGAAATTTGCGCTACAGAATTTTTACAATTTGTATGCGTTGTAAGTGGAAGTGTGGTGTAATGAGGAAACTTACTTCGCCAGCCAGTAACAAACAAAGCAGATTAGTTAGAAAACATTTTAATAATTAAAATAAACAATATGTATAATAAAATGAATGACAAATATTTTTATGACAAAATCTCTAACTAATGTTTATGTAAAAAAAATGTGCATTAAAAATTAATACTAAATAACTGACTTAATTAACAATAAAATTTAACTCACCTATTTAAAAATTCGCCGAATGTACATTCGCGTCTCTAGTAAAAAAAAGAATTTTTAAAAAAATTTTTTTTTTTAAATTTTTTTTTTTTAATTTAAACAATTAAATAACTCTTTGCAAGATGTATAGATAAAAAAATATCACCGCTGCGATGCTAAGATTTTAAACCCTCATGGGTTTCGCAACCACGATGCCTCTGCAAACGTGAACTTATCATAGCAAATATAGTAAGAGCTGCTGAATTTGATGTAGACGATTTTTCGTAATGATAAAACGGGAAAAATATGGCGAAAAAAAGAAGTTGAACATACACAAAACCAAATGGATGCTGATTTAAAGGCACATCAAAAAGCTGGAAACTCGCCGGCTTTGACTATAACATTTTCGCTTTTTCAATACCGATTTGATTGTAAGATAGGGCTCAAATGAATGCATCCATAGGCCTGCATCTTAAGTGTCAAACCTTTTATATTTATATGGCTTACGTCGGTTACGGCATGGATTTTAATCAGGAAATTTGAATTTTAAGAAAAAAAGAATTTTAACGCGATATTAATTTAATGCACTCGCTGCGATTTGAACAGTCTTGTAAAACGTGAAAGTCAATTTTATTTTTTTCGCAAAAAAAAAATAAGGATTTCTTCCAAATTATTCTACACCTTTTTTTTTTAAATTCAAAAAAAAATTGATTGATGACTATAAACACAAATCAGAACATAGTTTACCAATTTGCTAATACACCAAAATTTCATTCCGTCATTGTCAAACAGCAGAGGAGCCACAGTTCAAAGGTAAAGCGTTACGAAATCTTTTATCTTCATCACAGGAAAGGAAAGCTCTTCCGGATCGTTGGTAAACTTTCTGGGTGGCACTGTCAACGATTTCCGCAATATTAATATTTGTTCATTCTGCGCCTGCTTAACATTCGTTCTTAACTAAACCATGATTCTTTCTTTCACTTCTCTTCAATATACTCAGCAGATTTTTAATTTTCCTTCGAATCATCAACAATTGATTATTAAAGTTTTGCAGACAGGCAATGGTTGTATATACTCTGGGTGAACTTCCTATAGAACGGTTCCTACATAATCTTCCGGATTGAAAACTAGTTCAACCCGGGCGGCGATTGTAAATATTGTTCAGTTTAAAAAAAAACTACGAATTACAAGAATTCCTAAATCCCACTGTTCAACTTAAAGCTACAGATAATTGAGAAACTTAACTCCTATTTGCAGACCATAAAAAGTGGTTAAGCATCCTATAAAAGTGACAAGATTTGAATATCAACTTTTGTCTTTTCAAGTTTAAAGGTACTGCCGCTTTTTAAGCAACAGGTACACAGGTGTGTGCGCCGCTGATCGTGTTGCATCGAACTCCACTTTTTAAGGCTTAGTAAAACTCCTAAGGTTTATAGTAATGATAAACAGATAAAAGTTTTCTGTTATGGTTGCCTGGTTGCATGCAATGAACTCCAATTATATACGATCTGTTCATAAATCGGTGACGATTAGCGAATGTCTCAACTTGGAAACAGAAAAAAAGAACACCTACATATAAACCTTATATGGCTGTTTAACTGTTATCGCAAACATTTTGAACGCTAAAATCGCACACCGAACCTTCAAGCTAATGTTTCGAATTCCGCGACTCCAAACGTGATCAAATTTGAAGTTTTTGTCTGGAAATGACTAAATGTTACATGATACTTCTTTTATGTTGAATGACTTGACAGTTTTAAAGGTTTTAGAGGAACTTTTCATTTGTTATTCCATTTTTATGTATTTGCATAAAAGCAAATGACTTTAAAGTAAATATCGGCCCGAGTGGACGAGTAGGAAAAGGATCTCGTCTGATAACTCAATGATCGTGGGTTCAAATCTCAAATGCGGGAGATTTTCAATAAACCCGGTAGCCTTACATGTGCTAGTGCTTTAAGACTTTAGTTACAGAATTTATTTCTTTGACTAAATTAATAATAAACGAAGAATTTATTTTCTTTGACTAAATTAATAAAAAGGAAAAAGAAAATAAAATTTCAAACGAATTTGATTTAATTAAGTAGTTTTTCATGATAGGTCTTATAACAAAGTCCAATACAGAGCGATGGTTCATTACGGCAAGTCGGGCAATAGTATCTAGTTTCTTTCCGGACATTTTTCTGTGCACAAACTTTACATTGGCGTGTCGGTCCCTTCTTTTTTCTGGTAGGAGGAAGAGGATCGAGATAATGAAGGGAACTTTTTTTCTCGGCAACATTTAACGCGGGAGGGGGTGATTGAACTTGTATCGTATTTTGTTTTGCATCCAATAAGTACAGTATAACTTCTTCCCTGAATTGGAGGGGCCTTTTTGGTCTGACGCCAGGTTGCTGGCAATAAAATATGTACGCATTATGTACCATTGTTTCGACTATGTGTATGGCTATATTCTTATGCCAGCGAAGCGTCTTCCTCAGCGAACTATGATATGACATCATCTGATCTGAATGATCTACGCCTGCCATGCCTGTAATATAATCTCGCAACACGTTTGGTAGAGTAGTTAATTTAATTTTCAATTTTTCGGATTGATTAACGACTTCAACCATTTCAATTTTATGCATATTCGATATCGTCAAAATATGTCTTCTATCCCTCCATTTACAAACGACAACGGTTCCTGATCGTTTCCAGTTATGCTCACCCTTCTTAAGTTTTTGCTTTATCAACTCCTTGGGATTTCCTTGACGACTAGATCGTAATGTTCCACAGATATGTGTCGTTCGCAATGACAATGTTGATGCTAGCGCTACGGAGGTATAAAAACTATCCATATATACTGCGTAGCCCTTATCTAAAAAACCATCCATAAGAGAAAGCACGACTGAAGTCGTATAATTTCGTCCATTTACTAAAGGATCAGACTTTCCACAATCGACAAGAATCCTTATTATCGCGCCATTTGATTCGCAAAGTTCATATAGTTTCACTCCGAATTTGGGTTTTTTGTTTTTCTTAATATCTTGTCGAAAGGTTAAACGGCCACGCCACATTATCATTGGGTCATCTATGATCAAGTCCTTGTCAGGATTGTATAACCTCTCCATCGTGCTATTAAAATGTTTGATTAGTGATTCGATCTTATGCAGTTTAGTGTTCGTGCGTCCCACTTTATCCGAAAAGTGTAGAAATCTTAACAATATTTGAAATCGATTCCTAGTCATATTACTTTTCCAAAATGGTAATCTATATAAATGACTTGTATTCCAATAATGTTGCACACTGGGCAGATTTATGATGCCCATGTGAAGAAGTAGCGCCCAAAATTTTCGCATTTCCTCACAGTTGGTCTCTTTCCAGTCCAAAAATCTTGACGAATTTCCCAGCATTCCTTTCTTTTTGATTACTTTTGCAGCGTAGTTATTAGTTTTTTGAACCATCATATTAATGAACTCCTCAGAAAGGAATAAATCAATTAGTTCACCTGGGGTTCTTAATTTTGCCGGAAGATTCAGTCCTCTGGGTTCGCCACGAAATTTGAAATATGGCGGGCATTGCTCAAGTTCTGTCCAAACGTCACACATTGCATTTGTTTCGCTGGGCTGCACACTGAGCGGGGGATCGTGAACTTCATTCTCGCTTTCGGAATCATACATAATTCGATCATCGTCGTCTGATTCACTTTCTACGCCACTGAAGTTAACGTCAGAAGAATTAATTTCTACTGACTCAAAAGAGCTATTTGATGACACATCATCGTCCATTGTCCGCAATAAATTAAGCCAAGTCTCAAAATTCACTTCCTAAACTCGTTTATAGATTCACAAAGTTAATTTACGCTTACAAATGACTAAATGTCAGCTATTTCCTCCTTGCGTTAAAGACAGAATTTCGTTCGCTATATGTAGTTTATAGTGCCTAAAACGAATGTATTCGTGATTGATATAAGTCCGTTAAAATCACAACGAATTTTAACAAAGAATTAGAGGATCGAAACTGAAACAAAACAACCAATGGAAAAAGAATTCGAAGGGGTCTTATTATTATAAGTGGAAAATTTCAAAGGATATTTTAGGAAAAATTATAAAAACTTACAAGAAAAGAACATAAATTTTGTCAATACTTGTAAAAATCTTTCTGCATTTTTTTTTACTACTAATTTCTTGACACTCTGTTGTCAAAATAGTGTAAACTTTCGAATTTACGGGTCACCGAGTTGCCAAGTTTATTAAAATAAGACGTAATCTCTGCATTTAGGTAGCCATCAACCCTTACCTTTTTATAAAAATTGAATTATCTCGTTTTTTCAAAAATCATTCAATCGTTCGGTCTGATTAACACAAAGCAGAAGTGCAGTGAATATTATAGTGACTTATTTTATTTTTTAATGTGAGCTAAGGGAAGAAATCTAGAAATACACAGGCTAATCTTAAGCACTTTGTGGCGCCACTGTCTCTGCGATAAAGACATTAATATTTAACGAAGCTTTCGTGTTTAATGAATTTTAAGAAAGCATCATCATCGTTAATACAATTTAAATAAAATAAAATCATATAAAGTAAAAATGTGAGGGGTAATCACGTATGAAAAATTTAACTCTTTCTTTGGTTTTCAGCTGTTTCTACTAAACAGCCGAATGCGAAAACGAAAACTTACTTTCATTTGCAGGATTACCACCCATGATTTTGAATACTTGCAAATGCAAATTTTCTTCTGCTATTCAGCAAATCAACAACTGAGGATTCGCTGTGTTGTGTAACAAACAACGATTGCTATTAATAAACATTGATCGTAAGACATGTTTTCATAACGAACCACATCACTCATACCACGATGCTTCTAATTAAAACATTGAAGTTCATAGTTAAATTGTGATCTAAAGACCATCGCTAACTTTTAGCTCTGCAATGCTTACCGCAACGTCAACGGCATCTGTGAAAATGTAGCAAATCTATTTCATTCGCCCACGTGTGTTCATCATCGTGATTCACGAGTGCCGACCCATCATATTTTTTGGTTCGGGAAATTTTCATTTTACCTTGTTCTTCAACAGTCCTTGTTTAGCACAAAATCGATGGGAAGATTTTCATTTGAACCATTGCTTCGGAACTAAAATTTCCTGTAATTAAGACTAGCTTCTGATTATATATAAAACAGCACTGATTTGACAACTACTACCTCGTTGTACTCATTAAATAATCGCGCAGCTAACGTAGCTGAAAGTTAGCTTTCGTTTTGATATTCAGAGGCTTCCGCCGAACAGCTAAATACAAAAGAGTGAGCTAGATTTTTTATGCATGGTTACCCCCAGTAAAGCTTTAGATTAAAACATATCTGCTATTTACTGTTAATTATACAACTCTGCTTATCTACACTTTCGTTGATTTCATTGCAGATAATTAGTTTTGGAGGCGCTGTTTGTTGAACATTCTCATTTGTACAGCCATAAATTACTTTGCGCTGCTTGAATAATAAAGTATTTTTTATATTAAAAATTAGAATTAAACGTCAAAAACTTATAAATTGTGGCTTGATTATTGGATCACACAAGGCATAAAAAAGGGATCACACATAAGAAATAAAATAAATCGGAGACAATTTTGATTTGTTTAGTAGAGGAATTTTTTAGGCGCCATTAGTGAATTCATTGCATATACAAGTGCCTTACCGTACAAGAAAGATAGAGATAGCAAATAGCATTTTTGGTCGTTTGATTTTCTCTGCTTGACGATTTAAAAAAGAATCCAACGGCTTCTGTAAGCATCCAAAAGAAAAAAATGATTTCAACAAAAAATATCAGAGAAGAAGGTGTAAATGAGGTAAGAATTAATTTAGTCCCGTTTGTTAATATAATTTTCTTACGGTACTTTTGCATATGCTTGATATGCTAATACGAAAATATTTCGGGTCCACATGTGAAAAATGTAGTTAATGGTTACTTTTTCTTAATATATGTGTATTCAAATTTTGGATTTTTCCTTGTTTTTATAGAATGAAGCTTCTAAGCAAATGCAAAAGATGGGCACAAACGCAGAAATTGTCGGCAAACGAACTGCCTTAGGTGATCTGCAAAATCGTGGCGTTGTTCGCCCTGTTGCGAAAAAGGAGTCGTCAGAAAGCAAGTAAGTTTTTCTTTATATTTCCCAATTCATTAAATTTTCTCGTGAAAATATTGTAAACTAATACCAACGTTCTTTATAAAAAAGTGGAGTTTTCTTCCCATTTAATTTTATGACACTTACTGTCAAAAATCTAACAAAAGTTGGCAAATACGTATCGAAAACCTTTGAAGATTTCTTTTTCTCTCGAAAATTTATATGGCGGAAAATTATAAAGCGGAAAGCAGTTTAAAAAGTAGGGCCATTCGATGCAAATTTTTCAATCAATTTTTCAGTAATTTGAAGAATTAGCAACTTGTCGACAAATCAACCAGTAAATGTGTGTGTTTTATAGCAATTACTAACAATTATGAAATTAAAGAAAATGGCTTATTTTGAAAAGTAAGGCATAAGTAGTACATAGTTCAATAAAGCGGATTGTTATATTGGAGCTTTAGAAATAACAAAAAAAAAAAATGAGAACGTGCTATTGAGTTGACTTAATCCATGCCATGACTAAGCTTGATATCCTCTTGTGGAAAACTTATCAGATCCTTAATCGATCATTTAAATAAATTGATGTGAGCAGTTATTTCTTACACCACTCTTGGATAATTACATTCATATTTAAACTTTAAATTTTGCATTTAATTCCTCTATAACTTTGGTTGAATGGTATGGATCGTGTCAATTACATTGTCGTCCGTGCATATAACATTTCGAGGAAGCTGCGACTTTCTTCATCTTAAGTTATCGTGAACACTAAACTGAGACTGATGAAAGGCCTCGTCGTGCTGCTTATGGCTTATGGCGCGAATATATATAAGTTGCAGGGTGTTGTTAACAAGTGCGGCAGAGATTCTAATGTCCCAATTCTCGCTTAGATTTTTGATTCCGAGCTCCAAACGTACCTCAATATTAGGAACCTAGTCTTTTTGCTTAGACTCATCCGCACTCGAATAAGGGAATATTTACAAGACAAAATTCTGATTGCCTGACCATAGGTACAATCAAGGCTGTCTCTTGTTAACCCTGTAAGTTTTAGGAATGCATTACCGCTCCGTACTAAAACGATTGCTAGTTTCAGTAGATTTAAAGCGGCGGTTAAGGCCTCCCACAATTTGTAATTGCTATCACGTTTGTGTCTACGTTTTCCTCTATCATTATTCATTCTGTACCTTATTGTTGTTCATTACTGTTGCGTGAAAGGCTTTATAGTCTTATTGGCACCATAATTAATTATAGTAGGAAATGTTATTACATTATTAACTGATTAATAAGCTGAACTGGACCAATAGGAACATAAGAGCCGAGTTCCCGCTGTTTATCCTAATCACTGCGGCCTTGAAACTCTCCTTAAGAGATGATGAATATGCCCCGGAGAATCTATTAGATGCACATTATTCTTTTTTTTTAGTAAAATCAACTAAATTGATCCAAGGCTTCATACGCAGACGATGAAAAGTAGAGCTCGCAAATTAATTGAATTGTTTTAAATGCTAGGCATAAATAAGTTAGAGGGTTTGTTGTTATCATTACTTAATCAAATAAAATAGTATACTGTAATCGTTCAGTCAGATTTTGCGAGAACAATTTTGAGGTTAGTGCAACTTTTTTGATGCACTTATGTTTGAATTTCACTGCTTCTTTTAGAGGATGGAGGGCTACATAAATGCAATCTTTAGCTGAAATTTTCCCAATATATATATGGTATATATATATATAGGATATATACGTGATATATGTGTATACAGGATATATAGATCATGTCGGACGTTTATAGCGAAGGCTAAAAAATGTTGGGCCATATATCTTCTTTCTAATTTTCCATTACATAAGTGAAATACTTACGACGTGTTCCATATTTTAGTATTATATTTTAATAAACCAACCTCGACATCCAAGATTATGTAGCTACGTAAACAATAAGCTGCACTGTTACCTAAAAAGATATAAATAATATCAGGGAAAGGATGGATGGTTATACACTTATCACTTTGTTGGTCAAGAATTATGTACCTTATATGGCATCTGATGTTGCAAAGCGTTTGATAGTTGTTGCAATAGCATCAGCTATGCTGTAATACTAATTCAATTTCAGGCAGGTTGAGGTTTACTTTTATAAATGTGTAGCGTAAAGTTATTTAATTGCTTTGGCTAAAAATTGCTTATTTGCTATTATTGTACTCGGAGCAGTCTGGGCAATGCAAAGTTGCAAAATGTTTGCAAAGCCGTTAAAGCTCGCGTAGATTCACATTGGAAGAAACCGCCAGCTGCCGACAATAATGCGAGCAAAGCGGCAGCTAAGAAATCGAACGGCGAGACAGCAGCGGTACCAATTACGGCTGCTGCAGCTGCCCAGCGTAAAATGATAACGCGCTCCAATTCATTGCGTTTAGTAAGTACTAACGGAGCTAAAGTTGTCGGTTTGCAGCGTCATCAATCGGCTGATGCGCCTTCGGGAACCGAGAAAGCAAAGACGTTGACCAATAAAGTGGTCGAGAATAAAACCCAGATTGCCCAGAAAACAAAAGGTAAAATCTCATTTGAACATAGTTTTGACGGGTATTCCTAGCATTCATCTCATTTCTATCATTTACTCCATTTAGCTGAAATGAAATCCATAAAATCGGAATTTGAAGAGAAGGTTGTTATAGAATCCGCACTAGAAGATGAAGAGAGCAAATTGTTGTCTAAAGCGGAGTCAGTTGCAATACAAACTGATTCAAATGACATATATCCTATTTTGGTAAAGCAGGAGCGCTTAGCAACAGTCGACAAAAAAGAAAATATTAAAGACTCACCATCTTATTCGTCTGGATTGCTAGACGGCGTAAACGATATTGATAAGGATGATGCTGAAAATTTGCTCTTAGTGTCGGAGTACGTCAACGATATTTACGATTATCTATTTCAATTGGAATCCGAACAACCAGTTGTTAAAAACCATTTGGAAGGGCAAGCGGAAGTTAATGCCAATATGCGCGCCGTATTAATAGATTGGATCAATGAGGTCCATTTACAATTTCGTTTAATTCCTGAAACATTCCAAATGGCTGTCGCAATAATAGATCGTTACTTACAGGCGATTACAGATACGAAACGTTCACAATTGCAATTAGTTGGTGTAACTGGCTTGTTTATAGCGGCTAAATATGAGGAATTATTTCCTCCACCAATAACAGATTTCGTTTACATTACCGATGAGTCTTACACCGACTCTCAGATACGAAAGATGGAATTGAAAATGATTAAAACCTTAGACTGCAATCTATCGCGTCCTTTGCCCATACATTTTTTAAGACGCTTCTCAAAAGCCGCCGAAGCAGAGGACATTCAATATGCCATGTCTAAGTACTTCATTGAATTGGCGATGATTGAATCCAATATGGCGTATTATAAACCATCTGAAGTGAGTTTTTTTGACTTTTTTTGTTGTTTTTGTTTTCCTTTCCTTTCAATTTTTTTTTATTTTTGTTGTTTTTATTAAAACTTTACCAATATTTGTTTTCGCAGATTGCTGCCTCGTCTTTGTTTCTATCCTTGAATCTCTTAAAAGGCAACGCTAAGCTGGCTATAGGACTCGATGATAGTTACTGGACACCTACTCTGCAATGGTATTCACGTTATCGCGTTGAAGATATAAAGCCGATAGCCAAAAAGATCGCTTCCGTTGCTCGTAATGCGCGGACTGTTAAATTGAAGGCTGTTTATAATAAGTACAAGTCGACGAAATTTCAAAGAATATCTATGCGTCCGGAACTCTATGGCGCTTTAATCGATTCGATTATTAAAAATGGGAATTAAAAGTACGACTAACAATTCATGTAATTTGTAATAATTAGGATAATTATCGCCAACATCAGATCAGAATTTATGGATTAAAATCTATGCTTACAACGATTCCATTTTAGGTTAAAAAAAAAGAAAAAAGCAATTTATTCTCTTAACTTTTAACGGATAATTAGTTTAATTTGTGTAACTTTTCTTTTAAGAGCTTTCTTAAGCATTTCTCTCATTGAACAGCTACTAAAAGGAATTTCTGTTTTTTTTTTTTTTTTTTTTTTTAACATATATATCATTAGTAACGGAGCAATAAAAAGCAATTTTTGCCAAGACGATCCTTTTTAAGCCTCTCTTAAGCCACGTGGTATTCGCGTGCCGGTGAACTGTGTAACTGTGTATTCGAAACAACAACTGCTTAATTCGAAAATTTTTATTTTCTCGCTTATTTTTTAGAAAAAATTGTTTAATTAACGCTTACAAACTTTGTTAAACTCTATTTCACTTTATTCTCACAATTTTTTTGTTTTTCCTTTAAATTTGAATTTTCATATATTTCTTAAGTTATTTTCATATATACATATATATATTTTTTTTCGTTTTGTTTATATTTTTCTTTTCCTCTGTACACGTTAATCATTAGCATGGTTTGATAATCAAAACCAATGGGTCTACTTTTCAATTAATTTAAATAACAGAAAACATTAAACGCATGTTTATTAAACATATAAACTTACCTTTTTTTTTTTCTCTTTCAAATAAAACAGTCGAAATTTTTTAAAATGATTAACGTATGATATATATTGCTTGGCAGTGTATGTTAAATTCGTTCTACTTATTTTATTCTTTGTTATAACATAATAATATCACAACTTATTCCCTTTTAAAATGTATGTATTTTTAAATAAACATATTTGATGTAACAAACTGTCTCAGAAAAATTACTGTTTTTTTTTCCCCGTCTATTTTTTAGTTCGCGTCCGGAAAGATTAAGCCTTAAATGCATAACGATGTAGATCTACACCGTACGTTTAAAAACCCATAGTTCTTTGCGTAGCAACCTTCGCATAACGGTTTTATACCCTACACCCCTTATAGTACAGTGTATATTAAGATTGGTCGAATGTATGTAACACGCAGTAGGGCTTAAAGTAGGCGCATCTTTCATTATTCCTGTCTATCCGTCTGTCCACGCAATTTTATATTCAAATCGCAGATCGCGACCTTTGAAATATTCCGATGAACTTGGGTACACTGACCTGCGGTGTAGGGTATTTAATATAGTTGGCTTATTCCGACTATAATGTTCACACTTATTTTTTAAATCGCTAAATGCATATTGTTGCAATTTGTTTATTTAATTTAAGTTAATTTCCATTTAAGTTCCACTTCGATTCAAAACTTTACGTTAGATGAGGCAATAAATCCATAGCGTAGTCGATTAAAAACCAAAGTATATCATCCCATGAAACTAGTTAAATATGGAATTTTAAATAGAATAATGATATGTTAGTTATATAAAAATACAAATTATATCATATACAAAATTTTATGATAGCGTGGATTTAGCAAGATATCTATCTCTACCTATACTACCCATCTATGCGGCATTAAAACAAATCAAACTGAATGTAAATCAAGATATATATCATCAATATATATATATATATATCGTTAGAAAGGTCAAGTCACGATGATTTCAATAATCCATCAAGTTCTCAATTACTTCTAATTTCATCCGGTACCACAGGCACTTTTCTTATAAGCATTAGCAATATTTATCCATTCAGGATTATTTCATCAATCATGAGCCAGTAAATAAATAGTCAAACAACTTAGCAAAATTAAAACATCACCTTTTTTCACGACGACCGACCGACCGTCACCGTCATTGACTCATTTATGAAGTGGAAGTTTGTTCACTTAAAAAAGTAGTTTAAGAAAAACATGTTCTTGCGGAATTGCTTGGAACCACATTTGAAAATCTACACCTATAAAATTGAATAATACGAAAAAATGAACACACGCACACACACCAGGAGTTGTTTAGAGTATTCAGTGCTCTTCCTCGCTCTAATGAAAAATATTATAAATAGTAAACGAAGTTTTTATTCTGATTCACTGGTAAACCCTATGATGGCGAACATACATAATAAATTCTTATAACTAAATGCTATCTCCCAACAAAATTATCTCCTATCAACATCAGAAATCAGCCAGAAACGATGAGTATGAATAGGAAATTGCCCCTTCAAGAAATGGAACTTCGTGCAATTATTTAAAAAACAGCTGGCGGCTTAAGACGTACTCGTACTAGTTCAAAGAAATAATGACAATAAAGCCAAGTAATCAAATGCGCAAACATTGTGTTTAATTTTTAAATATTTATTTTATATACTATGTAATATTACTATATCATATTTTAATGAATTATATCATTAATAAATAAACTTGAATGAAACTAATAAATAAATAAAACTTAGCCTTCTGTAAGAATATGGAATTTTGAGCTTTTGCGTGAACAAGACCGCCATAAAATGCACTGAGAAGATGGATAGAATTGCATCAATTCTCTTATAACATATTTTTTCCGTAAAACTTACGATGCTACGTGTATCTTGAGCCTAAAGCTAGAGTTATGGAACTCAATGTCACTTAGATCATCATCTATTTCATCATTATGTTCTTCTCCATATAAATTATAAACAGAAAAAAGCTCCCTAAACATTGTATAAAAGCAATGGATTTTTCCCTTACCTGGTATTTTGGAAATATATACTTATGGGTGGCAGGGGCTAAATTGATTTGAGATCCTTTAGCTAATTAGTGATGTAAGCAAATTGTTTGGAACGTATGGCTTCAATTGCTTCAATCACCTCTAGATCATATGCACTAAATGACTTTAGTACATTGCTTATTCAATTGGGGATAAGTAAGCTGTTAAGTGTAGATCTACCAAATCTGTGTTCGGTTTGTGTGGTTTCAAGTCTCAATGTGGTACTTTGTTGGTAGTTATAGTGGGGTATCACACATACCGACTGAGCGCACATCCGAATGGCGTGCCGTCGCGAATATGGCGCAGCCCCTGAATTGTATTGATGATTCATCTACAAAGTTCTACAAGTCACGTTTCACAAAGTCAACGGTAGCGGGGCGAACACCTATATACAATTTTGATGAATGGTCTCGCGCTCATTACGGCCAATCATTCGAATGACGCAAAACGGTGGAGAAGCACGATCGCCTATGAGGCAAAAGACCAAAAGCTGATGACTCAAAATGAATACCTGCTTTTGGCTACAGTTATATTTTGTTGTTTAGTTTACTACAAATTTGCGACAGAATCATCTTATGATACACCTAAAGACCAAATCAAAAGAACACAAAAAACAAACGACGAATAGTCGTAAACAATGTAAAAGACAACATTGCACTACGACGTCGTTAATGATTCTGTGATTTGTATTATATTTTACGACAATTTCTAGTTAATTTGATTTACAAAAAAGTGGTGTAAATAAATATTGTAAAATGGTCATCAATCATTAAAATATCTGTGTGCATCTGTTTTATCTCCATCTTTGAAATAGGTGCAATTTCAGGTGGTGCTCTGTTCTAGTCTCTGCATACCTTTACGTCTTGCCGTTTAACAGAGTTTCTACGACTGCTTTGCCATTTAACAAAGTTATACGACTGCTTTACCATTTAATAGAGTTTTACGATTGCTTTGCCACTTTTTCCCATTTAACAGATGATAAAGATTTTTTATTGACCATTTCTCTTATCTATTAAAAGCAACTCTGTGCTCTCTCCATTCTCCCCACATGAAATTTTTTTATATTTTGGTGTAAAAAAAAAAGCCAGCTAACGGCTTTAATCGAAATTTTACAAGGGCGCGAGAAAGTTTGCTGTATCAGGAACGTTGTTAAATAAAAGAAAATATATAAAAAAAAAATTGGTAAAAAATACTCATTACACTACACTTCCACTTACAACGCATACAAATTATAAAAATTCTGTACGGCAAATTTCTCTCATATGGACCCCCCAATTTCGGCGAGCTAGTCACATTTAGTTAGGCGCCCTTGCTACACATATTTCAGTAAATTTCAAGTATTTTTCTTTTCTTACAATGCAACATTAGTGTAAGATAAATATAAATTAGACAAATAATTTCTAAATTTAAATTAACTCGTTTGCTTTAAAGGAACCTTTGCAGGTTGATGATAGCTGCAACGTGTTTCGTTTAAAGCCCAACTGTTTTATAGCGAATTGGTAATGAGTTTTAGAAAAGTAGTTTAGTTTTCAAAGAAGTGATTTCAATTGAAAAATTATTGAAAAAATAGCAAAATATTATTAAAAAAAAAATAATATTATAAAAGACTAAACTGCCGTGTTGTGTTAAAAAATTCACGGGCTATAGAATACCCGATACATACGTGAGCAGCTAAGATGCCAGCCATGCCGCGAGGACGCGATCATGCCGAGAAGACGCGTGCGAGGAAGTGAACGATGACATTGTCACCAAGAACCCAAAAGACAATCCCTATCCTCGAAAGCGAGTACCTCGAGGCGGAGTTCCCCAAAGGAGACGTATATGACATGTTGCAGCAAGTCTTCGACATCTTGTACGCCGTTATGAAGCAGCATATGGCCGACCCGAAAACACGCAAGCGCGTGCAGGCGACCATTGTGGCACGGCTTGCCTTTTTCCGGACAGGAGGATCCTGCAGCAGCGGAGAAAATTACCGGAGGAATTTACTAGGATATGTAATACAATTGGTGCTAGTCCATAATGTGTCATCGTTCGAAGCAATTAGAAAATAATTCGAATATTATTATTAGTTTTGTCTGTTTATTTATCTTATATTATATACATTTATATTATATATGTATATAATATTATGTAAATGAGCGGGGCTTTATTTATATTATATATGTTACTCGTAGGTAAATAATTTTGTAAATGTAACGCATGAACACATTACTTCCACTATTATTATAAACATTAATATAATTTTAAAGTAAAATTTTAATGGTGTAGGCCTAAAGAAGAGCCAGCCATTTCAAACAGTTGGCGACGCGCCTATCACGGTATCTCAAAGGTGGTGTGGAAAACCGTGATAAGAATTTTTTTCTTGGAGATTTGCAGGAATCTTGTTTAGCACAAATTAGCAAATTGATCGAATTTAAAAGTTGCGCCGATTTCACGCCTTGTGCTATTTTTAACTTGACTTTTGTCATATGTTGTCCAAGATAAAAAAATTTTTAATTGCACTTTCCTTAATAGGCATTATACACACAGCTGGTTCTCAGCATGCGCAGAAATCGCAGGATATTATCGATGACATGGAACCAGCTAATGGCTGGTTGTTCACAAACAAGATTTGAAAATCGCTTTTTATATTGTCTGTAGAAGGGTTGTAGTCATCTCCTAATTTTCTTCTTCAATCAGCATAAGATGGGAAGTGGATGTATATGGGTACGTCCATCTTTCCGTTCGTGGGTTATGGAAAAGCTCAGTAAGTTAAAAACAAAAATCTACCGCGAAATTGAATTTGAGTGGTAAAAAGTGGACCTTGGTTTGTGTTAAAGGAACACCGAAGCTTAGTTGACATTATTACAAAGTATATCCCTTGACTCCCTATTTGTAGTTTATTTATAATTTCCGTTACCTATAGCAAGTTTTTCTGCCGCAAAGATCCTTAGTTGATGATGAGCATTATAGTTATGCAGAAAGATGTTGTATAATGCTTTACTGCAAAAGTCATGTTGAAGACGCACTTGCTCTAAAGCAGACTACCTTTATGCACATGTCAATAATCTTATTTTAAACAAATATTTACAAAACCTATTCATTATATAAGATAACCGCACTACATTATTACTACCTTGTAAAATTTTTCATAATGTTTGTATATATGTAAAGTGTACATACAAGTGGCGGACATTATACGATGCCCTGGCCTGCATCTCATCCCATGCTTTTTATTCGATTGCCTTCTTCTTCGCTTCTGAAATTGTTGAATGTAAAAAAGTACTTTATTCGCTTATATATATATGTACATATATATATGTAAACACACGCACAGAAAATAATTGTCTATTGCTTGGCTGGATTGTGCATGCATGTGGAGTGGCGAGATGAAGGGAAAGATTATTCACACTTGCCCCTATATACTGTGCGCCTGTTCGAAAATCGAGTTTGACGGTTTTATGACCGTCATTTATTTTGTTTCTTTTCTTTGCCGATTTTTATGATGATTTACAAAAAAAAAAAAGAGCCTCTGGCGGCGGCACGTACTACACACAACACATATACGACCTGACCTAATACCATACAATAAAAATGTACTAATAAAGGCAGTAAATATGCATTTGTTTCAATACAAGCATGTAAGTAAGTATGTGTACATGTATGCATGTGTGAGATGTTTTATGTAAATTTTTTACCTTTTTATTTATAATGCTCGCATCGCGCTTTGCTATCGTTTAATTATCACATTTCTTCTTAATTATTTATGTATATTTTAATTTTTTTTGGAGAATTTTTTCTTTTTTTTTTTGAGTAACAGACATATACGGAAAATTGCTTTCTACACATTTCTGTTTAACTAATAACGAAATATGCATAACGTATATTGATTATTGCTTTGCATGAGTGAGATTCCTGTCTGTTTGTTGCCTGCGTGCAATGCTCGCATTGAATAAAAAAACATGATAAGAAGGATGCGAATGCTTCTTTTCTATTCAAAATTCATTCATTGTTCCTGCTTTGTTTGCGGTACGTGATGAGAGAAGTACTGGGACGATGATGGGCTGATAAAAATGGGGTAGGGGAGGGAGTGAAGGACGATGAGAAGGTTGCTAATGGTTCCTTTATAATCAAAGTTCATTCATTGTTCTTACTTTGCTTGCGGTAAGAGATGAGAGAAGTAGTGTCGTGATGAAGGGTTGATACAAAGGGGGCAGGGGATTGAGAGGCGATGAGAAGGTTGCTAATGGTTCTTTTATGTTTCCTAGAGCTTCCCTTGCAGTAACGGTGAGAAAAGTGGTCGAGTGTTGAGGAGAGTGGAGGGTGACAAGGGTTATATTAAAGCCTTTGTACTCTGCTTGCAGCATGCGAACAAAAGTGACGGAGTGATGAGAAGCATGTTGATGAAGTGGGAAACAAAAGTTTTACTTAATTGTTCTTTTGGTAAGGGAGTAGCGAAGAAAAGGGCGTGGGAAGGGAGGGGGTGGGGGGTTTCATTATTTGTGCTTGCTGTGCTTGCTTGCAGTAAGAGCCTCGAAAAAGGGTTGAATGAAGAGAGAGGCGAATGTTTCTACATTCAAACTTTGTCGTTCGTTCTTTTTTCGCATTAAGAGATGAAAAATGTATTCGTGCGAGAAGAGAGCGAATGCTTCTTTTATATTCAAAGTTCATTGTACATGCTTTGCTTGCAATAAGAAGCGAGAAAAGTGACCAAGTGTTTGAAGAGAGGTTGGCTGAAAGGGGAAAATATAATTTTACTACATTTTTTTATAGCCATCACCAAAGGAGGAGACGTATATTCATTTTGTCGAAACGTTTGCAACGTCCAGGGGTTACCATCAAAGACTACACAACATACATATATTGTTAATCAACATCAAATTCTAAGTCGATTTAAGCATGTCCGCCTGTCTGTCCGTCTGTATAATGCTTCTGATAAACTATCTCCTGGCCGCAAAAATAAAGCCATCGACTCCAAACTTGATAGAAACATTGGCAATTCTCGCACGCAGGTTGGTATTGGAAATGAGTGAAATCGTTCTAACGACACGCCCACAGCACCACGCAGACTGAGAGAGAGACAGTTTTTCGAATGAAATGAAAAAATGGTTTTTTGCTCATTACTCATAATCTATAGCGGACAAATGTACAAAAATTTGAACACATAGTCTATTGGTGATGGTGAAGCATTCGTGCACAAAAATGGAAAAGATTGACCACGTCCATCCTGTATTATAATGTATCAAATTTTAAATTTTTTTTCAATATCTTTATAAGGTACAGAAACAAGCTTCAAAAACTCCCACTCCATCTGTCGGCCTGTGCAACTGTGTAATATTTGTAGCAAACATTCTCCCGTTAGCAAAGATGAAGATACCGCCTACGAATTTGCAAAAGAGTTTGGAAGTGACTTAAAATTTTCCAAGGTCAACCGCGCCCACCCCATATTACAAAGCAGGAAAAGTTAGTTCTTTTACTTTTTCAGGATAACTGTGATGGGTATAAAAGATTCGGTCACTATCGAATATAGTTTTCTTACTTGTCAAATATTATTTTGAGAGAGTTTACTTGTTTATCTATCTTCTAAAAAAAATTTGTATTATATTTTCAATGGGTTGACAGTTGAAAAACAGACAATCAGCAAACGCAATTATACAATGGAAGCATACGTTATGATTAATTAAAGACAAACGTGCTGTTCTATCTTCTTCTAGATCAGTTGGTTCCTCTAAGTTTGCCAGTTGAAACATTGCCATGCTACATATAATCCACCCTCCATATCCTCTATCCTATCGATCCACATCGCACAAGGGTATATTTTGTGAGCGTGTATGCAGCCCAAAAGGATTTGATATATTCCCACCTTTCATTAAATCAATCAAAGCTTATCCGCCCGTCTGTCTGCCTTCTTATCTAACCTAGACGTCGCAATTTTTGAGATATTTTGACGAAACTTGGTGCGTTGATCGGTTTCGATCCCAGCACGGACGCTTCTGAAAACGGTTCAGATGGTACCACTTCTTCCGCCATATACTTATAGGATAGCGTAACATATAGCGTATAATTGCAGGATAGCGTACAGTATTTGATGATGGGTTGTGATTCACTATAGTTTTTTTACTTGTTTTCTGCATTAACAACTTCAATGTGTAGAGTTTTAAGTGAACTTTAAACAAATTAAAGCCATTTTGTTTAAGATTAGATTTATTTTAACTTTATATTTTATTATGTCATAATTGTTTTAATACAACATCAACATCCAATTTTCACTTGCTCCGCATATATATTGAATGTTTTAGTGTTTGTTCATTAACACAAAAATATTTATTTATAAACTTTATTGTTTCCATTGTTTTTTGTTTAGTGATAAAAAATAAGGTAAAAAAAAGCAACATTTTCATTAAAATTCATTCAAGTAACATCGGAAACATTTGAAGATCCTCTTCGGCGCGCTCTTAGTTCGAAAGAAAGCCTTGAAATGTTTACCGTTGTTGTTGTTGCTGTTTTGTAACAGCTGTTTCCCCTGACTGTGAAAGGAGTTTAGCTCTGATCTTCTAGAATGCTTACTAACTACTGATAGGGTTTGAAGGACAGAAGAGTGGAGATTAGTAACACACGAATGACTTTTCAATTCTTAAATTTGAGTACGTTTTCATTTGTTTTTCTAGGTTCGTTTTTTCTTCTTATTTAGCTGTTTATTAAGTTTTCATAATTTTTTAAAATCTGTTTTAAGCTTAACCATCCTTGTGAAGGACTTTGAATGTTTTTTTTTTTTTTGCATTCGTTGAAATTTTTCATAATTAATTAATGTGACTAATGCACAAATTCAGTATTTAACTGCTGCAATTGGGTTAGGTTAGTGTTGGTGGTCGTGTTTTCATTGATTAGAAATTAACAACAATTTTAACCTTGGAAGGTGGACAAAAATTTGGTAACGACTTCCTTTAATTTGGCATCAGCGCCTTCAGAAATTTTACCCTCTTGGGCAATTTGACTCAAAAGACTTTGCTCGCTTGTCTTAATGTGTTGTAAGAATTCCTTTTCGAATTTAGTGATCTTAGCAGGATCCATCTTATCCAAATGACCGCGTACACCGCAATAAATTACGGCGACCTAAAGGCAGGTTATAAGATATTTGACATTTTGAAATTGTATTTATTGCTTACGAACCTGATCTTCAATGGACATGGGCACATATTGACCTTGTTTCAATAATTCAGTCAAACGTACACCACGGTTTAGCAATTGTTGAGTGGCAGCGTCCAAATCAGAGCCGAACTGGGCGAAAGCAGCGACTTCACGATATTGAGCCAATTCCAATTTCATGGAACCAGCAACCTGTTTCATGGCTTTGGTCTGAGCGGCGGAGCCGACACGTGATACTGATAGACCGACGTTAATAGCGGGACGGATACCTTTGTAGAACAATTCGGTTTCCAAGAAGATTTGACCGTCGGTGATCGAAATCACATTGGTAGGAATGTAGGCGGACACATCACCAGCCTGGGTTTCAATAACGGGCAAGGCAGTTAGAGAGCCGCCGCCCATGGCGGGCGACATCTTGGCAGCACGTTCCAAAAGACGTGAGTGCAAGTAGAATACATCGCCAGGGTAGGCTTCACGACCGGGTGGACGACGCAATAGCAAAGACATTTGACGATAGGCTACAGCCTGTTTGGACAAATCGTCGTAAATGATCAAGGCATGCTTGCCTTTGTCACGGAAGTATTCACCCATGGCACAGCCAGAATAAGGAGCCAAGTATTGCAAAGGAGCTGCATCAGAAGCAGTAGCGGACACAATAATGGTGTAGTCCATGGCACCAGCATCAGACAAACGCTTGACAATTTGGGCCACAGTAGAACGTTTCTGACCGATGGCTACATAAATACAATACAATTTCTTGGTCTCATCTTGACCATCGTTGAAGCGTTTCTGGTTGATGATGGTATCAATGGCCAAGGCAGTTTTTCTGACGAAAAAAAAGAAAGCAATAAACAGTTCTTATCCAAACTATAATCAAATTATTTACCCAGTCTGTCTGTCACCAATGATCAATTCACGTTGGCCACGACCAATGGGTACCAATGAATCGACGGCTTTAATACCAGTTTGCATAGGTTCACGTACCGAGACACGTGGGATAATACCGGGAGCCTTAATACCAACACGGAAGCGGTCCTTAGTGTTGATGGCACCTTTACCGTCAATAGCATTACCCAAAGCGTCAACAACACGACCCAATATCTCACTGCCAACAGGCACGTCGACAATAGCGCCAGTACGCTTCACAATATCGCCCTGTTTAATTAGCTTATCGTTACCAAAGACGACAACACCCACATTGTCGGGCTCCAAATTCAAGGCCATACCCTTTAAACCCGAAGAGAATTCTACCATCTCATCGGCCTGAATATTATTAAGACCATAGACACGAGCGATACCATCACCAATGCTCAACACACGACCGGTTTCTTCTAAATCGGCTTTTGGTGCAACGCCCATAATGCGCTCTTCCAAAATGGAAGAGATTTCAGCGCCACGTTGCGCACTGGAGACATGAAGTTTACGTGCAGCTAGAGTGGCAACTGGGTAAGCTGCCTTCACGCCAATCTGTAATTGAAAGTAAATTAGTCAAGAGATATATACTTAACATATTGTCGACGATAGGGACTAGTTGAGATTTCATGTTTACCACAGCAACTAAATATCAATGTGTTAAAAAATGCAATCTTAGCTGAAAAATGTGTTGTTAAACAAAATTAACCTGCCGGTACTACACTTATAATGGGAGGGGTCATTCTCCTACGCATACGGAGCTCTAAAAAGGTATGGCTTTCATTTTGCTTTGGAAAACTGTAGCAATCCATTTACATTTGATATGGCTGGCAATGCCTTTACCAATGAATATGAGTTTGCTTGTTTGTTTGATTTCGGCAACTTTCAAAGTAATCGTGTCACATCATACGGGAGATAGTTAAACTGACACGGAGTGCTTTTGCCGTAGTAAAGGTCAGACACATCTAAGTAAATGTTTTTAATTTTTTGCAAAAACTAGTTTTGTCTCGTCACAAATTATGCTTTTTAGTAAATTATTCGTTCCTTACGTAATTATGGGATTTTTCTTAGAAAATTAGTAAAGTTTTTCTACAAGTGTTCTTAAAACCACATCTAACTACAGCTTTTAAAATAAGTGCTTGTAGGAAACTTATCTTCACTGAACATAGATAACATAACCTCAAAATAGAGGAATATCGATTTTTTAGTCAACTGCAAATGTGATATGTGCTTGTCTCATATCGAAAATGCCGCTTAAGTAGGAAATCTATAATTATGTAACTTATGTATTTTTGGAATTTAATGCCTTCATCCGTTTTCCCATAAAACATCTATAATTTTTTTGGCAATCAATTTTTCCCCAATGTTATGTAATTTTTTTCAATTTTCCAATATTTTTTGGTCCACAATAGAATAAAATTTCATTTCTTGTGCACACATTCACATAATCACTGATTGCGTAACATTTTTCATCACAAAAATCTTTTAAAAAATTGGATAAATGCTATTTAAAACACATTTTTCAAACACATTTTAATTGCTTTTTGCAAATTAAAGAATTCTTTTCACTATTTCTATATTTTTATTAGTTTATCCTTATACCTGTTGGGCAGCCTTTGGCAAGCTACGAGCCACCGATGTAGCCAAACGAGCAGAAATCATTGACATTTTTACTTAAATTTATTTTTTCTAATAAATAAGTAGAAAATATTTTTTAATTTTAGGCAGCAAAAATTTTATATTCTTATTCTCAAAGCACCCAACTCCTTCTCTAGACTTGTATTTTAAAAGATGGTGTCCAAAATTCGTTCACGTTCGCTCTACGAATGGTGCTGTTTCGTTTAGTTACGATATGACATTAAATTTTTCCAATTCAACCATATCGTTAAGTGGCATCTTTTAGTCAACAGCGTTGCCGCATTTCTAATAAGACTAATATTCCCATGACAAGAAGAAAGAGAAAACAAAAGGTAAACAATAAGTCCGGATACTCTTTACAGAAAAATTAAAGCAATACGATCGATCGTTTCGCGGAAACTTGAATCAAGTAGAATTTTTTGTTTCATCAAACGAAACGCAAAAGTTTATCTTGTTTTCCAAATCATATGATTCCATTTTTTATCTTTACCTTGTGTTTATGTGGAATTGGAATTTAAGTAATGTAGTTTCATATTAGGTAAACTGCCACATTTGTAGTGAGGCGCTTCCATGCAAAGTAGAGCTTTTATTTAAACTCTGTTTAGCAAACATATAGACCGTATATGTAATGAACGATTTAGTTAAACAATTGATGACATATTAGGTAATTTACCTTAACAAAGGTATGTATTCTCTCAAAAAAGTGTTTGCAATTGTTTCTTCAGAGTCTCTATGCGCTCTTAAAGCCTAAAATGGCTCTACTTACTAAAAATCACATGTTTTGTTAAGATTTTCACACTAACTCAATTATTCAGATATTGCAGGCTTATTGTTTTTAATTAATCTAAAAATACATACTTCTTATTTCGACTTAAGAGAGACAAAGAAGAAAATAATTGTTTAAGCTTTTGTTTAATATTTCGCGTGTAGACTTCATTGCAGGTCACGTCTTTTTTTAAGTTTAAGTTTTTGGACTAATGTAAAATATCGCTTATAGTATTTGTTTCGCTTATGACGTCGTGTAAAGCAGAGATTTGAAAAGTTTGAAGAATTCCGAAGAAACGAGTCACGAAGATTAACAAAAGTGTTTAGTGTGTGCAGCTTCCAAGAAAAAAAAAAAACACGTGTCCAAACCTAATCAGTCTAGTAAAAACTCTTTGGTCTTTATAGTTGCCACTGGCAATGTCTAATCGTCTTTCGGCATTCTCTTCATCGTAATAATGTCGGAAATATTAGCACTGTGGGCGATATTTTTCGTAGGGAGAGACTTTTTTAAAACATTCAAAATAGATTTCTATGTATTAATTAATTCTGAACAGTGTAACTAATTTTTTTATAGAGTGACTAAAAAAAAACTGTTCCTCCGCAAAAGTATGTGGTAATATTGGACCAAGTGCACATATTTTGAAATATAATAAATTTCTAAGGGCTAAAATAAAGAAAACAAGTAAATGAACGTAAGCCGGTAAATTTTAAACACTAAATAATAAAAATTTAAAACGGTAAATATTAGTAGCTAATCTCTAATTTATTGTTAGTCGTGGAGCATAAATCATATTTGACAAAATATGCCTTTATATTAATCAACGGGAGTTTCTGTAGAACATGGTATACTGGACTTAATAGAGAGCATTTTTATATATTAATTATTGAAACACTAAACGTTCCAAAATTTCATATTTTGAACACGTTTAGTGAGTACAAAGAACATATTAGACAAATTATTAATTTTTACTCCTTCAGATTCGATATGTATTCACAAGATATAGTTCTTTCTTTTTATGTGCTACTTTCAGGTGTTACCAGATTCGAACAAATTTATATGTGTTTAGAAAATCGTAACTTTCTTCGATATTACTTACGTGCATTAGGAACATTTTCAAATGAAAGTAATTATGATTTTTTATAAATTCTGTTAATAATGTATAGATTCGATTGTATAAATATTTTTCGAGTCAGCTATTAATTATTTTTTTGGAAAGTTTATAGTAAATTAATGATCGCTTCTCTTGTATACAAATGGCAAGAAGGTCTGTTAATTAGTGATAAACAGAAAAACTTTAATTTTAAAAAGCAATAATTGAAGTTAGCTACACTGTTTTGATCAGTGATTATCTTAAAAAGTCCATTATGGTATTGAAAGTAGCAATAAAACCGGAAGAAATAAGTTCCTATAAAAAATTGTATTAAAATTTATCAAATATATAAGAGATGCTAAAAAATGTGTAAATTTATCTTGAACTTCGTCAAGTTTTTAACGAGCGAAAGGGGTTTAGCATATTTATTGTAAATTTCTGAAATATATAACAGAAACATTCTAAAATAGATGTACACTTCGCTTACATAGTGGCCGAGGAGCAGCAAAAATTGGGATAGATATTTATAAATATATTTATATATTTATAAAGTATAAAATTGATCTCAACTCGCTCGCAATAGGCAAAGAAATATAACTTTGGGTGCTAGCTGTAGTTACGGTTATAACATCTAGAGAACGATCAGTGTATTCTCTTACGTAAAATAACGATTTTATTGAAAGCTAAATTGACTCTGAATTTGAAAATGAAAAAAAAGTCTTCATTGCTCAATTTTAAATTTAAATTTTCAAAATGACCATTAGGATCGTTGAGATATTCTTTTCTTTCTGGTTACCTTCCACGAAAACTATGAATAATAGAATGTGTCAAAATGTCCTGTCATATACAAACCATAAGAATGAAATTCAACCTTTATAATGCAATGGTTAAAAATTACTGGAAACTATTTAGGGGTGCTTAACAATGAGTAGATTTGGAGACTTAGAGAGAAATGAAGAAGTATGAAAAAGGAGAGCGTGCGGGAGAGAGAAAGAGAGAGAAAGAGAGATACTAAAGAAATGTTTGTGTGTGATAAAAATATGTGCGGTTTTGCTGAAAAGTGATGAAACAACGCTTGAAATTTATAAAATCGCAGAGAAGAATGCGGGGGTTAAAAATATAACCGTCAGTGTTGTTTTGTGGAAAGATAAAGGAAACGTATTAATATATAAAAAAAAAGTCTCCATATAGCAGCTTCCAATGAAGAGGAAACCTCCGGTTATCATAACAACTAATACAGATGCTAGCAGACTTAATATAGTCAGTCGCTGAAGCAGCTTCATTGGACGGAGTTTGTTGTGTGTGGAACGCTATTTCAATTATTTTTCTAACTAAAAACATAGAAAAAAACTAAAACATATATTTTTTGTTAAATTAAGAATTATTTGTTTAAGAAGCAATTTCGAAATTAATTTTGCCTTAACGAGAATAAAAAAAAAGGAAAATCGCCTTAAACTAGGCAACATTTCGGAAAAAAAACATATTAATTCCTTTTAGATAGAAACCGTAGAGACGTAAGGACCATACAAAAAAAGTGTGTTAAAAGTTAAGTATAACAAAGTATAGCGCGGCTGCTGAAATTGTGACGTATTTGGAAGAAAAACAAATGTTTATAAAACAGCGACCACACACTAACAGCAGGTACACATACGGCCATACAATCTAAATGAGCACATAACAAACGCGTAAAATTCTTTTTATTTTATTCATTGTTTTTTTTGTTTTTTTTTTTTTTTTTGTTTTATTTGGCACACAGAGAACTTTAATTAAGGCAATTATCCAATGCCGATGGATTAAAATGTAAAGTGGATGAAGAACAAGAAAAGAATAGAAACATATAAACCAAAGGCGTTTGTTATTTAATTAATTAAATTTTTAAGCTTAGTGGCTTAAAGAAGAGGAAAGAATAAAAAAGAAAAAAAAATTCAAGTAGCAGCTGTGGATTTTTTTTCTTTATTCCTTTGATATACGGTCTTGTGCGTGTACGCATGATGTGGTATTTTATAGGTAATGGTGTTGGTGCCCGTGTGTTTTATATGCTATATATGTATGTTTATGCACACATCCTGTGCCTCTGTAAGATTTGCATGGATGGCCTGGTTAAATAATCAATGTTTAATGCACATCTTAAACAAAACCAAAACGAAGACAGCAGAAAGGGTGGTGGAGTTAAAAACAGAAGCAAAAAAAAAAAGAATGTTTAAACATTTATTTTAAACAAAGCGTGAACATTGCACGTAATATAAAATTCAAAGTTTCTTTCAGAGATTACGAAGATTTTTAAATGAAGAAACAAACGAAAAAAACACAACTTTAGTAAACAACTGCCCGAAAATTAGAAAAATAAAAATAAAGGATGAACACAGCGCATAGCAAAGCTATTAGCTAATAAATGAAACGTAATACATCCAATCTCCAAAACTTAAAACAAAAAAACAAACTAATAAAAATTGTATATAAGCTAAGAAAGCTTTAGATTTGGAAGCAAAAATTGAAATAAAGTTAGTACTTTCAAAGAGTTACTTTTAAGAAGAAGAAAAAAAAAAAACAAATGAACAAGTGAAAATAACACCAAAATAAACCAACAGACAGTTGACGTATGCATTTGCACTCTCCCTTTCTTTCTCCGTCTCACCCCGTCTCACTCTCTTCATCTATTTCTCTCTCTCTCTCGCTCTCTCTCTCAACATCATTTATTTTGCATGCTGCACGTTGGTCGCTTCTTTTCCATCTTCTATTTTTTTCTCCGTTTCACACAAGATTCTATCTAGTAACAACACCACTACGAGCAGCAGAAGCAGCAGCAGCAACAATAACAAACGTAAAAGCAGCAGCATCAATTTGTTGTTACTGTCGTCATAGTAATATCGGGGTAATTGAGGCATTGTCGTCAGTAAATGTAATTGTTTAGCGTGTTGAATGCCAAACATTATTTGTTAGTTCAAATAAGACTACGTGCGTGCGGGTGTGCGTGCGTGCGTATGTGTCTCTGGTGTGTGGAAGAGTGTTTTTCGGCGTGAGCTATGCGGAGGTTCAAGTGAATATCATAATAATAATAATAATAATGCTATTTTAATGCGCGTATCATTTTCGTTTATGAATTGCGTTTGCCTGTGAAAATAAGTTTTATGTTTAAAAATTTTATTTGAAAAAAAAAAAAAAAATGAAAGTTTTTACGCTTGATTCAATGGTTGGGTTTTGAAAAATGCTTTTTCTATTAAGTAATCAAACAAGTAAAAGGCACTGCCAAATTTTTCGTAGCATAATTAAAGGCTGTTCAGTAATTATGGTAAACGCAGCATAAATTTATGATAAATAATAAGAAAATTGAGAAATAAAATACAAAAAAAAAAAAAAATTAATTTAAAGTGTAAATTTAAACTTCAACGATACAACAATAACAAAAAATAATTAAATAATAAATAAAGAAAAATAATGTATATCTCGACTACCAGCAAATATAATATAAATTTCATTCTAATCAAAATCAAAATAAGCATATTTGTGTGCATGTATATGTTCGTGTTTTTTGTGTAATAAAAATATAAAAAAAATTCCAAAAATTATCGATAAATTCATCGGTGTTATGCGGAATATTTGAAACTCTTTATTTTGGATTTGAGTCGCATAACAAACTTAATAAGTTGCCAGAATTCGTGGAAAGAAAGCTAAGGTAAGTTTGTAACGCTTTCAATATTTGTTATTAGACTTCAGTTTAGATTTCCTCTTCTTCTTCGTTTCTTAATCGTATTTAAATCTAAAATATGTGAAAGGATTATAGTGCGTCAAGACTGACCATTGCATAGCTTACACTGCTTCGCTTAGTACAGTTCTTTGTATAAAAACCTCTCAAAATAAAAAATTGCATTGTATGGGAAAAAGTGGTCCGATCCAAACCATCTTTAATAACATTTAATGTTGGGCCAAAACACGTCAGTACACCAAATTTCATCAAAATATTTGAAACATCACGATCGAACACCAAACGGACAGACGGACAGATAAGCTTTAAGCGATTCAGGAAGTGGTTCTGAATAAAAGGTGGATCCATTGGCACTATCCACCTCCGTACAAACTTAATATATCCTCGTATCACAAGTGGTGTATGGTAGAACAATTACAAGTGAAGGAAACAAAATTGTATTTGGCCCCTAATGTGTAAATTTGCCTCTGTTCCGTTTGCACGTTTTATCGTGTTAGGGACAGGATATTGACTGCATCTATTTGTCCGATCTCTCTTCTGGTCTTTTGCTTTAATGTAAATTAAGAACGTCTCATGAGTTTTTAACAGATTTGTATGTTGGCTCCCGTTAAAAAGTAGTAAAATCATAATATTCTTTTATTTATAATTTTACCAGGAGGTCGATCAATTTTCATATTTTTATAATAATCTACACCATTTGTGGGGGGCAAGGGTGCATTAAGTTTGTGCGGATATATGCAATGTCCAGAAGAACTTCAGATAGATCCATCCTTTATTATACCGATCGATTGAGAGTCACTTCCTGTATTGATCTAAGCTTGTCTGTCCGTCTTGTATTTCGTGTACGGAGCCTATAGTTCGCAATCTTCGGGACATTTTGACGACATGTTTTGGCCCAAGGATGAACGATATTAAAAGTGGTTCGGATCGAAAAACTTTTTTGTCCTCATCCATTATCTCATCTTATTTTGAAAAGTCATTATATAAACAACTGTAGGATGGTGTAGGGTATTTAATGGTAGGCCGAGACCCAAACATTGCTTGGAAGCAATTTTAAAGTAGTACTTGTTGCAAGTCATAGGGTTTTGTGAGAGTATAGTCAAAAGATGGCAAAGTTTTTCTACTTAATTTTTTTGGGCAGATTACTTTCATATTGGTACCTTCCTATGTAGACCTGAGTCAAAAATATATTTGAGAAGAACCGGGTTTCTGTTTCATTGCTGGCGAATTGAAAAGTTCGAATAATCGACGGATGAGCGAAAGGAGACAAATGAATTTTATGTTGACCGGGCAAGAGGCTTATTGGCAGTCATTTATAGAGGAGATGAGAATCATCAAAATCAATGCATTTCATTCTTCATGGCAAACTTAATGCTAAGCTTGCATACCCATTAGAAAAGAGAGACAGTTTTTTGCAAAGTATAGGCCGACATTTCAGATCGAAGTATGTGTGTGCTCTGCTTGTCTCAACTTTCATTTCTCTGCCTGTGCCTTCATCTGTATATGCTTTTGTGGTCTTGCCAATCATTCATCCAGCCTGTTATATGCTTAAGATAAGCTTAGGAATTAAGTAAATTCTGTAAAAAGGAAAATTTATAATAACTTTTCCATTTACAAACAAGAATTTTTTATTTTCTAATTTTTGCCCACAATTTACATACAAAAGAAATTTTTACAATTTCATATTTATAAATTTATTTAAAAGTAAGATTTTTTTATTCTCAAATTCTTGCTTTCAACCGGAGTTTCTTTTTGGAAAATGTACGTTGAAATGATAGAAAGTATTTTATTCGAACCATATTGACTATCACTAGCTATACATTTTTGCTATCTGCTTGAAGAAAACTGTTGCTCGTTTAATGCGAATTAGCCACTGAGCGCTTTCCGTACAGCGCTTTGCATGTACATACCATTCCATCTATGCAAATAAGTAATAAACGTAAATAAGTAATAAACTAGTGACTGAGCCTCATTGGGTAGTGCTTTTCATTGGAATGCATTGAAAGTGCTATAAATCTGCTTTGTTGCATGGACGGAAATACCCTGTGTAGCTTTTCTTGATATTCCGGTTGTTTTTTTTTTTCAAACCGGTTGATTGTAGTTAGTAGCAGTTGACATTAACCGTTTCAGGAGACTTTTAGCAGCTAATAACAAACTATGCCCTTGGGGTTCCCAAGGCTAGAATAACGTTTTCCTGCTAAAACGATCCAATGTCAGTAAGATACTAAATGAAGCTTACTTTCCGTCCTCAGTAACAGTACGATATAAAAAAGAGCTTCTTTTGTATCGTCCAAAAAATATGCTGTTGACGAATGCTCTTTATTTGGCATAAACCTTGCTTTTCTCGTTCTTGGAGAAAGTGTTTTTACGCTGCGACATGTATTGGTATTACGACTGACTGCTGCTAGGTTTCCAAGCTATAAAACAACATATCTTCAGAGAAGCATGCCCTCTACACTACAGCTAAGTTCAGTGATGAGTAGCTTCCGATTTCATATGCGCATATCTGGTACAATTAACCTTTTTACAATATGAGTCGAGATTTCTCAAAGGCTTATACTTAGGCAATGTCTAGATTATTTATTTAATTCAAACAATCTGAATATAATACAAGTTAAAACACTATAGTAGGGAACAGATCACTATTAAATACTCTACGTCAACCTACAGCTATCCATGTGGCGTTATATGGGGAGTGCCCGAAAAATTGATCCGATCCGAACCATTTTCAAGAGTGTTTGTCCTCAATTTATTTTAAAAATTAAGTTGAACATAAGCAAACAAGATGGACAGAGGGACAGACAAGCTCACATAAGGCAGATATAATAAAAGTTGGGTTTACCTTAAGTCCTTCACAAACTTAACATACTTTTGTACCACAAGCGGTTCAAATGCTCAAATATTTTTAGGACCCTTCGCATACTCTGATCGGAAATGTTGCAATTCAATGAAAATTCGATTTACTTTGGCACGCCTATAATGAGTAGTGAAAAAACTATCTTCTCATATATATATCTCCTTATTCGCTGGCATTGTGCCTATTTTTTTCTCCAACTTCCATTGAATCTTAATAAAAAAGTTTTGTTTTTTTTTTTGGATACCGAGTATGAGTAGAATAAAACATTTGAGTGCTGATGTAAACATTTTTAATAGTTTTTGTCAACAATGCTTTTTTTTTTTGTTTATCTTTAATTGATTTGCTTGTCCGAAAGGAGTAGAAATGCAAAATAAATTCGCATCACTCATACGTCCCAGGAAAAATGAAAATATTTCTAATTCATTCAATCTGTACTCGGAGAGATTTTGCAAAATATGCTCAAGTTTCTTTTTCTGTCTTTAGATTTCCATTTTATGCAAATATGTATCTAAGCACACTTAGATTATATGAGGGGTGGAAAATGAAATATTTTTCAATTGATTGAATACCAGTTGAAAAATAGTTTTTAAAGTTTCCTCAAAAAAAAAAAAGAAAATGCAAAATTTATATAGGCTTGCATTTGTATATTCCCAAGTGCATGAATGATAAGCTAAGAGCTCGTTGAAATTAAGTTAAAATAAATATCAAGATAAGAGGAAGCATTGTAAACGGGCCAGGCCGACTATTATATGCTTTTTAAAGCTCCAGCTAATACATCTTTCGTTCTTTATTTATTTTCCACATAAAGTATCATGTAAAAAATAGGCCAGCATAGTACAAATTTAGCGCATTATGTTAATTCGTTTTTTCATGAACCAATTTTCACTTATAAATATTTTTTCTTTTTTTTTTATAGGTCTGATTATGTATGGGAAGTCGTTCAGAGGATGGTTTTATTCCATTCAAATTTACTTAATAAACTTTTTTTTATCCATTTATGTTGGGAAGTATTAGAATTGGCGTTTTTTATCATTTGCACACATTTTCAGAAGAGAAAATTATGTGGAAAGAGCGTTCGTAAGACTAGTTTGATTTTCTCCAGCTTTCATATATCAGTGTGCACCTAATTTGGCCTCAATGTCTTAGGTTGTCTTAGGTTGGTCACAAATTTACGCTGGTAAATATCATAAGGACAGATGGACACATGAGCTTAGTTTGTGTTCATTGTTCCATACATCGTCACAAATTTAATATATTCTTACCACAAGTGATATAAGGTATAACAAGAAAAGTAACAAAAAAAAAATAATACATAAAGAGGGTAACAAAATGGGTCAGCATCACAATACGATAGAGCATATATTTCATTTGAAAATTGAAATGCAATGCGTTCGAAAATATGGTTTACATTTTCCGAAGTGTTTTGTTTTTAATTCTAAACAAGGGATTATTAGTTAATTAATAACCAAGCGGCAGAGGAGTAATGCCCGGTATAGTTAATTTAAAAAGAAGAAGAAATACAGGCAAGTGGAACTTGCTGTTCGTAGAGAAAGGCAAATTTTTTGAAAACTTTGTTGAAGGAAGGAAAGAGAAGACTGAAGAATAAAGCAACTGAGATTTAGACTCTTCTCAAGAATTGCAATACGTTGCGGCATTTCAGGTTAATCGCATTAAAAAGAATCTAAGGATTTATTGAGAAGTTAAAGTTGAGACCTTCTGCGTACTTCTTTTATAACTATTGTAAGCTATTGAAAAAAGTGAAGCTTTAGCTCTCAAATCTAGTCGATTGGAAGGCGCTCTGACGAAGGATTATCCTGTCAGGTTGGTACACACGCAGCTTTTATAGTGTATTTGCTTTACTTAAAAGTAGTCAAAAGGCTATCATATATATAATCAAAGAATCGAGGCCTTCGAACTTTGGCTATTTTTGATACCACATTCTGATACATGTTGAGATGATGATTACAAAATTTTATTAATACTTTTTCTTCTTCATATTTATTATTGATTGCCATTTGAAGTCCATCGATGTCGAACCATTTTAATGTCGTAGAACACAGATGATTATATATAGTAAGCATTTTGTTTTATAAAAATTTGAAAACATTTTGTTCTCCTTGATTTTTGTCAGTTCATTTGCGAACACCTTGTATTTCAATGAATTAAGCAAAATGAATGCAGGCTTACACAGAAGCAGGCAGGGAACGAGAAGAAAGGAGAAAGAAGTACGAACGAACGAGCGAACAAACATAAACTGAATTCAAATGAATTGTACGGAGAATGTATTTTTAATTATATCACAAATGCAAACAAAAACGTCAAAAACAACAACAAAAACAACAACAATAACAATAGCAAGAACAAAAATATGAAAGAGAGAGAGAGAGAGAGAGAAAAAGCGAAGAAAAAAAAATCTCAATTTAAACTTTTATTTTGCCAAATCACATACAACGCACACACACACACATTCACGCATATGCGAGCCAGAACAGCAGCAGCAGCAGCACTCGTTCATTTCATTCATTTCCTTTGCCTACGCATCGCTCTCCACAAACATACGCGATTGTTGCTGTAACTCACATTTTACAAAATTTGTTTGCGATTTTTGTTCTACACCAGCTTTTTTTTTCGTGCCTTACTTTTCTGAATTCTTTTTTCTTTTTCATTACTGGTTTTTGTTTTTACTATTGAAACCGAATTGTTGCTGTGTTTTACACAAAACTTGTAGTTGCGGCTTTGTTTTTATGTTTTTTTTCGTTGATTTAATAAAAATGCTTTAAAGTTTAAAAGTTTCGTGATATATGAAAGTATTGGTAATTGTTGTGAAAATTAGATCAAATAAGAAAGGAAAGAATTCAAGGAAGGAGGAAGAAAAACAATGTAATTTTAATTTTATTATGACAGATATTTGTTAGTGTAAAACGTATCGAGCTATTGAACGAATTCAAAGTCGGTAGATTCTTCTCATTCATTCATATGCACTGACCTGATAAGGCTTTCGAGACGAATTAGGTTTCAACAGATTTTTGATCCCAGAGTTCTTGTCAAAAAAGTATAGGGAAATTATGTATAGGGAAATAAAATGCTTTCACTCACATTAGATTTGTTGCTTAGAATAAGCTAATCTTGGAGAAATATTTAGTGTCGCACTAAACGATAACTCAGTCATTGCACAATCCCTTATGGACTCCTAACGGCGGTAAAATTGAGCTCCGTTCTCTAATTTTCTCTTACAATGTTTTAATTGACACTAAGCGTCTTTCGCGGAGCTTGGAAAAAGGAAACGCAAATGTAAAGAGCGGTATATCCGGAAAGGGGATGAGCGATTAGTTAAGTTTTCGGTTTCTCAAAGTCTACACAAGAGCAAAAATACAAAGTCTAAAAATCGTTCTTCAAAAAAAAACAAAAAATGCGAACTTTTTAGTATTAGGTGTGCAAATAAATTCTGTACATTTTTTTGATAAAATTCAAATTTAATTAAAAAATACTTCTATCAAAGCTCAATAGCCGAAATAAGCACCATCGTCATCTACGATCTTTGGTCTCCTATCGCGTAATGTGCGAATACCCTCACTGTAGACAGTTCGCGATTTTGAAGCGAAATATTCATCGACTGATTTGCTAAATACGACTGCATTGATCTGAACAAATACGAATCACAAGAAGGCAGATGTGGAGAATAATCCCTCAATTAGCAAAAGTTCCCAGCACAATTTGAAGATCTCTTCCTGGATTTGTTTTTGTTGGAGATGCGAAGATTCATCATCCTCAGGAGTAATGTTCTTTGGTACGAAATCTCTTAGATCATTTTGTAACTTTATCGTAGTTTCTGTGTTTCCACTCCAAGCTAATTGAATGCATTTTTTCCCAGATTAAAATTAAAACCTCTACCAATTTACACTTTGATACACACTTGAACCACGACTTATAAGCAACTGCAACCTATATCGCACCAGCACCAAGGTCAGAGTTATGTATAACTGTAATATCGAAAGAAACGACCATCACAGATAGATTATAGGTTATAAAGTGACCAATTTCAACAGAAAGAACTTATTTGTTTACCTACAATTTACAAGTGAACCTGTTTTTGTGCTGCTGGTTTTTATGGGACAATTTTCCGTGTAATTTCATTTGTCTGACGAATACAATCAAACTTATTTTTATGCTGTAGATTGGGACGTACAAAGCAAAGCGCACAAAAGGAATCGCGTAGACATCGACTCCACAAAAAAAAGTTCCACTAAATACAGTTATAAACATAAATATGTTTCACTATTACACATAGTAATGTTTCATCATTAAAAAGCATTCTATTAAAAAGACATTCCGCGGTAGTTTGCAGCACCACAACAATCAAGATTTTCCTTTGATTGTCTTTGACCTGATTTGTTCAGTTCCAGCTCATATTGGAAGTTCGACTGCCAAGTGTATTGTGGCTGGCTTTACATTTACATTCTTTGCATCTTTTGAAACTGATCGGATGCGATTGGAACGAAAAGAACCAATTTGGGATTTATAGCCAATAGGTGTACTAAACGCAATATCGGCTTAATTAAACTTTGTTCAAATCGTAGACTCTTAAGTTCCTGGGATCAGTTTTGCTTTGCGTATGGTGGGATCAGCAAGGCGTAGTGTATTACGAGTTGCTGAATGAAACTGTTACTGCAGATGTCTATCGACGTCAACCGAACAAATTGAACGATGTATTGTTGCAAAAAAAAGACCAGCAATAGCGGCTAACAGACGTGAAGTCATCCTCCTGCATGACAATGCTTGGCCACACATGGGAAGATTTGTCAAGAATACACTGTTCCAGCTCGGATGGAAAGTTTTTTTACACCCAGCGCACACACCAGATATGGCGCGTTCTGATTACCACTTGTTCAGATCTATGATGCATGGCTTAGCTGAAAGACGCTTCCACAAAGTTGAAGGAATGCGGAACTGGGTCGATGATTGGATTGCTATCAAATCAATACAAGTTCTTTCGACATGATATCGCCATGTTGCCAAGAATATTGCGAAATGTTTTTTCAAGTGGAAAAGTTATCAAAATTTTTGCAAACACCTAATAGAATATACTTTCGAACTTTTGTAGACTTAACTGCGGTAGATACTTTCGAAAAACAGAGGTATTCCCACTTTACATAATACTGTAGGCGTGTCCGTCGACCGATTTGGGCCATTTTCAACACCAACCTGCGTGTAAGAAATTCCAATGTTTCCGCCAAACAAGCGGTCGATAGCTTGAGTTTTGCAGCATGTTTACAACAGACATTACACATGCGAACAGACAGACACACGCTTAAATCGATTCAGAGTTTGATCTTGATCAACAATATACATACTTTGTCGGATTTTTAAAGCTTCTACTAGTTATGATTAAACGCGATGTGTTTCTTCGCAATAGACGAGTCCTCGAGTTTCCTTTACCGCATGTTGATTTCAAATGCTTTTTACTAAGATTTGTTTGTTTGTTAAACTAAACTTATATCAAAAAAAAGATTCTTTAGAAAATAAATTCTCTTAAAGTTTAATTTTTAGAAATTTTTCATGTTTCGTATAAGAGGGGAAAATATAAAAAAGAATTATGAGCTTTTCGTTTTTTTCGTTATTATTATTATTATTATTTTATACTCTCTTCACCGATGCAAACGTGTTTGGCTGTATGTGCGTACGTGCTTATTGATGCTACATATGTATATGGCATTATATGTGTATGTACGTAGGTATGTATGTATGTATGTATGCTATATGTTTATATATATATTTAATATTATATATGTACTGATGTTTGCGACGGTTTGTTTTCTATGTTTTTGTGTGAGTTTTCACAACTTCTAACGAAATTTGTTGCGGTAGAAACGTGACTAAATTATTAAAATTACTTTAATTTAGGATTTTTTCTCTTCCTTTCTTTTCATTTTTTTTTTTTGCTTTTTTTTTACTTTCTTTTTTTTTTTGGCAATAACGGCTTGAATTATATTTCCATTACAAAATTTTATCGTTTTTGATAGATATTTATGTTTTCTGGACCATCGATTATCAAGCAAAAGATAAATCTTCATATCTAAGTGAATGCCTTATCTTGTACGTGATGACAAAGTATTTAAGTCAATTAAAGTTCTTAAGCAAGAAGAACAACATAGAGGGGAATGATAATTTTTGTAACTGCTTAACGTCTAGTAGAAGATATTAATCGGTAACGTGGATACGTTAAGCCGACTATATTGTCGCATTAGTGTCGTGTGCTCTGAATAAGACATTGAGGCGCAAAAAAAAAAGTCTCATCTACTGCTATAAAAGCTGTATAGATTTGTCATATTTGTTTGCTGCACCTAAAAATATGCATGGAAAAGAAAGGCCAGTTTATGTAAAATATATTTTTAATCAGGATAAGATGAAAAGTTTATTCAACAACTGACCAGAAGCCAGAGTTCTGTGATAAGATTCTGAGCAGACCTGATCACGCTAATTGCACATTCTTGTTGGAACTTTTAAGCTATCGAAAAGAAAGGAATTTTTCTCCTGCTTTATTTTAAACCATTTTTACCGACCGTTGGTCTTACATTGAAATTTATTTTATCATATTATCTATCCATGCTTACTTACGTAATGATTCTTATCTACCTACTTATACCTATCTATCTACTTATCTAACCAACAAGGGTTGCCCCAGTAATCCTCCTTGCTTTCACCTTAAATGCTCTGATAGCAAAGATTATTTATAATCTTATGCATTTTTATATTCTACACTACTTGTGGTACAAAGGCATATTAAATCTGTGCGGATGTATGCAAAACCCAAAAGAATTTCGGATGTTTGTCCGTATGTACGTCCGTATGCTGTCTTCTGATCTTCTACCTAAAGGTCGCAGTTTTTTCAGATATTTTTAAGCAATTTGGTGCATTGACGTGTTCCGGCCCAAGGACGGGCGCTACTCAAAGTGATCAGTATCATGATAAAACCGGGTACACTGATATCTACTGACCCAAGGATGAAGGCTATTGAAAATGGCCAAGATTGACCACTTCCCATATTCCCCCTTTATTTTGAAAAATCGTTTTATGAGTAACTGTAAGGTAGTGTAGGGCCGTGGCTCACAATAGTGTTTTTGCTTGGTTTTTGATTATTTTGTAGTCTAATATATGCACAGGAAGAAAGAAAATAATGGTCTATTTTCTTCGTAAAAGAATTTAAAAAAATTAAAAATAAATATATAAATATATATATAATATATATATGTATATATAAGTTTTAAAAAATTCGCTTTAAATCGCATTTAATTAATTTCTTCGATATGATTGAAGATGACTTTAAAACAATCATTTGTTAACTATCTATTAGAAATGCATAAAAAAAAATGTTGTTCAGGAGAATTTTTCATTTTTGAAATGATATACAAAAACTATCAACAATCCACTAGATGTGATTCGTAATTTAGTTTTATTTCGAAAGTAAATCCTCACTAGAGCTACTATGAGAATAACGTTACTACAAAGTCTTCATAAAAGCAATCTTAAGAAATTTCTTAATGCGAGCGTTTTTTTTTTTTCTTTGAAGAGCATTTAAAGAACATTTGTTGGCAACATTTTCTTGATATTGTTTTCTAAGAATTTTTCCATTCATTATGAAAGATTCTTGCTAAGTCTACTATATTCATAGAAACAGCACTTTCTTATCCGTATTCTCTTTTCATTCATTTGTATTAGTCGTCTGACATGTAAACTTTGTAAGTTTTGTCACATTATCGTTTAACACAAAGTAGTTCACTTAATTTTATGTAAACAAATTCCGGCTTTCAAAATACATTTACACACATAAGCATGTGTATAAACAAAAGCCTTTCAATAGATAGGTATTTGTGAAAGATTTATACTCATTTGCTTCGTTGGCAGTTAACTTAATTGCATCAATTCATAAAAACTGCTTAATATTGAAGCATGAAAATTATTAATTATTTATTGAAAATAAGATGATTACGTACATAAAGGAAATAACTGAAAATATATGTAAATATTATGAGAAAAGTAAGCATCGAACTCTCCTACTTTCCATGATACATAATACGTTCCTCATAAAATCGTGCAAATCGAAAATGGAAATTTTTATATGAAAAACCAAGTAGATTGAAAAAAAAGCATTAATATGTTTATAAGGAACAAGTAAAGAAATTATATTCGACTGTGGTGGTATCTGTTATACCCACAACTTTTTTCTTAAAAATAAAAAATATGCAAAAAATAAAATTTCGATACTCTGTACTGTTGAGTGGTCGCGGCCGATTTTTCCCAGTCTTCTGCAGACATTGTAGTATTTCATAAAATACGAACGTAAATTTCTATGATTGCATCTCTTGTAATTTATAAGTAAGAAGTAGAGAGCAAAATGATTTCTTTTTTATTTTCAATGCTAATCTGCCATTCGCATCTTTTTGCCAAATTTGGGCTAATATCTTAATTTTTGCCATCAGGAGAATGTATGCCGCTATCATTATATAAACAGGCAGACAGACAGACAAAGAGAAAATCAGACTGGTGGACGGACAGACAGGCAGGAAAGCAAACGGACGGCTGGACAGAGAGGCAGGCAGGAAACCGGACAGACGGACAGACAGAGAGGCGGGCATATGGACAGACGGACATGCTTAATTCGATTCTGAATTAGATATTGATTCAGATTGTTTATACCTTGTGGGATCTCTTAAGCTTCTTTCTGGGTATTGTGAGCGTTTTGATGAAATGACAAATATAACCTCGTCCTTCTGTACCACCATGAATGGTAATGCATGTAATACATTGCAGTACAACAGTAGAAATTTAATAAAGGAAAACTGGTAAAATAATATTTCAATTAATTTGTGAAATGGAGCATATAACATAAAAGCCTTTATTTTATAGTAATAAAAAAATGACAATAAAATTTTATATTCTTAATTTTTACGTTCTTATTTTGCGTATACATATGTACGTATATATGTATATATGTATGTATATATGTGTATATATATATATATATATATATATATATATATATGTATATATATTATATATATTATATATATATATTATATATTTATATTATATATAAATATTATATATATTATATATATTTCTGCGGCTAACACATACGCATCGTTAATTTTTACGAATTTTCTTCTCTCAAACGACGATTCTGAAAATATCATATCGCTTTCGTTTACGAGTTGCAGGCAATCCAATTATGCTGATTTAGTCATTTTGAAAACTATAGAAAGATCCGGATTTCGATGTGGTTTTTAAAGATTACATTTAAAAAAGTAAAAGCACTGTTCGAATCCAAGCACTGGTTTTGAGAAGTATTCCGGCAAACTCCGGGGTTGAAAAGTATTCTAACAAGAATTTTTCCATTATTTAAGCGAGATGTTGCGAACATCGATGACGCTGAGCGCAGTAGACACCAGAAAGTTGGAAATAGAACATAAGAATTAATGTCGATAATCAAAAATGGTGGTTGAGATAGAAAAAAAATTTGCATCAAATTATGATATCATGGGAGAGAAGCTGAAACCCATTCCGAACTTTTATAAAAAACCTTTGAAAAGCTAGATAAACGTTGGATTAATTGTGTAATTCTATGTTAGTTAATAAATTCGAACGATTCGAAAACAAAAAATGTTTTTTACCTAATTGCGAGACTTGCGGATGCATGCAGCGCGACGCTTTTAAGAAGAAATTAAATCAAGAAATTAAACATAAGCAAGTGCGTATGAAATCAATTTTGATTTCTTGAATAATTTTTTTTTTTTGATAAGAATGATTCTAAAAACCAAGCGAAATCGAAAGTAGCAACACCTCTACTGTGTCTTCCGCTCGAAACGAATCCCTTGATACTCATCGCTTGCTGGTCGCTCTGCTTGTTGCTGCAAATGGTTTAAATTCTGACCAATAAATGATTGTTTCATTTCATTTCTATGGCCCCATTGCTAGCGTAATGTGCGATGAGAGGGAAGCTTTTCAAGCTTTAAAAAAAATCCCTTGAGCATTGTTTATATTTAACTATGTTGTTTTCTTTAACTTACATGCTTAAACGTATGCTTAAAAGAAGAGACATTCAAAACAAACATAGTTTTAGCTTAACTACGCCGTGGTGCCTAACCTATGTATCCCCTTCATCTTTATAAATTTTTACAGAGATTTAACTAATAGCAAATAGAATGGAAAAACTTCTTGTTCAAAAGGTATTAAGAGGCGAGATATTTTGAAGGTGTGTCTTTTTTTATTACTGGGTATTAATATCATGAATTTAATATTGAACCGTTTTGTTAGACGATCTTGTGGCCTTTTACAGGTAAAGCAATAATCTCGTCGCTATGGAACGTAGATGAGAGTCGCTGCTTCAAATCTCTCAGTGTGATAGATTTTAGACTTTGGTCGTAGCTACAGTGAGCGTTCAGTCGTTAAAATTTACAAATTTACCAATTGGTTGCATGCATTCATTAGGTTGCGGCCCTAACCTATCCCTTTCTCGTTACCCATCTCTGTCTCAACGACACCGTGTTGCATGTACAGGTGACATCTCGTTAATGATTAGCCTTGATACAAAAGCAACCATAACTCAAAAAAAAAGGCGAGACAAATCTATGCCATAGGTAGTATTTACACCACTTTTGCACTCTTTGGAGAAGAACTTAAACTCATTCAAAATACACCTTTGCAAGTGATAATGCGATCGTGTTGCCTTCCTTCTATGATCTACACTTAAATCCCTCTCAACTTTGAAACCTTCCTAGCCATTAGTGTGTTTATAGATGTGAGCGATGGCTCTCGCAGAGTAGTTCATCTAAGGAAATGAAAAATGCTTTAAAGAATAACACACACTACACTTCTTTAAGTGTTATGGATCATCACTGATGTTGTGCAGCTTACTATATTGTTTCCTATTTGCTCTGTTTAGGTGCATTTCGTTCATGTCAGTTGCCGCCTCAATCTCTCGATTTAAGGCCACTGAGGCTTAAACTGAAAACATTACCTCATTAGTAGAAGGCTTAATATTTTTCGGAAAAAAAGTAATAATAAAGAGTTTAACAGACGATCAGGACACCCTACGACGAGATATGTGAAACAACAGAACGACTTCACCAATAGTTAATGTACTTAATGCAAGTGTTTGAGTACTTTTGTCTGTGCTTATATTAAATATCTGAGCATAAATATATAAATATATGTGTGTATAGGCATACATACGTAAATAGCTACAAGCAGATGACTGTGCATTGTTGTGTTTTTAAGTTAATGTAAGTAGCAAGCGTTTGTGAAAACACCAAAGTTTCAATATAAGAAACTTTAAAGAAATTACAATTAAAAAACTAATAAAGTTTAAGCAGAACAAGGCAAGCAAGAACGCATTCCTTACATACACCCACTTACAAGGAGTTACATATACTTCATATAAATTGTACATATATATATATATACAAATATATAAATGTATATATTTATATTATGTTGCATTTACTTATGTCAGAGTCAGATAATGCGGTTTTGCTTCAAAAAGGAAAACAGAGTAAAGAATATCAAAAGTTACAATAATAACACATATAAGCCGCTGGTGTTTCTGTTTGTTTTCCTTCTTGTATTTCTTATTTAAGTTCTTTCATCTTTGCATACGTACCTCCATCCATCCATAATAGCAATATATGTTGTAAAGCATATGCACACCTAGTGTATGTTAAATGAAATTGAAATTTTTAATATAAATAAAACATATACACGGGAAAACTTATATCAATTTACTAAGTAAGAGCTTTCGTGCGTCGACGACGCAGGAAAAGACTTTGAAAGCGCTAGAAGATTGGTATTAAACTCGAATCGAATTTGCAAATACCCTCTCCACATATATATATTCCGAATATAATGAATCTTAAAAAGAAACGATTCTGACATCGATTAAATAATGCCTTGCTTTAAACCAATGAGGTTTCACATAGTTAACATTAGAGTTAAGATTATTTCAAGTTTAATGGTTAGCAACCAAAAAATAATTCTGCTTCGATAATTCGCTTAGATAACTCGCACGAGTCGTGCATGATCGTGCATATCGTGGTCGATGAAATCAACTGAGCCAAATTTCTTTTATCTCTCTGCTTATGAGACGTCCTTCCGATCTTAAGAAGTTTGTCCAGGCCGTTAAGCTTGCCTTTGCGGTTTTCCTTTCTTCTTTAGATTAGGATTTCTCGGATTTACTTATTTACTCATTTACTCAGCGAAAACTGATTGTTCTTGATGCATAATATCTTTCATGATGATATTACTTCGTCTGCATAGTTGTCTTATGTTACGCATAAATGAAAAGCATATTCCGCTTATGTAATATTTTATTATTGCCCTGTTCCATTTAAAAGCCTGTGTTGGTCTTTCCTAGTGTTTTATTCTTACATAACGTACCACGCTTGAATAGTCCGAAAGAAGTGACGCGATATATTTTTCGATGCGAAGATTCTTCATTAGGTTGCGGAATAAAGTCAACGATATTTTGAAGGAACCGAAAGAAAATTTGCGGGCGTCAAATAACAAACCTTTCAACTAACTTGGGAAGCGTTAATTAAGGCGAAAATACCGTCCGAGAGATGCGTGCGAGTGGTTTTCAACTTTTAGCAATTTATTCATTAGCTACTTATACCACTGAGAAAGGTAGCGTAACTTCACAAACCGTTACGCTAAAGATTTGTTTCCACGATTTAAACGTACATAAGTATGAGTTATTTGCCCATGGAAGATATTTACATATATATGTATCTACGTATTATAAGCTCTTGTACTTGAAGTTTCACCTATGAAAAGAAGAGAAGGATAAAAGGAAAACAACAACTTCTGCATCTTTCATGTTGTATGCCGAATGCAAGTGATACACATGATCTTCTTTTCTTTTGCTTCCTTTTTGAATTTATTAATGCATTACGTTGTAAACCTATGTATCTGGGTTTGGTTTCGCAAACAGAAAGAAAAAAAAAAAAACAGAAGTCATTTCATGATTTTAACGCGACATGCCCAGAGTCTATGGCATGGCAATATTTGCGGAAACTTTGCTCCCCTTGATTTTTATTCCATACAAACCATGAGAGCGATGTCAATCAATCTCACATTTTTTGGTGATGCTGCCACCGTTGCTATGTGCTATCTGGTGAACGTGTTTTCAAGGAATATTGAAAAATAATTATTATGTGTATGCGTTTAAGAAGCTTAAGCGAACATACGTCAGCTCCTTCCGTAGTGGAGGCATAACGCGACAGATAAAAGAGGTAATTACTTTTCATTTTTTCTTTGCTTTTGTCTGTTTGGTTTCGTAACACGTTAAGTTGAGTGCTTCGCATTGCTTTTAATAGGGAAAATTTATATTTTCTTGTTTGTTAAAATTTTTAATAAAATTGCAACGATTATCGTATATCGCACTTACGCAGTTGCAGAAAATAGTTGAAAGAAAACAAGAAAAGAAGTGAAGAGCGATTTTTTCATTTCAAAAAAATTGTAAAAAATATTTTACTCAAATAATTGTCTATCATTAGTTAGACAGGCTTTCGCTTGTCTTGGCTTAGCTTGGAGAGAACAATTGGTCTTTTTAAGTCAATTGCGTAAGAAATGTTATGAGAATACAAAGTATCGGGGCTAAGGTCGATCATAAGTTAGCGAAAGAGATAGATGTTTATCAGAAACATCTTAGTGGAGAGTGTAATGGGTTCCAGTTTAGTCCTTCTAACGGGCTTGCGAATGTGATGATCAGTGTTGTTCTAGGGAAAAATCAATTTCCCAATTTCTAATCGTCCATCTTTTAGCGACTAGTCGCCAGCATTTCCCACCTATAGTTTCGTTGGGCTGAAGCAGCTCTAACTTCACTGGGGAGGGGGTAATTAGCAATTAACGTGAATGTGTGTTGCCATGACCCTTACCAAGGCTTCTTGCGTTTCCGACATTGTATCGTATCCATGTTTCATTACCCGCTGTGGTCAGATAACGCCGCGCTTCGATAGAAGTGGAAAAAGTGTTGCTTCTACCCTTTGGTTTTTTCTTTTCCTTTCGCACAGAACTCGTCTTGTGCAAAGAAGTCACAGTTTGATAAATGGTTACAGGCAAAGTGACGCCATTCGATTGTTCGTAAGCTTGGTATTACCGACCTGTATATGAAAACTAGAAACCAATCTAATTGATTCCCAAATAAATGAACAGATAGACCGAATGCACTTATTCCTGATTCCCGGATTGAAAAACCAATGACGGCTTGCTTATAAGCTTGGTATTACATAACTATCGGAGATACCTACAACTGATTATCACATATGAAAAGGTATGTTCATTGCGGCTATTCATGCTAATGAGAGACATGCATGTCGACGCATTGCATACATTTCCCAAAGTTAAGGCATTCCTTGCGAATGATGTGAAAAGGATAACCTCACCGAAAGCAACCGAGATTGGTTTTCTGTGTTACTTTGAAGGATGCTATTATACACCTGCAAGTGATAAGTCACATCTACCTCAGTGTGTTGGAATTGTTTAAGTTTTATTTATGCCTGTGTATTAAACCTTTAAGGCTTCTTCAATTATCTTTACTGTCGCTTGTTTAGTAAGATAATTATATGAAAACTTTTGAAAAGATTAATTAAAATGAAAGCAACAACAACAACAACAACATCAATAACAACAAGAACCATGAACAATCATAAGGACCAGAGACTGTTTAACAAAGTACATTTCCTTGTTTTTCCGAAGAACGGCAATTTTATGTAAATGAAACATTTTAATAAATTAAATGGCTGCACCTTGCTCGTCCTTCTAATTATTAGCGAAAACAGAAAAAAATATATCAACGATGTCATTGTTGTTTCTTTATCTACCCATAAATGCCTACATAGAATTAAAATAAATATTTGTGAAAAAAATTCTCAAAAAAAAATATGTGTATATATGTCTTTGCCTTTTGCTTAATCTTCTTCCCTTTACTGTTAGACCCCGATGGCCATTTATTTGTTGAAATTTCCCGTGAGTACCCTTACTCATACACATTTACATATATTTATACGGTTACGATGCTTTTCTTACTATTGCTCGCCATATAACTACAGTACAGTCAAAGTGGTTGCATATAGTTTATACTAATGGTTTTCCTTTTTCTAATCATCTGCGAAAGATCAGATATAGTAATTTCCAACAAAAGGTAGTGGAATAAACATGTAAAGGGTCTAATCAAGCCGAGAGGTTAGGAATCATTGCCGCCAAGTCATTGTACGCAGGTTTAAATCTCAGTGCGATGGAATATACTTGGTCGTAGCTATGGCGAGTAGTCAGTAACGCTTACCGATATTCCTCTTCCCTCATTCCTTTGCCGCCGAGATCGGGTGGCACGTATGAGGCATACTCGTTAAGAGATTCGTAGCAGATAGTAAATATATAACAATATCTGTTCGAAACGTCGGTATATTTCTCTGGGCATCTCTTCACACCTTAGTATGTCCTATGATCCTTATCGAGACATTCAGCCATTGTGATAGCGCATGGCTGGCCTTAATAATCCAAGATTATAAAAATTTGGTAAAATACACACAAATCTCGCATATATTTCTTTGGCAGTTGTTAACCGCTAGCTTATTTAGAATAGCTATCGAATGTTGAAATCCTGCCGCTGCTGCTCCTGCATTGGTGGTCATCCAACATTCGTCCTAAAGCGAATATATTTTTCCTGCTCGTCTTTTTGTTTTCATATGTTTGCTTTTATTTCGTTTAATATGACATAAGGACGGACATACACACAATATCAGCGTAATATTATGACAGTGTTGACTTTGCACATTAATAAACAAACTTGAAAATGACAAAGTAAGCAAAATAACGTTTGATGATGATGGTGGCGGCACTACAAGAATAAAAGATAAAAGAAAAGAAAACAAAAAAAAAAATGAAAAAGCAAAGCAGAGCACAAGTAAAATCGAAAAAGAAGCAAAGGAGCAACACTCATAATAAGAATATATAAAGGAAGCGTGTAAAAATAAAATGAACAAAAGCTGCTATTAAATCCATAAAATATTACTTAAGCACTTAAGTGTCCCCATCAGGTAAATAAACAAATGAATTTTTTGAAAAGGCAAAGGAATTTGTTGGGTAAGCATTAGAGGGACTCAAATTTCGAACAAATATTTAAGCTGTAATCCTTTTTTCTCACTTTCCACAAAAAAAAAATTGCTCTTGTCCATAAGGCTGTTCTTACAGATGATATGTAGGGTGAAGTAATTTCTTCGTACAATTTGTACACGTCTAACTCGGTTTCCCTACTCGAAATTGACAGTTTTTACGTAAGAGAATTCTTTGCATTCTCGATGCATTTCATTGTTGTTAGCTTGAGTTGCTGCGTGGCAATAACATCGAACCAATACACCTAACTCTCTTTTTACACGATAGGTACGTTCCCAAAAAATAAGTGTAAAAAAAATTCGTGTAAAAAGAGAATTAGGTGTAAACAATATCAAAAAATTCTTGTTAGAGTTCACCTAATTTATTTCGTGCTTACACATTTTAATTCATTAAATATTTTACAAAAAATAACTTCCACTTTCCTGGAATATTAAGAATCGTGTTAAACCAAAATAATTCGTATAAAAAAGAATTTTTTTCTTTTGAACTCGTGTTAAATCAAATTCGTATAAAAAAAATCGTGTAAAAAGAGAATTGGATGTACTTAAATTGTTTATAATAAAATTTTCATACAATTTCAACGAAGATTAACTCAAGTATACGCGGCAGACCAACTTAATTTTGTTGTTTTATTTTTACTTTAGTGCATTGAAACGTGGCCGTATTCTCGTTCTTTGGGGCAGATGAATTTCTCATAGTCTCTTCAAAATCAGTTCTTATGTCCGTGTGTTCAAGTATAACAGAAAAATTTATCACAAAACTTAAGCGTGCGTGGGCCTCCCTGTAACAAGGTGGTGTTCGCTTAATCCTTCTTTTATCAAAAAAAACCTGCATCGAATGGTTGAGCGAAATAGCCAAGGTATGCAAGTATGATATTTAAAAATCATTTGTGTGATGGTTCTGCGTTTATGTGTATCAATCAGGCTGAAAATAAATGACCATTTACCCGGTATGTGAATATGAAACCGGAATTTCGGTATAGAATATAACGATTTATTTGAAGTGTTGGCCATTGCTATCTACACATTTCTCCGAATAGATCTTAAACCGAAAACACGGAGTATTGGCATCTGGTCGTAGCGATTCGGTCTTGCGATTGATGTCGATGGTACGCCAGGATTAGGCCCAAAATTCTCAAAAAAACCAATCCAATTTTCATCACCTATAAGAGGAGGATGATGCACAAATGATTCCCTTTTCTATTGTTTGAGTGAAGGAAAAGTGCTGTTCGTCCATGCCCTCTTTTTGGCGCAAATCGCGATATCTTCGTTGCTAAACAACATTTTTTTTCACTGCCAGATGTCCAAGCTATAAAAAGAGCACAGCTGGCTTTAGATGTGTGTTTTCTATACTTGGTGTTATGGCTGTCTATGGCCATATTCCGATTTCAAATTTAAATACCACTTGGAAAAAGTTGGTCACCTCTTTGTTTCCGCACACGAGTCACGGCAATCACTTGCGAGGATCGCAAAAAGTGTAAGCAATAAATTTTTAACTTTTGAAATATTGCGAATGTAGGAAGGGGTGAGTCATCCATCATGTGGTTCTCGTTTTGCATTTGCTTATATTGTTCTTATTTACTTTTCTCTTGTGACCGGTATGGATGTGCGTGGACATTGACAGCTGCAACTCAATCGGTGACACGACGCGTTCGACGCATACTCTTAAAAGAAAAATAATACGAAAGTTGATTTCAACATATGTAAAAGACTATTGATAATCAGAGAATATATAAAACTGAAAAAGCTGCAAACAATTTTTTTCTCATATTGTTCGCTTACTTGTGTATTCCGCAATTCTCGTCACACCGATAAAAACACATTAAAAGTGAAACAATATATCGTTTTGAAGTGAAAAGAAGTTTTTTCCGTTGTTGCTATTGATAATAACATTCGCCAACATATGCCCCAACCTCTTAAGGTCTTCTATAAAGATCAAGAAAGAAAGTTATCGTAGAGAACATTTAGTTTGTGTCCTTGTATATGTATAGTAAGTAGATGAATACAGATGGAGTTTTGTTGTACAAAGAACACAAATGTAACTGCCTTCTTCCACTCCTTCGCTAGCTGTAATCCAACTTGACTGGTCATTAAAAAAAAAAACAAGTAAGAAATTAATATTCGGCATAGAATTTCGCATACCCACCGCTATTAAAATTTTTGGCGCATCATACTTTTATTCATTATCATAAAATAGTGAATGGGATAAAATTTTTCTACCACCTTTTACTTCACTAAAATTCAAAAAAAATTCAAAACAAGAAAATTTTGTATTTACTCACTTAGCCTATCGTGTTCTGCTCCCTTCATGTGGTACCCATGTCAAGGATATTGTAACGAAACAATTAATCTGCTACGTCGTCACGCTCACCATAATCAATTTAGAATTAACAAAAAAAGAAAATTTAATCGTTTGTACCTTGACTTGTAACCTTGTAACTTTACGGGGACATGGCCGATTTTTTCCATTTATGCATTCGTAAAATAAATGTGGAAAATTTCAGTCTTCTAACTTTTAAACTTCTAAAGTTTATGCCCCACTGCGGGATTCTCCTTTGACCAACTTGGCCCATTTTCACCTGCGTCCAAACACTTCCAACATTTGTACCAAACTTGAAGTTGATATCTTTATTTTTGCCCCCAGGAGAGGCCAACAACAAACGGCATACAGACGGACTTAGTCAATTCAGAATTTCCAACTGATTAAGAATATATATACATTACAGGGTCTCTGAACCTTCTTTTTGGGTGTTACCTATATTAGGAAAAATAACAAAATGGCTATACTCCCTTTCTTCAGTGGTGGGTATAAAAAACCTAAAATACAGTGAAAGAATGAAAAGACTGATAGCTTGAACGAATGGGCTCAAAAAATCGTCTGCTTATAGAGAATTCGTGTCCTTACCGCCCGCTTTTGGTACTTATATATAGTGTTATCAATGTACTAACATTGTCCGGCCGGGCATGAGTGACGCTTTCCCACTCCGTGTGCCATCAGGCACCGTAGGGCTAAGTCTCTACGGCAGGAACCTACGTAAACCCCCTGTCACATCTGTCCGGCGGTGGTTTTAAAACTTTATGGATATCTGAGTTATGGATATCTGAAATTAAAGTATTTACCGCGAGTTTCTCCTTCGAAAAAACAAGGTCCGAAAATTTTTTCCAATTTGCTAACACTAACAACAGTTTTCAATTAAAACCTACATGAGTTTAATCATAAATTACAAAAAAGTTAACAATAACTTTACCGACATAAATGACGGCCGGAAAAATCGCTTATGCGTAAACTCAAGTGTAAAGTCAATCAGTAAAAATGGGTAACTTTTCCAAACAAAAAAAACAACAAAAGGGAAGAAGAAAAACTACGGCAGATCACAAATAGTTTGCCGAGCACATTGTTTGCGTAACACTAGCAATGTCAACAACAATAACGATTATGTTTTTGGCCAAACCCTTGTACAATAATAACTGAAATTAATTAACCATAAACCTTTGCATACCCGCACCCGCACTCGCACACACACGCACATACACAGGCATTTACGCAAACATTTCAGTTTAGTTCATTGAGGTACAATTTTATGGAATATAGTCAGTCGTTTGTTTATTCATATGGTGCACTTAAGCGTATGACTAACATTAAATTGAAAATTTTAACATATTCATATACGCAACACCACATATAATATGGGGAATACTGTTTGCACTCTACAGTATCTCTAGTGTAAATTATGACAAGTTTGTATGTATGTATGTGTAACATAAAAAAGCAACTAAGACAAATCCACCCTTCATCCACCTTCACCGATTTAAACTTGTCTGCCTATTTACGTGCAGGTCGCAAATTTCTATAATATTTTGACCACATTTGGTAGACTAACCTGTTTTGGCTCTAAGACGGATGCTATTGAAAAGAGTTTGGTTTGAAACATTTTTAAGAACACTTCTTATATAACCGTCCGATTTAAGAAAGTATATAAATAGAAAAAAGAAATAAAATTTTCAATATTTTTACCGGTAGAAGATACTACTTTGACACATAAAATAAACTTGGAAACTTTGGATTAGATGGAACTATATTTTGAACCCCCTCTTTTATAATCTTGGCCTTTACATGGTAATAAGATCAAATTGTTCCCATTTTATGACAGCCATTGATTCATAAAAGTTGGCATCAAGATTAATTGTGCCAAATTGGGACCATGTTGGTCTATCTTTTGTGCCCCACTCCTTTTAAGGGCTCACATGAAAAGTATGCCTTTGCAAGAGAAGAAAATATAATTTTTAAAAATTTAAAAGTTGAAAAGTAAATGAAGAATCGGAATAGGTGAAGTGGTGTGGAGTACTTAATTGTCGGCCTTACCCGACTATAATGTTTGTATTTGGTTTCTTCATTAGGTTTTTTAGGTGCATTTAGCTTAAAAAAATAAAAAGACTGTAATCGGCCACGGCCCACAATGAAAAATTCTACACCATCCTATAATTACTCATATAACGAACTTTCAAAATTAGTCGCGAACCGAAACATTTTCAATGGTTTTCGTCCTGGGGCCAAAGCATGTCGTGCTGTACCATATTCCATCAAAATATCTTAGCGATTACGGCCTGCACGTTCAACATAAGAACATGAGCATGCAGGACGGACAGAAGGACTGATGGACAGTCCTTCTGGGTGTTGCATACATTCGCGCAAACATAACATGCACTTTGACCACAACTTGTAGTAGGTATAATGTAGGCGGGTATAAAAATACTTCCTCTAATAATGGAAATATCTTGGGTTGATTTCTCTATTCAAGGGCAAATTAGTGAAAGGCTTCACTTTTTATAGAAAATGTAAAGTATTCTTAACAGGCGTGAAATTCAGAGTCCATGCCGACTGTGGTTTCGTACTGCAGTGTACTCATGATTATTAACAGCTAATATAAATGGTTAGCATACCTAAGCTCGGGACCGTGAAAAGCCCCGCAGAATTCGACATGTTATTATATAGTAATCCATAACAGGAAATGGTGGGAAAATTGTTGCAAAAATATTAAGTTCTCATCAGGCTATTGGTGTTTTCCGACACGGGGTAAATAAGATTCGTCTAAACGTGAATTTCCTTGTATCCATATGTCTCTCTACGTTGTAAAAATATTTTACATATATGTATGTAGCAGACATTGACACCGAATAGTTTCGGTTCTCGTTATGTAAAGCGGTACATATTCTACTGTTTTTGTAGCCTTTTCCTTCCTTCCGTCCTTATACACACCTCTCTTGTTGTGTCCGTCTCCTTCGACATTGTTTTTATTTTAAATGAATTCAAAATTAGCGACATTTCGCATATGCACCCAAGCGTATGCAAGCCGATCAGTTATACCATCTTGATAGTTGTAAATCCCGTATTTGTTATGACACCGACAACGACAGTTCGTTTACTCACTCAACAAAAGCTATTGAAAATATGAATTCTTTGCAAAAATTTAAAATTTCGCAAAGTTTTAAGTCCTTCCCTATTCGGTTCACTGAATATTTAACACCGATACAATATAATAAATTTCTCAGTTTTCTGTCACATATTTTTCCAACTTTTCTTTCTTTCTTTTTTTTTTTTTGGCATAAATATTCCAAATGTTCCTTTTCTTTTTTTTTTTTTTTTTGGCTTGTATCATAAATCATAAATGTCGTCTTATTGTAAAATATGTAGCTGGAGGGAAAAATACAAAAAGCAAAAAAAAACAAAGAAAACACGAAACATGAAAACGAAAAGTAATCAACTGTAAAGTATTAATTGATAAACGCAAAATGAAATTTGATATCGATACCAATTTGTATGTATCATGTAGCACATGGCGTGAAAAGTTGCGATATTTTCGATTTTATTCTTTAATTTTCTTCAATTTTTTCCTGACAGAAAGAGAAACGTATTGAAAAAGGTTTTACCTTTTCCGTACTTTTAACAGAATTGATTGCTCGCTACATTTTTGACCTCGAGTCGCTTCATTTAAGGTAAAACGAATATATCGCAATTTCTGGGCAGGAATTATGAGTTGACGATTTATTTAGTGAGAAAGAAAGCACTGGCCTTGATCACAACTACATCCATAAAGGATCATCTAACGTTCACAGACAGGTTTTGTGTGTCGTGTATCTCTTAAGATATGGAAATTGTGGAATGATGAGATCATCTCTTTAATCCGTTCCCCATAGAATGATTTTCGCAAAGAAAGAAGAAGAAAGAACTATAAATAATAATAACGATTTTCTTCTTTTCTCTTCTTTCTGTACCCAAATACATCCACTTGGTCGAAACCTTTCCAACGCCTACGAGGAAGCTTCAGAGTTCCTACAAAGTATACATCTTCTTGATTAGCGTAGAACTTTGAATGGTTTTAAACATGTCCGTCTGGCTGTCCGACGATCTATTCGCTTGTGTAATGTCATTCAACTTTGCAAAAACATTGAAAGTTCTTATACGCCTGTTGGTATTGAAAATGGGCCAAAGCGATCGTGGGACACGCCTACAGTATCACGTCAATTGAAAAGTCTTCCGTTTTTTCAAAACGACTAAGAAATTGGTATTTTGCTTATTATCCATAAACTGTAGTAGAAAAATCTACAAAAATTTATTGCTGCAGTGCTTGTACAAAAGACGAAAACATTGACCACGCCTGCTCGATTTTATAGTGTATCAAAATTAAATTTTTTTCCAGTACCTTTATAATGCGCCGAGATAAGTGTAAAAAACCTCATAAATTCTTACCCATTATCAAATTTAGAGTGCAACTAAACATGTGTCTCTGGGCGTCTGTCCATCTGTTCTTGCACCCAACTGTCTAGTATCTCTGGTAAGTATTCTTCTGTTCACAAAAATGAAGATATCGCCTACAAATTTGCAAAAGAACCCAAAGTTTTTAAAACACACACCTGCAGCGCCCACACGAATATGCGAGAAAACTCTTGTTTCGGTGTTTTTAGGATAACGATGATGAGTATGCGACCGAATATAATTTTCTTACTTGCTTTTATATTAACTACGATGATGCCTTCGATCTTTTGCGTCTGCACCTGCGTTGATGGCTTAATCAGCCAAATCCCATGGGCTTACTGAGTAATTTGCGAGCGAAAGTGAGAGAGCCTATTCCAAAACTGGAGTATCGGATATTGATCTTGGAGAAGTTATTGAGAGAGCCAAGATTCGTCTGCTTGTAGACTTCTTTATTCAGAATTCAGCTATAATGTCAGATATATATCAATAGAGGCTAAAGCTTTATCAAACTGGTTTGCGAGCTATTAAGTGTGTCAGAGATGTAGTAGTGTGAGTTGGCGCCTGACTATGTTGGGTTGATATCTACTCCTTGTACATTAAGGTCCAAGTTAGGTGGCATTCCAGGAGGTGCGCATAACCTACATGCGAGAGTGCGGCATATTACATATAACCGCAATCTTTTTCGCACACTATTATTTCGACTTTGAATTCAGAGAGAAAACTAATTTCTTATAGATCTCACGGAGAGAAGTTCAATCGAAACAAGCCATCAACATAAATCAGCAATCACATCTATTAATCCGTGTCAAGATTTGGAATACCAATGCAAGAGTTCGTAAGTGAAAAGCTCAATAGCTTGCCGACTGATGAAAACATATGTTCTGCATAGATCCAACAGACATTCGCTATTGCGTTGTTGGATTTTTTGTACATGCCCGATGCCGAGGGAGATGCTGCCATCCCTTGAGGATCCGTGGTGCGTTCGTGCTTTCAATCTGTCCTTATATGAATGTTATAATATACCGCGTTAATGAGTGTTATCTACATTCATTCTCTATCTCAGATGGCATCAGCCGCGGTTTGTTGTGTATTTCATTTTGTTCATATGGAACTAACAACCAGTTTCATTGCACGTTTACTCCTTCAGGGGGCAACTTCTAAACTTATTATTTTCAATGCGAATGTGCAAAGTTTCTCTTTCTTTGTCATTCTTTTTATTTTGGTTCATTTTGAAAAGGTTTCGTCATCATTGCTTTACCAAATAACATTAAATTAACAAAATTTTGCAGTCGTGGGCCATTTTAAAGGATAATTAAGTGAGAAATATAGATTCACAGATTTTAGCATCTTTTACTTCGTCAGGTTATGATTTCCTCTTCTACTGCTAAAAATGATGTTATGTAATAATGAATGAGCGTAAGCTTTCTTTGCCTCTCATCTCAAACCTAAAGGCACCCTCGAGTCGAGAACAAGTGAACCGTATTGTACCATTTTTTCGCATATAATAAAGACACACAATTTTTTTTCATTCCCGTCGTAGTAATGCTTGTTCTTCTTGTTGAGGGCAAGTTTTTTTATCTGTTGTCGCAAATTGTTGTACTATTTCATTTAAAGCCTACTACAATAATGACGAGTTTGTAGGTATAGATGCGGAATGCTTGCTCAGCATTAATACCTTCATACCAAGGACAGCAATAACAATGTTTTGTGGATGAATACAGGACACCAGCCAATGTACAATTTTAACAACGAACACGTAACAAATTTAAACATTTTTCCATTTCATGCTTTATAAAATAAACATAAATTGCGTCATTGTTGTTGAATATCATATTTATGTACGCACAATATAAACGATTTGAACAAATTGTTGTGTTCCATAAGAATTTCTTTTCACAATAAAGTTATTAAGCAGATGATCTATAAATTGTATAAAGAATAGAATAAAAAAAAAAAAAAAATGGAGAAGAAGAAGAGCCGGGTATTCATTAATTATAATGAATGTCTGTCTATAAAAATTCTGAAAATATTTTAATTTTAAATCAAATTACAATAAAACTTAGTTTTTATTATATAATACGTTTCCTTGAAACTGCGAAGGGGGGAATACAATTTTGATAATGTTTCATCGGATGACGTACCGTGTCGTAATACTAATAAAACTCCTTAGGGCTGATACGTTATACAATTTAAATAAATTTTCAATGCTTGAAATACGATAAAGTTCCTCCTCGTTATTTTACTCTTATTATGTTTTTCTCTTGTTTTATAACAAAATTTATGGATACTTAATGTAATGCAAAAAATTATCGCATAAATAAAAAATTGCTTAAATAATATTTTGATAAAAGCAAATATGAAAAAAAAAGACAGGCAGCAGCATAGACAAGCTGCTGCATGCTACCGTTTCAGATAATCATTGTGTGGAAGAAGAGTGAAAATATCAGTTATATCGTCTTTCTTTTTTTTTTTTATTTATTAATTTTTGTTGTTGTTGTTAATTTTAAAGATAATTGAAAATAAGAAAGAAATTGAAGGGAATTTTTTTAAACAGCTTTCACAATTAGTTCCTATCACTAGAAACTGTAGCACTTTTTTCCAATCTTCGAAATACTTCTGTTAGGGGCTCCTTAATATGGCCTTGAGCTCTTTCAGCGATGCGGTCTTTATCTCCTTAATCGTGGCAAAATCCCATCGTAGATCTTTTCAGTCTTGGCAACAGGGAAAAGTCGCATTGGGTCAAGTTCGGTGAATGCGGTGGCTGAGGCATGGTTGTGACGCTATTTTAGCCAACAAACTAGGAACAAGCAAAGTGAGCTGGCGCATTAACCTGGTGCAATATCCATAACAGGGTATGCTAGTATTTCGGTCGTTTTCTTCCTATTGCGTTATGTAAACGGCGCATTGCTTCAAGGTAATGTTCCTTATTGACCATACAGACTTCTAACAAGAATACACTATGCGCCACACCAATGTAACCGAAGAAAATAACGCGTAAAGTGCTCACATTTGACCGAACTTGGCATGTCTTTCTCGTTCTTGGCTCTTTTCTCCGCTTTCATGGTGCTTTGGTTTCAACGTCATAATCATATATCCATGTCTCATCACCATTTTTTCGAGCAAATCTCGATCATCGTTGACGTCATTCAACAGCTCCTGAGCGATGCGACGGTTCTTTCGGTCACAATTTAGCAATTTCGGTACTACGCGTTTCATGCCCCCAAATATCCGAAAACATTGCAGGGTATGTGCCAACCGATATGCCGCCATCCTTAGCCATCACCATGGAAAACCGATAATAATTCCGGATATTAAGCCGAGTATGACAAGGCGTATGGAGGATATTTTGTAAGATTGCTATAAAAGCTTTATAGGGTGACTTTTCAGAATGAAAACAATCCGTGTTCTGTGGTAAAACCCGTCCAGCGGCGATGAAGTGAAATGTACTACCAGTTTTCCTGTATTAACTACTCGGTATGACTTCTCATGTTTTGGCGATTACTTATTGTCTGCTTGAGCGATGTCTCCTTTGCCTGTCGGAGCAGTAAGCCATGCCTAAAAAATGGATACGTCTGGCCCCAAAAGGTCAGATGTCTTTTCGGAATGAAATTCCGAAATATTTTGCTTGAAAAATGCGACTAACCATAGAATATAGTTTTGCTAACGCTTTTTGTATCACTCCTCATACTCCACATCAATTGTAGTATAAGTTTGTTAGGACATACGCAAAATCCGGAAGAATTTTGCATAGACCTACGTGTTCGTCTGTCCGCTTCTCCTTCTTGTTTTCTTGTGTTCAACCTGCAGATCGCAACTTTTGAGATATTTTGATGAAATTTGGTGTACTGTTGTGTTGAGGCCCAACACTGTTGACCAAACACTATTGCAAATGATTCGAATCTGACCACTTTTTCGACCATTTCCAACATAGCGACTTATTTTGAATCTCATTTTATGAATAACGGTAAAGTTGGGTAGAGAAGAATACATATATACTTCTGGAGTATTTAAAAAGTCTATTCCGTTTTGTGTTAAAAGCATGTGAGCATGTGTCTGATTGCTTTCTTCTGTAAATTAATGGAGTATAAGAAAACATTGCTCTAGAATATTTAGTAAGAGCGGGAGCAGTGTTGTTGTACCAGAATCCCATATATTTGATTCTTTACAACTTTCAAAGCTGAATTTTAATTTTTTCCAAACGGACATCATTTGTTGGCCAGCGGATATTACAAATTACGATGTGTGTGGAACTGAATTTTTATAGAACAAACTGAAAATGATTTTCAAGGTTTCGAAGACGGCAAAGTTTATTAATTTTTTTTTGTGTTTTTTCAAACATTTCGATTACTGACAAACCTTTACTGTGTGTGATATTTTGGACTACTATGGACTATGGGTGGCTCTTTAGTTAAAACATAATAAAATTCGAACGTGCGTGTGTTTCGTCTTTTACCCTGAATACTTACTATAATAGTTTTAGACTTTTTATTTTCAAAACAATTTTATATTTGAATTACGTATGCAAGGTATAAAGGCACTATGACACGTCCTAATAGCAAATTGATTATCATTTACTAAATGCCTTTTAATTAATTTTTCCATGCGGTCTACTTAACGTGATAAAATTAATGCCCACATATACACACATGTAGGATATAAGTGTTTGTTTATTCGCATATAGAAATCTATTAATTCAATTTGATTTCGATCGTTGTTGTAAGTCCATGTATATGTACGCACATATTTCTGTATATAAACTTTGCTTTGTTAAAGAGAAGCGTAACATTGATAGTCATAACACCCTGACTATTAAACGTTTGGCTATGAACTGCCTGCTATGATGGTATTAGTATTAGTATTACTTGAATAAATATGAGTGAACACATGTGCGTATGTAGTTTATTACATTTATATTTGTACTTATGGCATACTTCAATAAGTCAGCAACAGATTGTACGGATGCGTTCCTATATATATATATATATATACACATATATATATATATATACATATATGTATAATATATTTAGAACATTTAGTTGAGATATTATATATATATGCAGATGACGTATTATGATTATAAAATGAATATGTGACGTATCATATAGAATATAGAACATGTACACAGTTAGTTATTGTGAAACCTCTTAGCAATGGTTAGGCGCAACTCTCAAATGCATTAGATTTTGCCAAAAGGAAAAAAAAAAACAATTCTATTGAAAAGTATTAATGTGTTTCGATGTTGATAATATACATGGGATAGATCTTAGAAAGTTACGCACAAGTTTGCGAAATCCTATGATTTAATCTCGAATGCTAAGTTTGCAAATAATCATAACTTTTGAACAATTTTCAGCTGTGTATTTTGAGCGTGCGAGTTACTATATGGTAACGTCTTCTTTAAGCACAATAGTTTTTAGAAGCTTTTAAATCCTACTTGTACCCTATGCCTACCAATCGATTTAGAATCACTTTGTGAATCGATATATGCTTGTGTGTCCGTCTTGTTTTCTTGTGTTCAACTTACAGAACGTAATTTTTGACGTAATATTTGGATGAAATTTGACACACTGATATGTTTTGGTCTAAGGATAAATGCTATTGAAAATGGTTCTGATCAAATCACTTTTTCGACCACTTCCCTTAAAATGCCTCATTATGAAAAGTTGTTATATATACGTATGGTAATGGAGCAATTATAATTTTCAAGATGTAAACAGTTGAAAAGAAGAAAGATCACTTTAGTATAAAATATAGAGAATTTTCAATCAATGGGAGTATTCTTGGAACTGTTGCTGTCAATTTAATATCGCACCGGCACCCTTAACGCATAGTTGGTGAGCAAATTTTGTATTTAAGAAATAGAGTAGTTCTCCTATACAGGAAAGGCTAAATAGCAGTTTTCACTACCACTTCTTAACTACCGATCCAATATCATTTGAATATTTAATGATGGGACCAGGCCCACTGTAGTCTTTTAACTTGTTTTAAGTTTATCAAAAAGTTAGTTCTATCCCTAAGCATGCTATTATAAGTAGCGGCCGAAGTTTAAAGTTGTAATGAAGAAAAATATAAATAATTTAACAAACAAATTGCATAACTCGTCAATGCACGGTTCCGTTAACGAAAAAGGTTTATGTTTCATGGGACAGTTCTAAGCGTTTCGCATAAAGTACGAAAGTCTAGAAAATAAAATTGATATTATAACTGTACTTGAAAGAAGAATGCTAATATATTAGAGGTTGTGCTGAGAACTTAGATACCTCCTATTTTAATCACAGGCCGTTTCAAGAACTAGTGGGCAGAGTGGTAATGTAATTCACTTAATGATTTCAAATTGAACAGAAGCCGTAATAATGACGCTCTTATTCATTTTCATCATAAAATCATTCCCGGCCATAAAACTCATCTTCGTGAACTGTTAGCAAGTCAACGCAGTATTGCACATAGATGGCAAAGATAGTGACAAATGAATAGAAAGCACAGTAAAGTGTGCAATTATAAAACGAATCTTGTATTGTCTTCATACTTGAATTTCATTCATCAGATATCCTTGTAATGAACTCACCAAAGTCTTTTTGTTAAGGAAAGAACGGGTTCAGTGCTAGAAAATCGCATTTGAAAATTAGTTATTAAAAAATAATTAAAAAACTGCAATCATTTTATAAAGAGTTTAATAATTGTTTTTTTGTTGCCTACATTTAGGCATAAAACTATTATATTTGTCTTGCCTAATCTAAATTGAAAGAATACAAGGCATGCGTTAAGTACATATATAGACGTTTAAACAATATAGCGACTGCATATAAAAGAAATCGTTAACGTGAATCTTTACGGTATGCTTAAAATCCATAAATACGTTTTACTATAGAAAAAAAGAAAAAAAATTCAGGACGAGTTGCGTCTGTATGTATTTACGGCCTTGATTATTGAAAATGATGTACTCTCACATATTCATTGTATGTCTATATCCCTATATGTATGTATGTATGTATGTATGTATGTATGTATATATGTACATGAAACCGTTAATACATACGTAAACAACTATAATAAAAATGTTAAAAACGGGAAATTGCTAACATGTATGACATATATGTGAGTGCATGCATGAGCACACATTATGTATATCGTACACACATCATTACTGATATAAACGAAAAGGAATAGGGATAAAGAGAATGATAAGCTAAGATGAAATAAAAATGAGTGGAAGTTTTTCATTTAAAGGACACAACATATATTGGAAAAAGAGCGTGAGGGAGAGAGAGAGGGGGGAAGAGAGAGAAAGGGAGAAATAGAGAGAGAGAGAGATAGAGAATAAAACCACTTACGGATATTGAATATATAAATAAAGTAGAACTTTGTTATACATTAAAATAAGGTATAAGAATTACTTTCTTTTCATGCATTAACGAAATAATTTCACTACAGCTCTTGTAATGCTAGTGGACTGCTTATTACATTTTTTTTCAAAAAAATTAGTTATTTTCACAGAAGCTTATGATAATACCTTAGGACTTCTGCTGATTTTAGAAAATTTTCAATTATATTGTACATCATCAATGTACAACACAACGTTCTTTTTGTGTTATGTAGAGCGATGTCTAGGTTGTAAGGCACTTTATTACGCTTGATTTACTTACTACCGATTAAATAGTAACATTTTCTTTCTTAGCGCTTCCACAACATATTTTAAATCGCTGGAAATTGTTATTTCATGAAAAATGTTGTTTTTTTTAGGAATATTTCATGATTAGTTTAGGTTAAATTTTGAATTGCTGGTGTTACGTTCATACGTTTACTGAATAAAATTGAGGACGAAAAAAATTTAATTAAATTTGCACAAATACTTTTATGAAATATTTTTCTGGCCCATTGCTATATATACGTTAGTTAATTTCCCCTCTGCCTTGGCGGGATATTATGTTACGCATGAACTATTCTCGTGTACAAACGTTAAACACTTTTCAGGCACTTTTTTTTAAATATCTTTATTGTATCGCATACTGTTTGTGATAGGAAGGAACTCGCACAAAAGGTAAAACTGAAAGCTAAAATCTAGTATGTTCTTTGTTGATGGCTGCATTTCAATTCTTGAAATAAGCTTAACAGAAACAAAAGCGTATTTTGAACAAGTTGAATTTTTGTAGACCGGCAAGACTGATCGTTAAACACTCTAACCTATTTTCTCTTATACAATTCTCCATTTATTTTAATTGCAAAATGTTAAAAATTACACCTCATTCCCAAATAAATGTTTACTTTTTATGAGATTTTTCCTATACATATACATATATATGTTTTTCTTAATGTAACTCAGGAAATATCCGTGATAGGTGGAAAGAAAAGAAAGATATACGAAGTGATCGCTGGGTTGTGGGCGTGGGATTGAATTGGTAGGTGTGATGCTTTTACCGATGGAGCGGTCATTACAGCTGCGGTTAAATGCGATCAAACCGGACTGAGATTGTAACCCGCAACCATCGAATTGTTAATTTCGTCTCTTGTCTACTCACGGCAGTTCAAGGATATGGAGAGCGGGCTGAGAAAGACATTTGCGAAACTACGACTTATCAAATTTACATATCAATTCATTGTCTTGGAAACACTTTTATCAAGGAATACCTGATAAAATTAATTAATTTTTTTTTTTTTTTGTAAGAATGTGTACATGGGAAAGCAAGCCCTTCACATTTTTCATATTCTTTTAGCAAGTCAAAATACTATATTTGAACATTTTTTATCAAAGACTGTTATAAAAATTTTTCTAAATTTTTTTACGATCAATCGTTCGGGGTTGGTCCCTTATGCGCGCATAAACAAGGTGATGGTAAAGAGAAAGGAAAAGGAAAAGAAGGACGGAGTATAATCGCAGCCTGGGAGGTGTATGCCCCTCGTTAAGAGTCATACCTCCACCGATCAAGCATTCAACATCAGTCAAATGTGAATCGAGCCAAAAAAGGCGAAGAAGTCATCTTCAAAAATCATTATCATAAGGGAGGGCGTTGTATATTGAATTGTCGCGAAAATGAATCGATTCAATTCGTTTCCAATACCGCAAGACTTTGGCACGAATTAAGTACGAAAATCTTATTATATCGCGAGGTGCATTGTGCAAGCAGACGGAGAAATGGATAGACATAGTTCAATCGATTCGAAATGAGTATAATAATCGACGTAGCGAGTAAATAAGTAGGTGTGCCGCTTAAATAGTCAAATTTTCTAAAAATTATTATCAATAACTTGTCATCGATGCATTAACATACATACAAAATTTGACATAATTTTTGTAGTGCAAAAATGCTTGCGATAGCAGCTAATTCACAATTTCATAATTAATGAAAATAGAAGGAAAAATTTTTGCGATTTCTCTACGTAATAGTTGCTTTAGCTTCCATTCTAAAATTCTTTGTTCATCACTTTACGAGCATAATTGCATTTTCATAATTTAGTTTAGCTTGAATCTAAAAATTTTATATGATTATGAGGAATTAATGAAAGAAATTCTTGTTAAATTTTCAAAACGCGGTTATTTGATATCGCGAAAGGTATGAAAATGTCATTCAATTTTATATTTAAATAAAATCCGTTTAAATATTTTGCGAAATCCCTAGCTAACGTAATTTATGGTATTTACCATAGATTTTATCATTAACGTGATGAGCATCATTATCGTTTATTTTCAGTTAATTGCGTTCGCAAATTATTCCATAATACGTTAATTTGTTTTAGTCCAAAAATAATTTCAAAAGTAATTATTACACTAAACACGAACAGGACATACTGCCCTATAAGCGTTCCGACCAAATTAGCAGATTTATGTCATTTCAATTATCATAGAACTAAAATAAGTGAAAAGATAAAGGTCGGATAAGGCCGACCCTGTAGATACCATAGCCCATTTCGCCCAGTGCAGTCATTCACCCATTTCGAAAATAATACACCAAAAATTACATAAGGGCTTCCTTTACATTATAACCGTTATATGTGTTGGGATCTAAAATATAGACCTATGTGATCCAAATTGTCTAGCGTTAATTTTTTGTTAAATTGCTAGTAAGAGCCAATTTTTATCACAAAGTATTAAACATGAAATATTTTTCTGAAGAGCTTACTGTTCTTGAGAAATGTTATATCCAGTGAGATCAAGAAAGACCCACGTGGTTCGAACTTGGTCGCTAAATCACTGTCAATTTTCATCATAAAACATTAACAGTCGGGCCTTTTTGGCACAAAGGGTTTATTTTTCTTAAGAATAACCATATGCCTATCCCAATAGGCCTACGTCCAAATTCAATGAGGTTCATTTCTTTGTCAATTTTCTAGTGTGAACCAATTATCACCACAAAGTATTGGAACCTTTTTACGATATAAAGATTCCGGGAAAGATGTACGAAACATTTCCCTAACCGAACCAAGTTTTTCATATCAATTTAGAATGTCGAAGCAGTGCTATTACTCAACGAGTTTTATCGAAAAATTTCGAAAATTGAATTTTTTTTTCATATAACGACTTTTCAAAATATGGAGTTATATGAAAAGTGGTGGAAAAAGTGGATCAATTCGGACCATTTGCAATAGCGTTCGTGCTTGAGTCAAAGCACGTCATTACAACAACACATTTCGTCAGAAAATCTCTAAATTTGGGAACTGTGAGTTGAATACAATGTACATGGACATACAACGGACAGCTTAGATCGATTCAGAAAATAATTCTGATCTGTACAATAAAGAGTGTGTCTAACTTAAGACATTTTAGATGCCAAGCCCATCTGCACAAGCTTAATATACTCTGTACCACAAGTGGTACGGATGGTAGGGTATAATGATGACATTTATGGTGCAAAGGCGTGGAAATTTATCAATGAAATATGTTTTTTTTTTTAGAATTTCATATCAATATAAATACGAATAATTGAATTCATCTAGAGAGGAAAGGAAGTAAAGTGTAAAAATGTTAAAAAATTGTTTTTATTGTGTTTCCAGTTTCTGAATATTTTATTATTGGATTGCGCGTGTTGTGCTTTGTGATGGCAACAGACTGTCATCGTTAAAACGGTGGTGGCAGCAGGATCGTCGGAACCTGTTTTTGTATGTTTTATTTAATTCCGTTGTTTTTTTTTTTTTTTGTATAATATCTTTAATGGTTTCATTTCAATGTCTTAAATTTTCAAAAGCAGTATTAGCTTCACGTTCTTTGTGTTGTTTTTGTTTTCGCTCTTTTCTCACCTCTCTATCGATACATTTGCATAATTGCAATTATTTCCGTATTTATTTATGTATTAAATATTCCGATAAACTTTTTCAATTAAATAAATCTTAATTATTTTACAGAACATTTAACTAATTTACTTCATAGTACATGTACAAGCATACACATGTATATACGCATGCATGCATGTATCGAGTACAATGTTAGAGCAGTAAATAGCTTATAAAGGTAATATTTTAACAAAACCATTAAGAGTTAAATATCTTTGCCGTCTGCTTTAGAATTTGAAACACTCTAACGTGGACATAGTTATCTTATACAACCACATGAACATATAAAAGACAGACAATCCGTTTTCTCTGAAAAGCCTTGCAGATCAACTAGAAAAGGTATTTAATATTTCTATCCATAAAAATAAATAGCTTTAGAGAAAGAGATGGAGAGAGATAAAGAAACAAAATAAAAATTCCATTAAATGTTTGCATTAGACAGATCCTTCACATTACAATTTGTACAAGATATGTAAAGACTGCATTAAGCTTATCATGTACTTATATCAGATCCATTTCCATCTACTATCTGCTTTATCTAGGCATCTCTAAAGAGTGCTTAATATTTTGATGTAATTCTACATAAGTAAAGCTTGCAAAAGCAATTCAAAGGATCCATTACAAAACTTACTAACCGACTACTCCTGCGCATGTAAGTTGTTACCCAAAGAAAAAATTTATAGCCTTGCCAAAAATCGGCATCATATTTGTGCACAATAACTTATGCCTATATTGTACCACACTTAACACCCGTTGTCAAGCGGAGAGCGTTTTCAGTTCGCAGCCTGCGACAGCAAGGGAAAGGCTAAAATAGTTTGTTTGAAACTATACTGAGGACATAGGCAGCCCGTACGATTTGTAATCACAGACATAATACTGAGCGACAATTTAGAACGGTAGATGAAGCGTCTCTTAACCGACTTAGATTGATGGGGATTACATTAGTTGGCATAATACTATATAGCGCCCTCAATGAAAGTTCCCTAATCTTTAGAAAACCGATTAGAAACTATGACCATCCCTATATATATATGTACGACTGAATAGGTAAAGACGGCAACACAGAAAGAGTTCAAAGCCATACCAAAAACCTGATATCAGAAGTGTTTCGAGGATTGGAAAAAGCGCTGGCGCAAGTGTATTATGTCTAAGGGAGATTGCTTTGAAGGAGACAAAGCAGATATCGATGAATAAAAAAATATTTTTCAAGAAAAATAGAAAGTCGTCTTTTTTTTGGAAGACACTTCATATATATATATGTGTATATTATAGGTGTTTTAAACATTCCCTTTTTGTTTTTTATTTATAATACAAGTTCTTCTTAATTACTAGAGTTACACGGGCTGCTAGTGCCCGTCGAGCCGACTAAATTTTTAAATCGTCCCACATTTCATTGGTCGTTCTTAACTTTCGCCTGCTTAACAGACATTTTTGATGAATACGCGAACATTCAACGTTTTATTGATTTAAGTAAGAATCGCATAATGGCAAAATTAATGATTTCTGGTACGTAATCGCAAACGTCGTTCATGTTACTTTATGCGTAGCTTCATTGTTAGCGAGCGTATTTGAAATAATACACTTTTTGCGGAAAACCTCTGATATTTCATTTCTAAGGACCAGTCTTTGTCGTTTTTCTTTTATAGGTACAAACTAATATCTATTTATCTATCTTTCTATTTATTTGCTTAGTTTTAATATAAAAAGGAATAGCAAAGAAAATATAAAACAGAAACGAAAATAAGAGAGAGAAAATTCGCTTAAAAGCGAACCGTCAACACCCATCCATCATAAGCAAATTAATAAAATTAAATTATTTTTTTCTTTAACTGCTGTGTTTTTAATCATTAGCGGGTTTTTTCCCTAACATAAACTATGAAATTTGTGAATACGTTTTTATACCCATCATCGAAGGTTGAGGTTATGTTCATTTTGTCAAGACAAACAGAGCAGAGAAGAAAGCTTTAGAGACCCTCCACTAAATTCTGAACCGATTTAAGAATGTCTGTCTATCCGCTTTTCTGTACAGCGCTACTTAAACTATGAACCGTTTACGAAAGCAATAAAGAATCGCCTACAAATTTGGAAACTAATTTGATAAAATGATAAAATTTTTTAAGGAGCACACATAGAAAGTTCACAGGCTTATGCGGCAAGAACTGTGAATACCTTTGCACTTCTCGTTTTTTGCTCGTTGCTCGTAAATTGTAAAGCATATAGAGAATGAGATCTAGATCTTTTCCATTTTTTGTCTTATTGAGGATAACCGTGATGGGTATAAAAGATTCGGTCACGAGGGAATATAATTTTTCTAATTTTCAAGGTCACCAGAAACATCTATATGTGTAGGACTTATACTGAATAGCTCCTCCACCATGGACATAGAATACTTTAGATAACGCCTGAAAAACATATGCAGAACATAAACTATTTGACAGAATTCTGATAGAATGATTCTGAGGGTTTTCGGGTCCTCTTTTGTACTACGCTTGGAATATATTTCAAGTCGAACTGGTTTTTCATTCTACACCTAAAAAAATTAAGTAAAAAAATAATTACACCAAACTGGACAGTTTCGGTTGTGAACATATGTTTTACTGCAAATATTATTGGATTGCTTTAGCTACGCTTTCCATTAACAAAATAAATTTACAGACAAAAGATTTTTTCATTCTGAAAACTTAAAACTGATGGTATCATTTCGTTTATAAAATCGAAAAGCATCAGTGAACTTATAGAATTGAATGACCAACGGCTCTGGTGATGTCTCTTATATGTGTAACATGGTTATGGTGAGAAAGAAGTGGGGAAAAAACAACAACTAGGAAAACACCATATTTCTTGTTGAAAATAACAGTTACATATACTCACACATATTTATCATATAATATGTACCGGAGCTATTTATATGCAGAATAATTGTAGTTCATACTCCAATGGGAATAAGATTAATAAAAAGTGTTACCATTTTCAGATTTTGAACTTGCGGAGCCTTGAGATCGATCGTTGTTATCTGTAAGCTATAAACATTTTTTATTCTTCCTTTCTTTCTATTCTTTCTAAATCTTGTGAGTTTCGTAACCATGCTTGCGTCGAATCTGATTGATTTAACTTGTCTCCCCACCCCAGTAATAGGTGCCAAGGTTGGTAATTCAATTGCTTTTGGGAAGGTATGCGACATGTAGCATATCGCTCTTCCCAGTTCAGTTCGACTCAAATAGATCTGATAAAAATCAGTCCCAGAATAGAGTCATTGCTTCACCAGCAGTTTGGTAAATGATTCGTTCGATAAGGCATCAAATCACTAAGCGATCGAGCTGATAATATTTGCGTAAAAATGGCTCAAAACCGAAACAAATTATCGCTCCTTGCAGGGAGCCCCAAGTTGTACGATCATTGCTTTCGAGGTTTCGGGACCACAGAGGCGATAGTTGTCCTTAACAACGTACACAGGCAGGTGAGAACAAGTCGCATGATAAGTGTATTTGAAAACGTTCCATTTTCTACTTATGAAATGTTATCGCAAGGAAAACTCTTATTATATGGAATGAAATTTCGAATGAAAGACACCCTTTAATAAGAATAATTCTTTTCAAATTCATTAATGATGAACTGACGCAGAAGGAGACAGTCACCTTAACCCATAAAACTTTTTTCTTTTTATTTTCATTTTTCGGCATTTAAGCACATCCCAGAAAGATATTAAAAAATGTATTTTAAAACGTTTATACCTAAAGTTCTAAACTATTTGTACTACTTTTCCTAGAATTTTATTAGCTTAAAGGTGTATTCTTTCATGTGGAAATAGAAGCTTTTAAATAAAAGCAATTGTAAGAGCATTTTTCTAAAAACTGCAGACACATGTAGGAGTTTCAAGTTTATGTAAAACATATAACATTCATATAAATGCCATATCTGAGTCACTGGAATGCATCATAGCATTGTGCAGGTGACTACGACATGCTAGTGATGAAATTTATTTAAAAATTCCATTTCTATGCAACACCCACCCAACCTGAAAACACACACGCATAAATGCACCGGAATGTATAACAAATGTGACTTTCGGTTTAAGTGGAATTCTTTGTGTCTTTTTGCCTGAAATATACGAGGAGAAATTGTTACAATAAACTGAAAATGATGAAATTATCATAAATTATCAAAAAAAAAAAAAAAAAAAAAACGAAAACGAAAACGAAAACGAAACAATTTTCGCAAACTAACATTCTTATTATTTATATTTTTGGGCAAATGTTAGCTAAAGAAAAAACTTCGTGGCGGCTTTTCTATTAAAATTTGGCTAAATTTTTTTATATTTTAAAACACTTTTATTCATTTTTCTAACGAAACCATTACATCATCATTATAGAACTTTTCAATTTTCTCCAAGTCGAACAACTCGATTAAATGATTTTCATAAGCCTGCCTTGAAGTTGGCTTTTCATCATAGAGATAGTTTTGCAGATAGCCAATGAAATAGTAATCGGGCGATACAAAATCCGGACTATACAGTAGATGTATCAAAATTTCCTGGCCAAACTAAGTCAACCTTTACCAAATCACTAAAGATGTATGCAACCTGGCATTGTCGTAGGAGAAGACGCCGCCTTTTGTGTTGATCAATTTTGGTATTTTTAGCTCTTGAATCGCATTTGTTGCTAATATTTGAATGAACTTCTCACAAGTGCGTTTTTTTTAAAAGCTTTATTGTCTGCCATCTTCGATACGTGCCATAGTGCGGCTTGATAGGGTTAATACCATGAAAGTTCTGCGATTCTATAGCTACTTACTGAGTAAAGCGCTATGAATTTTTCCTTCCACCTAATGTAATACCTTTTAGTATTTAAAAAAACGAAGAGTAAAAATAATTGTTTCACTTTTACGTAGAAAAAAGGAATTGCGTTGATTTCAACATTCGCTAATGCGTCACTTTGTCGCTGGCTAAACATTTCATATTTACTACTGCAACACCTTTCATATAATGATAATTAGTGCGTCAAAGGCAAACAGGAAAAGCTAAAAAAATTTTAATTTCACGTAACTTATTCAGCAAAATTCATAAACACTTAGCAAATTTTGCTCATTTGCTTAAATTGTTAACTATAACAACTTACTAATTGGGGAAGTGAAAAAAACTCATATTTGAGTCTATGCATGATCTCGTAGCATCAAATGCAAGGGCAGCAAATGTTTGTTGGCTACCGTTGTGGCTTGAATTTGATTTGATATTATTAACGCTAATGGCCGACTGCAGAGGTATTTCGTAAACAGCTACTTCAAGTCATTTTAAGTAACATTTAAAAATTTTTATTTTTTACGCCGTACTTTCTCCACTTCTCTTCGGTAGATTTAAACTCTCGTCAAGTCAACACCTGATTTGTCAGCATTTTCTTTTTTCTTCTTTTTGAGTTTTTTCAGTTCCTCAGCTCGTGGTTGCTATGAATCTTGATTCGTTGATTTCATCGAAATATATATGCCCCAATTCCCAACTTAATATCTCATTCCAGGCTTCAGGGCACGAAAAACAGAAAGATGCATGGACAGTTTAAATGTCAAGCTTATCAAATATATCACATATACACAAATATGTATGTGTATGTATAAATATGTACGTATATTTATATACTTGGTAAGTGGATCTAGTTTTGTATGCTTTGAACGGACTGGCAAGTTCCAAATGAAATGAAGTGAGAGGAACTCATAAAATGAATATATTTGCAACCATCACAACGTTTGCAACATTCCAGAAGGAAGCTTTAGAGATGCCATAGAGTAAAGATACTCTGGATCAGTATGAAAGTATGTCCATCTGTCGGTCTGTGTAAAGTCTATGATAAACATTCTGCTGGCCGTAAAAATGGACCAATTGGTTTCAGATTTGGCACAAGGATTGGAAGTTCTTGCACGTAGGTGGGTATTGACACACGGTCGTAGTACAACGTAACCTGAGACCATCTCCGTTTTCAAAAAAAAAAGAAGCTTTTTTTTTACTTTTGCTCTCTATAAACCCCAGTAGATACAACAATAAAAATCGATATTTATATTCTATATATATAAAATGAAAAAAATCAGCTATCAACATCGTAACATATTAAAATTTCATTCTTTTATCAAGATGCCTGCAGCGCCCAGTAGGAGACATCGGAGACTGGACACAGTCTACGTGTTGTTGATTAAATTTAAGCTGTGGTGGGTATAAAAGACTCGGTTGAGGTCGTATATTATTTTTTTCCTTGTTTTTGTATTGCTTTCTTTTTTTTGCAGAGCGATTGACTTGGGCATGGTTCGCCTAATATCAGTCACTTAGCATTAGAGAATAGACCCTAAGATAAATTAAGTATCATGTGCTAAAGTAATGCAAGCTGTTGGTAGAAAAACTCACTTCATACCGTTTTGTTGTTATTTCTGCGACTGTTTTCGCTTCACCATAGGTGGGTGCTTTTTTGCTTACAATGTGATTGTTAGTCTCGTCGTATAAAATTGAGTAACGCCCGGTCAGCGTAGATAGTCGTGGCTCTAACAGCGTGCTTGGTGTCATCTCTGCCGTTTACGCGGGAGTTGAAAACCCTATCCCTCATTACTTGTTGTCGTGTGTCATAAAATTGCCTTCAATTCGTGCAATAAATATGTTTCTCCCTAACTACACCTGTTATATGTTGGAAATTAATCTAAACCTATAAATAATACCATTCACTTTAATTTGGTTGTTTTATTATTATTTTTTTTCGCTATCATAATAACGTGAACTTTTATCGTCATTGCATTGTAGTTGGAAGCATTATTTATTATTTTTTTTCTTTTTGGAATTCCAATTTTTGTGTTTTATCACGCATGTTATGTTATGTGTTTTTGCGTTATACTCGCTTCAGCAAAAATGTGCACATCAAATATTTAAAAAATCTACCCGCGGGAGTTCTGGTTGTCCAGAAAACAAATAGCTGTCCGTTATAATTTTGACATTTTTTTTGCAGTTTTTTCTTTTCTCTTTTTTTCATATAAACATTTGCAAACTGTCATACCGATAGTTCTATTAACGACGCATAAATATGGTGATAAGTAGTTTTTTACAATTCACGGAAGAGAAGCGAGAAATTATTATGCGAAATATGCAATCGAATAAATCTGCACAAGTAACTCTTACAGAGAGCCCTGAGAGGGAAGATCCATCCAAATGAAATTTTACGAAGACTTTATTAGTTTCATGGATAATTGCTTTGTGTCATAAGACAATGTTTTTACGTTTTCTAGTAAAACCTACTTTCTTCCTTTACAAGTTTAGCTTCAAGTCACTGTTTGCCTATACCATAAGAAGTAAAATATTCAAATACAAGGAAATATGAGAACAAAAGTTTTTTCTTTCTGATGTAACCAACCATTCAAGCGATGTCGGCTGTCGGTGTAATGCGGTGAAGATCAGAAAGAAATGTAAATAAGTAAATGGGTGTTTGTCCGATCGTTTTCTGCTTTTAATGACTGAATGCTCACTATAGTTACGACTAGATATATTCGAACCGCACTGAGATTCGAACCCGCGAATACCGACTTGGCAGTCGCCACTCTTATCTACTTGGCTATGCGGCAGCAAAGCGACAGGTTCCCATTCCCGAAAGAAAACTTAGAAAGATTTGTAATTAATTTCTTTATGAGCTTAAGTTCATCACGATGTGAAAGCTTTCTTCGTCGAGGATAGAATTAATTGACAAGCTATAAAGCAGCAACTTGAACTCATTTAAAGGCTTTCATAGAAAAGTTCATGTCAAATGTTAATGACAGGCTAGCATTGAAAATGTCACTGGATGAGCTAGTGAACTGGAAAATTAATGCGCATAGGATTATTGGATCAGATCATTGCCAAAGTAATGACTGGATATGCTTAATGTTGGTTTACAATACAATTTTCTGGCCCCTACGATTAAAATAATGATGTAAGTACTTTTTTATCTTTTAGTAGCAAGAAAATATCGCTCAGATATACAATTAAGTAAAAATTTTTATCCAAACTAATAAGTTTTCAACCGGGGGTCTTCGATAAAAGGGTTCATTTATTTAGTAAAGAGAAGTGAAATAAGTAAATAAATAAAGAAACAGGCAAATGGTTTCAAGTCTGTAACAATAAACATAAAGTGCAAATTTTGGATCGATATAGGTATGTCCGTCTATGGAATAAATATTGACTTTAAATTTGGCAAAAACTGTGGGAATCCTTGCAAGTAATTTGAGTGTGAAAATGAGCCAAATGCAGTTACATATCTACCTTGAACAGTACTCAAAAAGTAAATGTAACTATAACAATGTGCACGTGAATTCCATAAACGATTCTCCAATATCTTTAAAAAAGAGAAAAAATTGACTGTGTTTATCCAGAATTACAGCGTACATAAAGTTAACGTTTTTGTCAAAACGTTTGTAAAACCCAAAACGCGGCTACAAAGATCTCATAATATATATGCAAACACGACTAGTGCCAAATTCGACCTTGTATACCTATCTGCTCTATCATTTCATCTGTTGTTTAACTCGAAAAATTAGCCGCATCCACCCAATATAATATAAAGTAAGTTTAGTATTTCTAGTCTTTTTTTGAATTTTTTTGATACAAAAGTGATGGGTATAGCAGATTCGTCCCCACCTGAATATAGCTTTCTTACGTGTCATTAAATATTTTATTTTACCTCATTACACGTCATTCACTTTAGTGAGATTGCTTGCCATTTCAAAACTTATTCCCTGGATAAAGTCGATCAGCGCATACACACAATATATGTTTTTCTTGAATACAGCATATCCTCGAAACTCAAGTAAAATAGTGTTTATGTGTACGTGGGACAACATTTAAGATTATGTTTTTAGAACAGTTATTTTTTCGTATCCAATTTTTATTTATCTGAGGCATTGTGGGGTAAATGAAAATACGCATCACAAAGCCGATAATCTGTATATATAAGATAAGCAGGGGAGTTTTCTTACAGATTCTGACATGATTTAAGGATGTCTGCAGGCCCAACTATCGGCTGTTTATTGAAAGGCACATATTTAGAGAAAATTGAGATAGCAAGCTAAAACTTGGCGTCTATACTCTTGGTCGACGCCCATTAAGCAAGTTCAAGTTGGCAATAGAGCTGCAGTTAGTATCCATAAGCGATATTAAGCTGAAAACTAGATAAATATTTTCGAGTTCAACTGAAAAATCAACACAAAAGCCATCAATTTTGCAATTACAATATAATGAATTCAGTTGTGATGTGGAATGCTAAAGATTCCATACTTAAGTTTATACAACTTTTCTACTTATTTTACTAAATAACATGAATTTTATTTAAATTTATTGCGCTGATCTACGCTTAGACATGGCTATGAAGTCAATCAAATTTTATAAACGGCAGTCAAGTGAAATTCTATGCCTTAAGGTAGGCAATAATATTTATGTATGAACAAAAAAAAGATATGAATTTACGAGTCTTTTGGTTAATGTTTAATATAAATTAGAATTTTTTTTCTGCCTACAGTTAGGCAGAATATATAAAAAAAATTTATTGCCTATGTTATAAAATTTCTCATAATATTTAGCTAAAAGTGGAAAATATTTTTTCCTTTGATTAGGTTATGATAATTTTAATGGTTGTTTATGTGGTGTGGGAAAATGCACTAAAAATGGTTTCAATAAAATAACCACGAGGAATATTAAATTAGCCTTTTTTTGCCTTCCTAAAATTCTTAAAATTTGCTTCTCTTCGGTTTTTTCTTATTCATATATTTTGACATATTTAAGAAACCTAATGAATATTTCTACTAAGCTTTGACTTTATATGGTTGTAAAGAAAATTTCATATTCTATTAAAATGCTTTTTCTCTTTGTTTTTTTTTTTTTTTTTGGTTACTCTTAAGGCGAAATTATTAACGAAACATAGCGGCACAGAAGATATTCTTCGTTATGTGTCTACTTGGAAGTAGAATAAATAGTTTTAGAAGAATTTCACTTAGTTACGTATTAAAATAACTCGAGTAAAAATTTTATTGAAAAACTTTTTTATGCATATATCTTTTAAGAAGAAATTCTTAAAAAGGTCTTTAAGGTAATACGTGGTTGGCTTAGTAAATAATTTATTAACATAAGCCTCAATAATTTTTCTAAAACATTTTCTATATGAAACGCATAACTTAGTACATCAAAGAGCGTTATCTTTCTTTCGAAAAAAACAAAGATATATTTACTATAAACTTTACTGTTATATTTTTTATTTTTTATGGCAGTAAAATTTGTGTTTTTTTGTATTAAGGAAAATATTTTGATTGAAAGGCAAAAAGAGAAAGATCAGTAAAATGCTATGGCGGAAATTACATATGCAAGAAAATAAAACAAAACATGTACGCAAAAAAAAGAAGGATTAATCTTGAGCAGAAGTACAGATAAACAAGAAATAGTATCTTGTGGCATTGGATTTTTGTGCGTGTGTGTAACAGCAAAATGAGCGTTTACGAATTATACATTGTGGATATTATACTCGAAATGCTTCAGGTTAAAGGCGCCGTTAAAGGATATCGTAGTCACAGTTCGCTTCCTGCAATTTCGCATTACTGTACAGAATGACTACACGAAATTTGAACGCAATCTGTCCATCAATATGTTTAATGTTGTAGCTTTTATTTATCGCACATTCGAGCCTTTTGCAATTTTTCCAGTGAATATTTCATTTCAATGAAGAGTTTGCTTAAAGTTTCGTTTTTCATACCAAATTTCATTTACAATATTGTTAAAAATATTGTTGTAGAAGGTTTACTATGTCAATTCGTGTATATCAGAAACGTAGATCAGCGAGTGATATAAAGTTTCCGAAGAAACTCGAGAGTTGGTTGTTTCATGTGCAATTAAGACGCTGGCACTCGGAAATCGTAACAAGGGATAGTAGCACTGTCTCAAGAAGATAACTTAAGTTCATGCGTAGCTTTCTGACTGAAGTGTTAATGATAAGCTACTACACAATCGTACGAAGCCGTCATTTTGCAAATGTTTTTAGTTGAAAATTCAATCAATCTAACTGAACAACCCCCGTACTCATCTGATGTATGTCTGTCTAAGTGTCTTCTGTGTGCGAAGTGAAAATTACTACTTGGAAAAAAGTGTTGCAAGTGAAACAAAAATATTAAAAACTAGCATTGGTATGATACTAGCTATATAGTCTACTTAAAAAAAGGCCAAATAAGTTGTGAGGAGGAAACAATTTATTTCTTGAAAATTCACAGCATATGTACGAACTCCTAATCGGCTAAGGTTATAGATAAATTTTTTTCAGGCAAGTTTGTTCTTCCTTACCTTTTTTTATAGGTTATACCACTTATGGTAACAAGGGTGCATTAAGTTTGTGTAAGATATACTTGGAACTTGAGATAGACGCACCTTTTATTATATTTATCAATTCCGAACAAAATTCTGAATCAATCTTGTCTGTCCGTCTGTCAGCCTTGTTCTCTCAAGTTCAACTTAGAGGATGTAATTTTTAAGATATTTGGATGAAATTGAGGACACTGATATGTTTCGGTCAAAAGCCGAACGCTATTGAAAATGGTTCTGATCGGATCACTTTTTCGGTCGGTTCCTATATAAATCGTTACATTAAAAAGTCATTATGCAAATAGCTGTGCACGTGATGTAGAGTAGGATATATAACGGTGATTCGTATCCCATTGCAGTGGGTTCACTAGTTTTGACCTGTTCTGGCCAAATTTCTCGTTTGACTTTGCCAACTTTAGACTTAAAATTTTTATTATTATGTTATTATTAGCACTTATTGTAAATCAAATTATTTTATTTAAAATATTAGGCGCAGGTATTTGAACGTTTATTTTATCCGCTCTTACAGACACCACGGAAGTTCGCGTGTTCACTCATTTTGTTTGCAACACCCCGAAGAAAACGTCGTAGATGCCATAAAGCGTATAAATTCTCGATCAGCATTATATCATCATTTGCGGTAAACTTTTTCAACATTTCGTGTAGAAATTATGTGATATTTTGAATAAAATTCGTTTGTGAAGTGAGAAGATTTTTTTGACGCTTTTTTCTCTCCATAATTCGCCTCTTGACAAACAATATTCTCGCAAACATGAAATTTCATTTCAGTAGAGAAAGAAACATCTGTCACAGTACAATACAAAGTGCAATCAAAAGTACTGAGAAACTTAAGCAATTTTTGACGTCAATCAAAAGATGTACGGGAGCACACAAAATAACTGCGAGCAGCGTGGTTTATAATTAATTCTTTACCGTACGTATGACAATGTCATATTCTAAGCGCTGTGAAAGTTTTGTGATATTTGGTCGAGAAACTGTGACATTTTCACTTATTTTACTTTTCTTCTTTGCTTTGTGCTTTTCTTTCGTTTTGCCTTTTAAAGTCAGTCGGCTTTTGTTAATTCTTCAGCAATCAAACGATGCTTGCGTGTAAAAATTTGAATTAATTTTTCTTTCCTTTTGATTTTGATGTAAGTTTCGTTTACCTTTTTTTCTTTTAACTCTAAAAAAAAAAAATGCCTTGCTTTCTCTTCTCTCATAAAGTATATAAAAGAAAACGCTGGAAAACTTTCAAAAAATTAATATTTATTGAGATAAACGGAAACATTTTTGCTTCCTCTTCCGTAGTTTATTTACAAATTACTCAAGGTGTGTTGTTAAGAGCAAATTGAAATGTTTTCCTTTGTAAGAGTGAGTATAGTAAAGAAATTTTTTCTTTCTTTTATCATATAAACAACTTCCGATAAAGAAAATATTACTAAGATTGTACTGCGATAATTATGCGAACGTTTAGTTTCTGAGTGGAAAAATATTGTATTAATGCATAGTAAATAAATAATCAAATAAAAGTTAAGATTTGTTTTAACACTGGAACTACCGACGTTTTGTACGATTCATTTTGATCCAAACACTTGTGAAATCGCTGCAGTCATAAAGGTAGGGCTTAGGAGGATGACATTTTACACAAATATTTCTTGTTCGACTAAAAATACGTGGTTCTATGCACGTCCCGGTATAGGAGAAATTGAAAAAATTTCGGAAAAAACAGCGATGCTTTTTCATATTTTATCTATGATTTTCGATGCCATGAAGGCATTCTCGACTCACCTTTTTCTTAAGGCCATCTTACCAAAAACATTTCAATTATTTCACATTTGTTTATTAACAAATAATAAGAAGAAAGCCGACTATTAGGTACCATATACTAGTTTGCCAGGTACAGTTATTTGCTCGTCTTGGAAATAATACATGAAAAATTATCATTATTTTGTGCGAACGCACACTTTTCCTGAAAACCTACCTCTTGGAGAATGCCCAAACCATGACATGACTTAATCCGTATTTAGGAATCTTAACTTAGTTCCTAAAAATTTTATTATTTTTCAATTTCCGTTACAAAAAACCAGAAATTGCACTTTCTCTCCTTGCTTCTCATAATAACCGCTATATATATTGGAATCTAAAGCACACACTTATGTGACCAAAATTCCCTACCATTAATTCTTTTGCTAAATTATTACTACGGATCAATTTTTATTGTAAATTACAAAATATTAAATCTTTTTCTCAAGGGCTTACTATGATGAGAAATCTTCCATGGGATGTGCTCCAAGAAATAGATCTATGTTGCTCAAAATTGGTGGACTTAATTTTTGTGTGCCATGAACAAATTTTTATCATAAAACGACAAAATATACTTACGAAGCACAAAATCTGTAAGGGTGACGTCTACATTAATTTTTTTTTTTAAACAATTTACACTAAATTGCAAATATTTAAAATTAAATTTTCTTACCGCATTCAATCGTCGTAGGCTCGATTGTATGAGAGGGGTTCAAAAATTGCCCTAGTCGAACCAAATTTTTCATACCAATTAAGAATGTCGAAATACTCAACGAGTCTTGCCGACGAATTTTGTAAATTTCAATTTTTTTCCACGTAACGATTTTTGAGAATAAAGCGATATATGGGCTTTGTTCGCAAAAATGGACCGATTCGAACTATTTTTAATAGTGTTCGTTCTTGGGTCTAAGTACGTCGGTGTCCCAAATTTCATAGAAATATCTTAAAAATTTGCGACCAGTAAGTTGAACACAAAAATATATAGACAGCAATCAGACGGACCGACGGATAGATGCACAGCAAAACTTAGAATCACTTCCCAAGTTGATCGCTATAATAAAAGGTTTGTCTATCCTTAGATCTTCTGGACTTTGCATATATACGTCCGCGCAAGCTTAATATACCCTGTACCAAGAGTGATGTAGGGCATAATTGGATGAAAAATGTGCTCATGTTCCGTTAGGGTTAATTAATAATTGAAAGATAAACTGGAATTTAAATTGTATTATTAACTGCCGCCGCGTTTGGAACCATGTTTTGGAGCATGCATGTTTGGACATACGAGAAAATTGGCGACGGTGTTTCAAAGTTGTTCTAGTTTCTGCAACCATTTCTTTAATTTTGGGTTTTTAGTTGATTAGGTGTTTGTGTCTTTATAGCGATTCCACAAATATTATGGGTCAACATGACCCGTATCATCAACTAAATATCTAGGAAATTAGACTAAGTGGAGAAAACCTATTTACAGACAACGAAAGGTCCTTTCATATAAATAAAAGCCACTAAAAAATGCGGCCCTGATTACATTGCTTTTTTTAAAGTCAAAAGTTGAAAAAGACCAGGTAAACTCAGTGGGTAGTTCTAGTAATAAACATTTTATTATTAAATTTTAAACGAAACAACTTTGTTGATTTTAATATATTTTTATCACAAAGCTTCGATTTTTATGAAAATTACATGAATTTCACAAGAAAGAAACAAATTTATATAAAAGGGCTTCAGGGAATAAAAGTTACCTTTGAAGTGTCTTGATTAAGATTTGTGTTAAGATTTATTTCATTTCTGTATGTATATGAAATTCACCTGCCAAAAAGGAAACGAAAACTACTAAACTAAGAAACTGTTGTTGTAATTGAAGTTTTTTGACAAAATGAAAGGAAGACTTAAAAGACAAAAGGATAATATAACTAAATTCTGATCATTAGCTTTGCCCTACACCACCTTTGGTACAAACTTATGTGCATGTACGCAACATCCAGAAGGACTTGAGATAGACGGGTCCTTTTGGTATACTTTTTAAAAACACTTTCTGAATCGAATTAACCTTATCTTTCCGTCTGTCAGGTTGTTGTGTTTAATAGTTTGACGAACCACTTCTTCGACAACTTCCCATATAATGCTTCATATTGAAAAGTCATTACATGAATACCTGCAGGGCGACACTATAGTGCTTTTATTTGTTTTGAAAGTTGTTTTGTCACATCTCCGTATGAGGTCAAATCATCGCAAGGTCCTAGATATTTGCCGTTGAGGTGATGTTGTAAGATTTGTTTCCTTTTTTTTTTCTTATCCTTTTTGGGATCAAAGTCGACCATTACTAATTGCACAACAAGACACTTCTTGTGCAGGTTTATAGAGTATTATTTCATAATACATTATAAGTGAATTTTCACGCGTGCACCCCTAAACCGCGAACAAGCAGCGAGTGTCACTAATGAATGGCTTTTCATAATAGTTATTAAATTATAGAAACTAAACTTAAATATATGTACGGTCAGCAAACAAGTTTCCAAAAGCCGAACACCATATAAAACTTTGAAAATATACTTACAATTTCAATATGTTTTCGTCACGCGACAATAGAAATTTATGTTGATGGTATCGGAAATACATAAAAATATGATACAAAAATTTATTTCATTTCGTTTGCTTTACTGGTTAACCCGAGTCTTTCTTATTTAATATTAGAAAAATATTCGAAACACGTTGAACGATAGACATAGTTGATCTTATTGATTGATTGGTCTATGCAAGTGAATGTTAATTGTAAGTCCATATTAAGTCACACTTCAAGAGATGCGCTTCTACAATTCGGTTTAAAACGACTTTTATTTTTTCCATAATACTTATTAAAACTGAACGTATACGAAAACAATACATATACACGTTAAAGATAATAAACATGCATTGTGATGATTGATGGTGTTCTTATAACCCAAACTTTTCTCTTAAGTGGTCGAATGATCGTCTTGGAGTTTATCCAAACTCGGTAGAAAATAAAAATTTATATAAAAAAAAAAAATTTATTACTCTTTCCTCTCAGTTCACAAAGATGTTATTTTTATGATTGATTATATTACTATTGCGAGTTTATTCTGATTTATTTGTGCAGATGTTGTGTTTTTCCAAATAATAAGTGAATAGAATTCAATTAAAGACAAATAAAAACAAATACAAAAATTATACTCAGATAAAGTCGAATCTTTTGTGCCCACCATTTTTATCAAAAAAGAAGAAAAAAGAATATAACATTTCGATGCTTTCCAGTATTCAGTAAGCCTTGCCGATTTTTCTCAATCTTGTAGGATCGCCCATAGCATCTACGGGGCAATTTTTGGCGTTGCTTTTCTTTTATGATATGAATAATAAGCAACAAGCTCCATTTTGTGTCTTTTAAAAACAGAAACGTTGTCTCGGCTTAAGTAGTCCTGCAGTCGTGGGCTATTTTCAATGCAAGCTTGCGTGCGTGAACCGCCAAAGTTCTTGCCAACTTTGAAGTCTGTATGTTTACTTTTGCGAATGGTTTCTACCACCATCGTACGGACGAAGGGACGGACGGGCGTGCTTAGATCGATTTAGAATTTGATACCAACCAAAAATATAGAGTCTTTGAAACTTGCTTCCAAGTGCTTCAAACGTTTTGGTAAACTGAATATAGTTCCATACTTCGGTAGTGGGTACACCAATGAGCACGAGATATATTAAGTGTTAAATGCTCAACACATAATTTGTACTAAACTAAATATGAACCTTTTGGTCACTTATAAGTAGTAGTTTTTCTTTTTTGTGGTTTAGTAATTGGTTTTTAACATTAGAACTACCGCATGGGTTAATACGGCTTTATTTAACCTTTTAACCTAAAAAAAATAGCTATAAAGCACATAAAGTTCCAGATGAATTTTATTTAGATGAAAAGATCTTGAAATACCCATAATCCGCTTTGCTCTACCTGGCCTAGTTTCCGACATATCAATGGCACCCAACATGGGTCATTTCGACCCATAACTTTAATAGAATCGGTACAAATACAAAAACCAAAATGTGTTATACTCCACATTGTTTGTGCTACAAGGGTGTCTTAGGTCTGTACGTATGTAAGCAACATACAGAAGGACTTGAGATAGACCTACCTTCTGTCCGTTGTGCCCATGTAAGCAACACTTAAAAGCGCTTGAAATTCGCCAACTTTTTATTATATAGTTAACACATTTGTGTTATCTCAATTGTTCCTATCCTAGCAAAGGACTGTGGACTATGATTTATGAAGCAACCAGTAAATAAATGACCATTCAATTCAAAATTTTACCGTACTTCACTTTAAAGAATTTCTCATGGAATTGTGCAGGATGTACAAACAGAACGATATATTTAACATACCTATCTTCCATTGGTAGTGCACTAAGGTTTCTTCGAGGTGGGAAATATAACAAATGTTTGTTATATAACTTAAATACGCTGTAAGTATGTTTATAAACCCAAAGGTTGGGTAATGTTAAACTAATCAATTTCAACACTCACCGTAGAATACATAAAGTATAATAAGTTAACCTAAAAAGGTATGTCAGTGTGCAAAATATTGGGGAAAGAAAAAAATAATTTATTTATTTATCTTTCTGAAAATCTTTAAAATAAATTTAAATGATAAATTTCTAGGAAGTGTATGTACACATATACATACAAACACATATACATACATATCGATCGATTTAATATTTTTTTCCTGCCCCTAATAAATAAATTAAAATTTAAAGTAATCTAGAAAATCTTTTTTAAAAGGACTTCTTTTTTTCTTTTGGAGTTTTACAGTAAAAGGCTTACACAAATTGAAAAATTCTTTAAATCGTAAAATAAATAAAGACAAAATTCAAGGAAAAAAAAGAACCGAATGCAACCATTTGAAGAAATATTCCGAAATTACAAACTAAATAATAGCTACGAGATACTATTGTACCCTATATATAGTGCATTTTTTTGTTTTTCTTATCGTTAACACATTTTTATTTTATTTTCTACTTCCCCGTATTTGTACACGTCATGCATATGTGTGTGTTCAATTTATAGAAAATTACATTTCGAAGTTCTACCACATATTGATGAACCAGAACGAGTTAGTTCTGTGCTTGCCGTGAATACAAGAACAATTAAACCATCAGGAGAGATTGAGAATGTACGAAAAAGTTTCTTAACTTTACACATACGATCACACACATAAATATTTGTTAGCAGAAAAATTATATGAGCAAATAAACCGTACTCTCTAGTAAAACCGAAAGAAATTGAGTTTTTCTAAAGTTTGAAATACATAGAAAGCTAGGGAGAAAGCTAAACATGCCTTGGGGTGAGGTGTCCCCAAGCATCTATATATATAGCAATCGTTATAGTATTTTGTTAACTGTGAACATATCAATAGGATATACGATATCCCTTTGAAAACATTTTCACACGGCACTTTTTATATTTACACGGCGCCACGCATTTAATTCCTCACGAATGTCTTTCAATCTTTCGTCTACTGGTAGAAGTTCATTTTTCTGGCAAAAAGTTTTTAATTTAAGACAATTCTTTTTAAACAGAAATATATTACCCCAAAATACTTTGCACCGCCTCATATAGTTATTCACATGACGACTTTTCAAAATAAGGTGCCATACAGGAAGCGCTGGTCCAATCCAAATCATTTTTAATATCTTTCGTTGATGGACTAAAAGACGTTAGTGTACCAAATCTCATCATCAGATAAACTCAAAAATTGCGATCTGTTACTTGAACACAAGAAATCAAAGTGGACAGACGCACAGACAAGATTGATCGTTATAATAAAAGATAAGTCTGGCATACATCTGCACGAACTTAATATTATGGTGTAGGGTATAAAAAAAAGGTTTTCTCTTCATATTTGTACTTCAAAATTTATCTTATAAAAGTGTGCCCATAATATCTTAGCCAAGCTTCGGGAGACTAAATATTTGATTATTGGCAATGACCACTTTAATGCATTAATTATTATTTTCCTTCAATATATATTAAAAATAACAAGTTGAATAAATGTTTTACAAATCTTTTATAAAGTAAAAATTAAAAGAAATTTTATTAAAAAAAAAAGAAGAAGACAACAAAATTTTTTGTCATGAAATAAGAATATTTCTTAATTGAAGCATTTCAGGAGACAGACAATAACATTTCTATTTGTCCTACATTTTAAATCAACAATGCAGAGGCGTCTGGAACACAAGTCAGAAATGGGAGTTAATTTTGTATTTACTGCAATGATTTATTTACTAAAATAATTCTATGATTCTAATGAAGTTTTGGATAAAAGTTCGTACATTAGCCATTTATTGTGTATGCGGGTCATATGCACTCATCACAACATCAAGTTAAGTTGTTATGCTTATCACCACTATATTAGAAAGGGGTAGGGGATTGTAAAAGATTAATTTGTAATAAACGACATGAGATATTAATATGTTTTTTTATGTCCTACATCACTTATTGTGCGAAGATACATTAAGTTTGTGCCGATGTATACAACACCCAGAAGAACGCGAAATAGATTCATCTTTTATTATACCGATCGATTCTGAATCTTGTAATAAATTTTTCCAATTTCCACAGGCGGTGCACTTACGCACGCACATTTTACATATTGATTTGCGTATATGATACCGAAATTTGACTTTAGCTGAGCCTAAGCAGCGCTTGACTTCTTACGTAAATGTACGAAAATGCCTCAGTGGGCGGTAAAAGCAGCAGTTTTCTTGGCAAACATCCACAAATTGTTAGACTGGTGGGAAAAACGTATAGCTGGCGGGAGATAATACTTCGAATAGAATTTTGTTCTTAATGATTTCTATACAAAAAAAGTGTGCTTTTTATGGAAAAATTCCACTTTCATATTTACGCACCTGGTATGCTACACATATCTAGTGTCAGATTGCAGTCCCGCTTGCCTCTTGTTCTGTGCACCTGCTATTCGTGCACTCACAATCGCTGTAAGCGAAAAGTGATTTTTTTCTCACCGCTTATAGTTAGTTCTTCATCACTATTCTAATGCGTTCGTTTTAATTGGGATTATTTAGTTAATTAAGAATTATCAGTGCTCGTACTGATATATACACAGCGTACATATGCTTTTCGCCCCTTCTATTTGCCATGATGAAATTATTTAAACTTAATGGGAATCGCGTCACCTGAGCTGTTATCTTATTAAAGAACATAGCAATTTCATAATTGTGAAGCTTTTTTTTTCCATTCCCTTTTTCTTATAATCGGACTAAGTAACTGTCGGTATTTGACAAGAAAGTAAATGTTCGAAATGAAAATGTTCGTCTAATACCGACTTCTGAACACCTATCGTCCACCTAACATATTTCATAACCATAACCTGCTTGCTGGGTCCATCAATTTTTGCATAAAGTATAAATATTCTCAGAATAGTGTTGTAAAATTTTATTTGTTAATTCCATAAAAATATAAAGAAGAACGTTTAAAGAGTGCGTTCATATCTTGCATTTAAACGTTTCATAAAGAATGACAAAACTCATCGACTTTTCTTTGTTCAAGATTGGAAAGTGAAAATAACTCAAATCACTTTGTTCAGGTTATATTAATTTATTTTTAATTCTTTTGCTTTTTTTTTTATATTTATTTCACTTTCTCTTTAGAAATTTTCAACTATTTTATGAATTCGCTCCATTGTTCATTGCAGCGCCATTGCCAGTGCCAGAGTTATGAACGAAATGAAAACTTATTCTCGCTCACACTATAAGTGTTAATTGTACGTTCCTTCGTTCGGTCTTTCATTCAGCATTCATTAAGAATGAATATTCTCTTGTGTGTGTGTGCGTGTGTGTGTGTGCACGTGGTGAATGGTGTTTATATTTATGCAACTATACGTATAGAAAAGAACCCGATACACAATGCAGTATGATTCAGAATGCTGTTAAGCTATAGAATGGTATTTTATATAAATACATTTATTTTCCTTTATCATTTTCATTTTCTTTTGTCCCGAGAAGAAAGTCAACGGATATGAAAGAAAACTATAAACAATGAACAAAAGATCAGACAAAATGGAATCCTAGCTGCTTTTTCTCCCCCCTTATGCCAAGAGCATTAAAAAAAGCTATTGAAATGTTAATCAATAATAGTCTGCCAGCGGCCATACAAATAGGAAATTTTAATAGTATTTCGTTAATCATTCACCAATGCTTATAATTTAATTAAAATAACAAAATTTTAATTTACTTAAAAGAACAATTTACTATCTCTCTCTCATTTTCTCTCTCTCTCTGTTTTTTCCTAAGTAACTATAAGACGATTTATTATAGAGATTATATGGGAGCATTCTAGTTTTTCTATTTCTCTTGTAATGGCAAAGTATATGAACCGAACAGTTATTTGCTAACTAATGACCAGAAAGACGAAATTAGGTACAAAAATGGCGTTTTACGCCCACAAAAAGTAATAAATGTTATTGTTCCTACCGTTTACAACCTATAATCGATTTAACGTTTGCTGGAAATATTTACTAAGTTACCAGCTAACGGCTGAGGGGTAGCAGTTCATAAGAAGGCGATTTGCTTCACGCTGGGTATCACTTTACTCCTTTCGCTAATTAAAGTTTCACTAATATACCATATTGATTATTCATTCCGATGTTCACGTCCTCACATAAGTTGCAAAGGGGTTCCTTTTCTTGGTCGTCTGCGTGCAGGCTTTCTTATCAATGTAGTCAGTAGTAGCAGTAGTAGTCAGATACTCAGGAGCTCCAGTACACAACTAGGACCAGTATGTTGTAGAAAATTTGGGTTCTTCAATAAATTCAAGGGGGAGAGTAGTAGAGGTGGCTTCCCTGGAAATATGGAAAATCAAAAATGCTTGTGTATTGACATGCCCTGTGGAAACTTCGGCGGAAGTTGGTATGGCCAATCACTTCTTTGAACGCAGCAAATTAATCAATGTGTGAGAGCTGACCGCTAGGTTGCGGGGCTTCGGGGAGTACTTGTGGTGGCTGCAGTTATTCCCAAATGCGTGGGCATTAAATAATTACCAGGTGCTTGACAGGCCTCGCTGGTTCCAGAGGTGACCGTATCCGAACTTTCAATCTGCTACCCAGTGGACGCTGTAGACCATGTCTCCTGTAAGATTGTCTTGCAAGGCTGAAGAGTGCCCAATTCAATTACACTAATTGCCAGTGGCTCTAGGGAACTCTTCTGATTAAGGCCTTACGCCAAGTGCAGGCATTAAACATATAATGTGCCCATGTACTTGTTATGGAAATGTTCATAGTATCTACAAAATTGAAACTTAATTTTTAGTTTAGTTATTTTTAACTAAAATGCTCCCGCTTAAAAAGAGAACTAAAGCGTCCATAAAAGATTCCGCAAACAAACTTTTTCAATTGAAAGAAAACTGGGATATATAAAAATTTCGACAGATTATATAAGGAAATACAAGGTCTTCTATATGTCTCAGGTCCTTTTAGACTTAGCCTACCTCCAATAGGTAAAGTACAAGGGGAATTTTCTACGAACAGAGGCGTAATAATTCACATTTTTCTTTTTCCGTTACATGTGATTTTCGTATAATGAGTCCTTTTTTTTCAATTCCATGTTGGGTTAAAAAGGTTTAAGTCTTTTGGTTTACCTTTTTTCCTATTAATTGTGTTTCCTAGTAATTCGTGTTTCAATTCTTTCAATAGCTCATCAATATTCACTTATGGAAGGTAGTCTAAAATCGATAAAAAGGTGAAGAAGGTTTTAAAGATGGGCGGTTCACATCAAAATATCTGTACTAGATTTTTGATCAGTACATCTTAGACAATAACATTTCTGAAGTAAGAAATATCGGCATATGAATTTGCTTAACATTAAGGATTTCTGTGGCACAGGTGGTCCAGTTCTATACCCATGGCTCGCTAGCGAATATCACAATCCTCATCATTTAAGGCGCCCCACCACGCCTGAAGGACAAGAACGAGTGTAGGTAGAATGTATACTGGTACTAGACAAAAGAACTTTTCTTAACACAAAAAAGAAATTTTCCGATGCACGCTTTACCTTCTCCCTGCACCGGCCCGGAAAATCTCTTAAAAACAAGTTAGATTTCCTTTTGTGCAGATCACATATATTTTCTCGGTGAAGTTTCACACCGATATCTGCTTTCATCTCTTGATAGTTGCAGGTATTTTCATTAAATAAACAATCACTTTGGGTGGAAAGAAATAAAAAAGTGGAGAAAGAGGTGCAGAGTAGTGGCCGCGTGTCCAATAGGCAAGTTTTACACTTTCACGCACGAGTGCGCACACACTATAGCTATAACCAAGCATGGCCTAACCGGATTGAAGTTTAAACTACGACGAAATATTATGGTCTAACCTCACTGAAACTTGAACCCGTGAAGACTGACTTCGTTGTCGTCATTCTCATCAACTCGACTACGCCGTAACCATTTTGTCTATAATTGATGCGATTTTTGGAAGATCACGCTTTCCAGAAGCGAGGGAGAACCAGCGAGATGGGCGGTGTTAAATAGACTGTAAACTTTATATAAAATCTTTTATGGATAATTCTGGATATTGTATCCAGGCCATGGCACTTTTCTAGGTTTCTTGAATGGAAATCGATCGTAAAAAAAAAACATTATGTTTCATTATTTTTCTGCAGGCCCTGTGTTTGTTTCTTTTATAACTATAAAAATTGGCTGTTGCTGGTGACAATTTCCGTGAGGAATATATTCAGAAGAATTCATTTTATTTTATTTATCAGTTTATTAAATAAGATACGATTTCCTAAAAATAATACTTTAAAATAACTTTTGTAAATCATTTTTAAGATAAACTTTTACACAAATTTGATGCACTTTCTCACATTTACGTCCTACTTAATTTGCACAAAGTCGCTAACATGGCTTGTGCATGTGTATCGTATTCTTGAGAGAACTTAAGATTGTTTCCGGAGAAACAATTTACCAAACATAATCATCTTACAAAGTAAAACTTAACCTTCTCGTGCATAAAACAACCTTTGGGTTATAAAAAGAAAGTAAGAGAAAATAATAATAATAAAAACAAAAAAAAAAAAACAACAACAGAAACAATTTGAAGCAAAGCAAATATTTGAGGAAGAAACTTTTTAACAATAATTTGTACTCTTGTTACACTAAAATAGTGTTATTTATCATGACTCTGTTAATAATACTAAAAACAAAAACAAAAAAAACAAAAATAATAATAAAAATAAAACAGCGCAACATCTGCGACATAAATTTACTTATTCAACCCTCCTGAAGTAAAGCTACTTCTCCTAGTGATCACCTAAATGCATCCTCGAAGAAATTTCGAATGCATTATTATGTAATGATTAACAACAAGTTTTTTTATGTTCTTATCCTTCGTAAAGACTAAAGTAACTCATGAATGTGTATAATAGTAATAAAAAAAGTGGAAGAAAAAAAAAATGTCTTACAAGATAACTTTGCAGATATTGTCCAACCACTGCACAAAACGTTGTTTACGATTCGTTAAGACCGCCCTTGACCGCAAGAAGCAGACGAACTTTAACTCAGACGCTAAGGTTTAACCTGCAAGTTTCGTAACGTTACGGAATAATAGATAAAACGGTTAATCATGTTACCATAGTTTATTGTCCTGACAAGCAATGAATGCATAAATGAATAGATGACTGATGGAAACTTGTCAACAACAGACTCGACATGTCTACATACATATATATGCTTGCATGCAAACGTAAATATACTTGTAACGATGGTTTATCACTACATTTGTATGCACGTCTTCGTATGACTGTGAACGGTATGTTATATGGTATGTGTGTGCACGAATGATTTCTTTCCAAGCACTTTGAAAGTTTAAAAAGATAAAACAAAAACGCCAAGTTTTTCATTGTTTTTAATTTTTCCCGTTTTTCGCGGTAGCAAACGCGTTAAAAAAACTAATTGAAAGAAAAAACAAGAATCTAAGTTTGCTACTCGACGCTTGTTGTTTATTTAGTCCGAAACTCTATATTAAGCGATTTAGTTAAGCGGGAAACTTATCGCTTTGGTTTTTGGAGGATTTTTATATTCAGTACGGACGGACGGGAGTGTATTCATTTGGCATGATTTAAACATGTCCCTCTGTCCGTCTTTGTAATGTTTATGGTTTACGGTCACCCACTTACGCCATATGAAAATGTTGGGTACAGATTTAGTGGAAAAATTGCTCTTTCTTTTTTGGTATTAAAAAGGATCCAAATCGGTCAAAGTCACACAGCTAAAGTGTCAGTGAATATAAAGCCAAAACACCTTTGCTTTCAAGATTTTTTGTTAATTGCCCATAAATTAAAAGAAAAGAAACAGGTTGAAAAATGAAAAGGATGAACCACGCCCATTCAACTTTATAAAGCAAGAAAATTTGATTTTTTCATTCTTCTTTTCAATCCTTGTTAGGATAAAGTTGCTGAGGATAAAAGATTCTTTTTTACGGTGGGTGCATAAAACTTTCGGTCGCAGCCTAATACATTTTTCTTACTTGTACATGATTCTCTAGAATTTTAATAGTTTTCACGTATGGGATGCACAAATATAAGAGAGCATAAGGGAGAGCAGAAGAAGAAAAAAGAATGGAAACACCAGAGTGTTTCGTGTAGTTGCCTTTTCCACTACACTTTTCGTAAATGTCAAGTAAAAAATTAAGAAAAGATTGAATAAAAAGCAGTATTGACGGAAACATTCTTAAAAAAAAAAACAAGTGAGAAAGTGATATACGACCGGGCTTGTATTTCGCATATCCACCATCCACCCATCACCATTAAAATTTTTAGCTTCCCATGCTTTTACTTATGATTTTGAAATTTATCTTCCACCTTTTAGTTAACTAAAAGGTATTATAAAGCATAAATGAATTCACAAAGTCACGGAGTCCACCATAATTAATATGGAATAAGGAAATTTAATTTGTTACTTTCTACTCTTCAAGTCCATTTATTTGATTTGATTGTTTACTTAGAAAAAATAGAGTTTCGTTCAGTCTACGCTTTATTGCGTGCTTGTGCTTTGACCAATTTGACCCATTTTTCTCCCAAATTTATAGCCGATATCACCATTTTTGCGATTCGGAGAGTGTCAAAAACATACAACATTAAGACGGACAGACACGGTATAATCGATTCAAAATTTAATGCTGCTCAAGCATATCTATACTTTATAGGGCCTCTGAAGCTCCCTTTTTGGGTAGAGCGAACGTTATGACAAAATAACTATACCCCCATCCTTCGACGATGGGTGCATTAAACATTTTTTAAAGTAAAAGCTATACTTCGTACATGTTGTTACGAACTTCCCTTTTCTCGATACGGTCCGTATCACTAGGTCGTGGATATTCTTCTCAAGAGAAATACAGTTTGGAATTCTTTTAAGTTCAAGTTTCTTTATTTACAATATTTACAATGTATTTCTTTAAGGCTAGGATTATCTACATTGTACTTTGGCAATACTCTCGACTATTCAGCTTTAATATCCTTTTTCGACTCAAATGTTCTTGTCCGACTCAAATGTTCTCGTACGACAAACTCTGCCTTTCCCAAATAGTCTATTTATATACATTTTTACAAGCATGTTGCTATTACCGAGCTTCATGGCTTCATTTTTAATCCGATAACCTGCTTTGCCCTTAATCGTTTTCCTCGGCCGGCAGGTGTATGACGCGCCGCGAATGTGCACCTAGGTTTTCCATGCCTCTTTTTCCGCTAATCTTCTTGGTCGGCCGGAGCCGCGAATATGCACTAAGGAATTTATTTATTGGGAAAAATCCATTAGTTTGCATTAACTGGATTTGCGATTTCCGTAACAATATTATCACCACAGTACGCACTATAAATCCCATTTAAGTATAGATTATTACTAAGTGAAAATATTCGTAACAAATTTATTACTCCTTAGGTAAAACATAAAGCATCGGTCAATAAATACCGGGAAAGCATGTGGTAAACATTCTGCTGGTTACAAAGATAAAACGATTAGCGAATGCGGTAGCAGTTCGAATTTCAATTAATGCAATTTAGCACAGGGCATTCATTCTATTCTGAGTAAGTGCGGTGGCCCCTTTGAAATACTGCTTCTCATGGCCAAATGTTATTATTAGTTGTTATTAACATTTTTTAATTATTGAAACAAAACTCTAGTATTTTTTGAGTTTCTTCGGTGCAATCTTATCTTTTGAACGCCTACAGCGTTCAACATCATCAGTGTCGTCATACACACATATCAATTATAAGTATAAGTATAAGTAAGTAGTAAAATTGCTCGGATCAAAAACTAATAAGAAAATTTTGATTTACATCACTTTGATATTGCACCCACACCTCCGCTAAAGCGCTTACCCCTTTAAGAAACTCTATTCGGCGCATCTCGTCTTTTGCTTGGTATGCTTTTACTGCAATATTGTGGTGAATGCCGGAAATGAGTTTCGTGTTTCCCTAAGAACTGGTCAAGTGTTCAGGGGTCCTAAGACAAATTTTCCTATTACTCATCCATTTATTTATCCCTTAAAAAGTAGGTCATTTTATTCTATATTAAAGAGGCTTTTTGCCCCTGCAAGATTACGTGATTGTAAATGCCGTCGTTTACGAGTAATTAGCAACTTTTTTTACCAACGACTTTTCTATGGTGTAGGGGATGTGGATCGTTTTTAATATCAACTAACATGATAGCGCTACCAATGTTTTCGCAAAATTTGAAAGCGAGGTTTTAAAAGGACGCATAGGCGGGTAGAGTGAATAAGAAAATGATATCGAGTGGGTTTAACTTTAAATCATTGGCGTCACTGATTAGTAGATCGCCAGTAGTAAATTCATAAGAAAAATATGAGACACAAAGGCTTAGATCGAACCAGAATTCAGAATTTGATGCAGATTTACAGATAACTAGTCACGTTCAGACGGAAGTCAGGAAAGAGAAAATATAGAAGGATGGTGGATGCAGCCCGATGCATGTATCCCCGTAGGTGTTATGCCTTCTCTGACTGAGCATTCACTTTATATAGGACCAAAGTAAACTCTACCATATATGAGATTTGGAGTAGCGAACACCTACTTGGTGGCCTATTTGGCTGCTCATGTTGATGCGGATAAGAAAAACATATACTTTAGAGGTTCTCTACAATTTCTTTATAGGTGCTACAAGCGGTCGGATAAAACGAATATACGCCGTATATCTCCATAGTAGATATAATAATAAAAATAATTTTGTAAAGCTGTTTTGCTTCAGTTAATCCTTTCAATAACATTTTACAGAAATCTTCGGGTTTATATATGTGCAACGAAAACAATCTTTTATTAATTGAACTTAAATAAGTAAAAGTCCACATCACAATCATTTTGCAATAATTTCTTATAATTTCTCTTTTATTTTTCTTCATCAGGGCTCAGTTGCCATTCCCATTAATTCACGCAGCTTAAAAAGTTTTTGATTTCTTTATTTATTTTTCTTTCAATTTTTAATAACGTAATTTACACCTTCTGTTTGTCTTACAACTTTACGCAGTCATCAAAATGAGAAAAAAGATGTTATATATATATATATATATATATATATATATATATATTCAATACTCATTTCCATTTTTCCAAGTATCATAAAAAGTTTACATTTCGCACAAATTAACAAACGAACAACGTGAAGTAAAAATTGCCAAAAAAAAAAAAAAAAAAAATGAAAAGAAAGGAATGAATTTAATGTCATTTATGTAAAAAATGTACAGTTTTTATGTTTGTCTGGTTTGAATGGTACGATATGAAATTGCTTGAATTGTAATTTTTGTGCGTCATTTTATATTCGCATAACGACAAAAATAAGAATTTCTCAATTTATTTATTTTCTCTCTTTTTTTTTTTTTCTTTCCTTTAAAAACCTTTTCAAAGCAAACGAAAAAAAAAGAAAAAGAACAGTTATGACATCTTTTCTAGGTGTAAATACAAAACGTTCATTGTTATACTACCGTTAAAATGTAAGCTCTTAGTGAAAAGTGAAGCAAAAAGAAACAAAAATAAAAGCAAAAAAAAAAAAAAAAATGAAAAAACGAAATTGTTGTAATATTCTCTTCTTTCCGCTTTACTTAATACATCGCGTGTAGCTTGTTATGTTGTTCGCTTCGTTCGTTATATTGTATAAATTTTTATCGGCTTTTCTTTCTTTTTTTTTTTTTTTTTTTTTTTGAATATGTGTTGAAACTTTGTTATAGTTCTCGCATATCAGAGAACTAAAACAACAAGCACATATTGTTCTTAACAATCTTAAGAGGTAAAGTGCGACGAGAGAGAGAGCGAGATAGGCGAACATTGAGTATAAAGAAGAAAAAAAAAACTTATGCAAAAGTATGAGTTATAAAATTTCTTATTACACGTAAATATTATTAATCATACGCTCAAGTGGTAAGAAAAATATGCATGTACGTACGATTGATCTTTGAAAGTTCATGCATAGAAAGAAACAAAGGATTATTATTTTGTTTTTGCTTTTGCCTTGTGATCTTTAATATACAAAGTAATGAACGATGAGATGCCGTTACTTGTGCTTTATAAAAGATAAGATGCATTTTTTTTTTTTTCAAGTTTGTTTTAACAAAATTGCAAAAAAACTTTTATTGAGGTGAACAAAGTTATTAATCTCTGCTTGAAGGATATCCTTCGCTTATGCAATATGTTTACATTATTCGTGTTTTATCGTAAAAGTTTTCAAACTTAAAAAGTTTCTATGAAAGTTCATTAGTAAAACGCAGAAATTAATTACTTTAATCCGATTCACTATGTGCATTAGGATCAGAAAACAATAGAAAGCTAAAACAAGTAAAAGAATTGTATTCGATTTTAAACGAATCTCTGAAGCTCATCACACTTATGTTCAAAAAAAAAAAAAAGAAATAAAATTAAATTTTGTGACTTTATAATACTAGCTACTGGACGATCCATAGGCTACACGTCTTTTCATCGTTGTATTCGTTGTAGTTTACGCCTAATGATAAAAGCAAAACAGGTTCTCTTTTGCTTTTGATAATAGCGGTGGTTTCACTTGACATTGCCCCGTAACCGCGTTGGCCAGTCCCCAATATTAATCTGCATATAGATCTTCTTAATCCGTCTTAATATTTGTCAGCGGCACAATGTTTACCACATAGCACTTTGCTGTACAGTTTGTGTTCGTTTAATGTCATAACAAAACAATGGAATGCTTTTTCTTTTTTTTCAGACTGTTTCTAGTATTTAGCAAAATGCTTAAGCACATTCTCTCGTTTCGCGAGAGAAAGTAAGTTTTGCGCCAGACATTTCGTTCTATCCTTATGTTTGTTTTTGATTCTGGTCTTAGGTGTACCTACTCATACATCGATTACTCTGGTCGCTTGGACATTTATATTTCGTCAACTTTCCGTACGGTGCTGTATCCCCGTAACGTGTGCCCGTCGGTAACTGGACATCCTTTGTTGAGCTGTGTCGCTGTTGATGTGCATACGTAAACCCTGAAAATAGCACATCGAACCTTGCGTACACCCCTTCGCCGATCAATATTTTAAACCATCTCGTGTATTTTTTGCCAATCCATACTTGTATTTGTTCATTTGTACCTCCATATGTGGAGTTTGTTGGGTATAGCTCGATTCCTTACCTATAAGCGAATATTTTCACTTCAATTGCCGCATATCTCTCCAATCATCTACCTGCGTGTTAGCCCATCCCTTCCCCTGATCACTCATTTGCAGGGTTCTTCATTTTTCCGAACCGTAGTTCTAATTCCTCTTCATTTCTGTACTCATCCCATCGCACGTCAAGCCATATGTTTCTCAATCTTTCTGGCCACTTCTTCGTCTGTCTGTCACTCTACTTGGTTTTACGCCGTTAGTATTTTCTTAATTTCAAAAGCCGATATCAAAGGCTAAATCCTCGCATATAAATTTTTTATTCTAATTGAAAGTTTCGTAAAAAAAAATCCGAAAGATTCGCTATATATTCGTTAACTATTTAGGATCTAAAACAAATGTTAATTTTGACTTTGCTACAAATCGAAAATGAAAATGTGAAAATGTTTTTGATAAAAGCGATGTTCCTTCCAAGAAATTGTGCAAGTTTGCATAAGTGAAATCAAGGCTAATGGAAACCAGCTTCTAAGCATATACCTAAAGAAAATTACCCCCAAAAGACGGTTTATAGTTGTCGATATCGAATAAAGTCGATCGTAATTTGAAGGCATTACGCCTAAGCAATTTTACGATCCAGGAATAATTCATTTAATAGTAAGGAAAATGTATCGACAGCCGTTAAGGAGTCGATAATCGATAGCTATCGAGTGTATGTCTTTCGTTCTTTTCCAGAATAACGTTCGCGTGAACAGGAGGTGGATCCTCAATGGGGTAACAAAAAAAGAAAAGAAGGTCACAAAATTATAAGTAAATTTCGATTAGAAAATTTTGCACTGCTTAATGATACAATAACTTATAGTAAGTTGTACTTGTGAACAATGCAAACTTTACGACGAAACTATTGCACTCAACTAAAAAAGGTGCCATCAAGCTAAATAAATGGAATGCAATTATTAATCGCTTAGAACAGAAATTTTCAAAGATATTTTGAATATAAGCACAGCATAAGTATATTAATATGATAAATAAACAGACAGCTTAATAGAACAACATTTGCAAATGTAATTAGTTGCACTGTAATTTTGATTACATTGCAACAAAATAGCTTTTATGTATTAATATTTATATAAACTCGAAATTAAATTTTGTTGGAAATGCTTATGAAATTTTCACAAAATTCAATTAACAACAAGTAAATTTCTTTAAGGCAAGAAGAAAATGAAAAAAAAAAAAATGCATACGAGATGAGCACGTAACAACCTGTTATTTACATTTACTCGCATGTTGTTGCACGTCGTGATATGAAATGTAAAATTAGGAAAGTTTTCACTAAAACAAAGTGTTGAGTTTGTATAGATGTGTTGCTCATACTAGCTAAACCGATGCAAGGCAAGACAAGTCAAGTTGATAAGAACGAGAACAAGAAAAAAAGAGGCAAAAACGAAAGAAAAAAACAAGTGAGAACATTATAGTCGGGCAAGGCCGGCCATTGAATACCCTAAGCCGCATTTTCTAACACAATTCTTATGTTTGTGTGAAATTACTATTATGGGTCAATTTTCATCACCACATATTAGAACATGTCTGAGCTACAAAGGACAAAATTTTCGTGAAAATCCATATTAGGGTAGGGTACAAAGAAGAGACTAAGATAGTCCAAAGTTCGTACAGCTAATTTTTTTTTTTGCTAAACTACTATTACGATACAATTTTCATCATAAAACGTTGAAAATTGTACCTTTGAGGGAAAGGTTTCAAAGATTGCCCCAGCCGAACCAAAGTTTTCAAATCAATTTAAAATGCCGAAATTGTACTACTTAGCGACTCTTGGCAAGAAAGTTTGAAAATTGAAATTTTTTTCCACATAACGACTTTTCAGAAGACGGAGTTATATGGGGAGTGGCGGAAAAAGTGGGGTCATCCGAGCCATTTTGAATAGAGTTCATTCTTGGATCGAAACACGTGACTGTACCAAATTTCATCGAAATATGTCAAAAATTGCAATCTGTAGCTTGAACACAAATTTACATGGACAGACATCAGACGGACAGACGGACAGACTGGTTTAGATCAATCCAGAATATGATTGTTAATTGATCGGTGTAATAAAAGGTGGGTCAACTTTAAGCCTTTCTGCATGTTACATACGTCCGCACTAACTTAATACGCCCTGTACCACAAGTGGTTTAGTGTATAAAAACGAAATAGTTTTCATTTGGTGTTGAAATATATGAAAGAGTTACATCCAAATACGTTGTTTGCAATAAACATGATTGTACACATGTCCATCTATGAGTGGGTTGGAGATAGACATGCAAAGTCCATTTTATATACAATAATGGTAAACATATTTGTCAATAGTTTGTATGCGTTGTTAAGTAAAATGTGTCAAAGTTTATGTTGCCTGCTTTACTACATATTCGCATTACTACTACTATTACTATCAGTAATAGAAGTGCAACTACCACTATCTTCACTATTATTACTAGTACTATTACTGCTACTACTACTATCTCCCTAAATTGAATTAAAAGCATAGATTTAGTAACACGTTTAACCACCGAAATGTTGCAGATGTTGATGACATTCATTGATATTAGCAACAGCATTATTACTTTGTCAGCTAATGTTATAATTGATAAACATGTTTAGCAAACCTATGAAGAGTTGTCTATAAATTTTTGTTTTCATGTTTTTAAAGCATTAGATTAGTTTGCGGAACAAGAGAATATCTATCTAAGGCAGATATTTTTACATGACGATACACTTAAGTCAAAACCAAACGCGAAGTACTTTGAAAAAAAAAAATAAAATAAAAATTTGATTAAAAAAATCTCGATTTGAATCACATGCATATTAAGCTTTACTTTGAAGTTCACTAAGCTATCAGCAAATGTATGTTTGCCTTTAGAAATTCCTTAGAAGGAACTTAGAAAATTTCTCTTATCACTTCACGTTATTCACAGTCGGACGCAAATAAAACCAGTTAATTAAAAGGAAACAAACGCAATCAAAAATTTGCTAAAAATTGAAAGATTTGTCAAAATTACCACAAAGTTTGCAAAAAGCTTTAAACATGTACATACATACAGCAGCAGTAACCACAAATGTAGTCGTTTGCCATAAATAAACGTAATAACATTAACATCATTAACCAAAAACAACATGCCGTTCATAACATCACCAATAACACCATCATCGTCCTCATTTTCATTTTCATCATCATCATCATCATCATCATCATCATCGTCATCATTATCATGGTCACAATCATCGTTATGTATATCATCTGCAACAGCAACTATATAAAATCATATCTACACAGCTACTGCTTGCTTACATCTACTGTTCGAAGTGTCCGACGTAACGATGGCAGCAACAACATTGTTGCAAAAACATCAACCTTAACATACACTTGATTCTACAGATAGTTCAAACCAACTATACTAAGTATGCACATAACTCTACACTTGCAGTTATTTACACAGCAGAAAATAATTGTTATGCAAAAAGAGGCTGACGAGAGTGTTAATTCAATTCAATTCCACGTTAAAGAGAAATTTTCATGAAAATTCTACATGAAAATTCGACATGACTAAAACTGCACTTTAATACAAGTGCATTGCTATAGAGTGCTTCAGTCTGAAAAGTTACAACTTGTAGAGATGCTTTATGTAGTTTCATTAATAACAGTACGAATGAAAAAACTGAAGAGTTAGTTCAGCTTTGCATTTTTCCCTGAATACATTTTTGTACATAACTTTCAAATGAAAGGATCTAAACTGAATTTTTATGATGCTGAGTGCGACTTTAATTACATAGCTGCGAATTTTGCCAAATATCGATGGCAAAAAAGGAAGTTTTTTAAAAGCGTCCACGAATGGAAACATAACCAAATTGGTTGTACTTCCTGTATTCTTATTATTTATTTGTCTATGAAAGATGCCAAAGGTAAGTAAAGTGAAACGTAAAATTAAGGTTTAAGTAAAACGTTAAAAGATCAAAATTTAACTTAGTAAAGTCAGTTAAACTAAAACGTTTTGACGTAGGAAAGTCAGTTGATCTAGAGAGCTTATAATTATCATTGAAATCAACATTCCCCACTTGGTATCTTTTCAAACTCCGGTAGAAGGGGCTGTTGCCGCCTATTGACCTGTTATCGGTAGATCTGGTAGACTTATCCTCACTCAATCCAGCCGTGGGGTATAAGGTTCAAGAAAAAATTGCATGATTCGGCCCAAAGACTAGGGATTAGGAAAAAAGCTGAGTGCCCCGACGGACAGCTGCCCCACGGTAGCAAAAAACCCTATTAAAAGTATCGCAAGAGGTTCTGCTGGATTTGGTACCTTTACCGCCCTGGCATCACAGAATCTCCGAATGCGTTATTGATCTTTCAATAACAACAGACTCGAAGAATCAGACAGGTTTATCCGCAAGCGCTGCTCCTATAATTGTGGCGGATATATCACGGCAAGCCGGTACTGCTAATGGTAGAGGTAAGTATTCTTTAAAAAAAGTCCGCAACCTGGCACGGACAATGTCATTGGCGGTAATTTGAAGGGAGCTAATGGTAGCGAGTAACTGCCGGAGTCCAATAGTTCGGCTGCGCAGTCTATAGGCGAGCTATTGGTAGTGCCTGGACGCTCTTTTTGTGTCGCGTTTCATTTAATGCGTCATTGTTAACAACGTTCGTCCTTGAGACAAAGCACGTTGGTATAGCAAATGTCATCAAAATATCTCAAAAATAGCGACTTGTAGGCCGAATAGAAAAACAAGATGGACGGCCCTCCTCGGTGTTACGTATGGCTGCTCAAGCTTAATATACCTTGTGCCACAAGTGGTGTAGGGTATAAAAGTGTGACAAACAGTATGGCCTATATTTTTATTTCCCTTACCTACACCAAAGCTCCTTGCGTTTTCGACAAACTGCCACCATTCATCACGATATAGCATATCAGAGTACGGACACATACTCATCACCCATTGAGAATACAGCAGAATGCTGTATTCTGAACTACGCAGTAAAACAGAATAATGAAAATAAACAAAGACATTCGGCGTGTTGTGCCATAAAACTCGACACAATTCTATATCATTTTAATTTCTAATTAGACATTAATTCGTAATTTAATTTCATTCTTGAAATTGCATTTTGTCTTTTAAATTTCATACATTTATGCATTTGCAACTTCAATCAGCATAATTATTTTAATGAACTGATCCAAATTATATTTGATGTTAAGCTTTCATAATTTACATGAACAAATATCTGCGTAAATGCAATTTTTGTTTACGCATGTAAAAGTAAACATACATAAATTTAGGTCCGGGGTACATACATGTGCACATAGAAAGGAATTGAAAACGAATTGTTCACACATTTGTCAAAATGTATAGTTGCACTTTGGAAAATTTAAACAAATATTTTGAATTATAATATTTTCTTTATAAATAAAATCTCTAAAAATAATAATGAAGAAGCAAATGAAATGAGATGAATAATGATAAAAAAAAAAAAAATAAATAAATAATTATTTGTTATTAAAAGTGGTTGCAAATATTCAATTATTTTTTAAATTATTTTTTTTATAATAAACTTCGCCTATCGCACGTTGGTTATCCTCTACTTATCATCGTTATATTCAAGTGGACCATCTTAAGAAAATCATTGAACCGTTAAATACACTTCATAAACCACTCAAGTGTCAGAAGGTGAGAGGAGCAAAGGCGAGGAAATGTTTGTCTCGCCCTTTAATTAGATCAGCATTTATTAGTTAAGGAGCACGGTAATTATGAAAACAGGTAATTGACACGATATGTTCACGGCTAGCACACTTGCAATGATTACGTTAAATATGAAAGACATCAGACTGGAGACTTATAACATAGATAAGATTACTTGTGCGCGGTTGGCATACCGTTATCCTTTCGGAGTGCGATAAGTTATCCCAAACGAATGGCTTCTAGTAAAGTGGAGACAATTCAGAAGCTTTGCATACGTAAAACAATATCCGTTTATCGAACAATATCACCGCCCACTGCGGTCCTCTTTGGAAATAGCAATAATCAATGGGAAGAAGGAAGGGGGCCATAATAAGATTCAAAAATGACTTTAAGAATGTACTACCAATGAATTTTAGACTGCTACCAGACATGTTACTAAGAAGCAGTAGTAACAGCAATAGTAGATTGAAAGACATGAACTTCTTTTTAACGTAAACGCCTTCAGACATTGGCCTATAAACATGCGAGTAACTTTTGCCGATTTCATGTATGACTAGGCAATATATGTAAGATATGCGAGTGACGAGGCTGAACGATTGCAATTGGGAGCAATGCAAGACAGTTTATTAATAGAAAACGATGGTGCGAAACAGGACTGAACAGTAACGAATCCCGAACACTTAGTCTGGTCCAAGAACCATTGTGAAAACAATTTTAGTGGATTTGCCTGATAGTCACATTGATTACTAGTTGCCAGAACATTAGACCTAAGTCCACAAGAAACGGCTTTGGTTTCTGTAAGTTGGGGTCTTGTTAATGATGCTTTCCACATGTCAGTAACATGCTTTATGAGAACGGCCGGAACTCTTTAGAATTCTTTGTACTTCAGCACGAACGAGGAATACACGTGATTTTCAAACGATATCGACAAAAATGATGATTTTTATCGGAGCAGTATCGAATTGGTCATGGTAGCAATCCGAAGCTGTGAAAATGTATTGCTATGAGCAGAGTTCATGCAAATTGACTCTTGTGCTGTTTCCATTATCCACAGATGCGCGACTTTTCTCATCAACGGATTAATTTTAATTTTCATATGGGGGCGGGACACAGAACAAGGTCCAATTATTTTTAAAAGTGCGGCATTCTGCATCAACTTTCACATCGCATTTTGCTTTTGATAGCTACACAGTTGAGCCTGAAGTGACGGCAGACACAGCAGCATTGCTATGCGCGAGCAAATTGAGTTATGTGAAATTCTATGTGAAGTTAGCCGGATTCGACTACATCACGGGCCGGTAGTTGCTCACGCCTGGTCTATGCGATTACTCTTTAGACAATTTCAATAGAATTGAGTATTCCCATCATGAGCCGAACACTAAACAAAGAGTTTTATGGAACGAACTTTGCTGCGTGGCCCTGCAGGTACATATATTTGTAAATTTACCTTGGAGATTAATCGTCATAAAGGCTGGCAGATAAGATTTAAATTATTTAAAATTTTTTGACTTTCATTGTAAGTAAAAAAAAAGTTAGCAAATTTTTTTTGGTTTGTTATACGTATTACAAAACAATAGAGTATTTGCGTGCTCCGGTGGTAGTTGGATTATGTTTTGTAAACCGCTAATATATATGATATAAAAAGCTAAATAAAATCATATATGCATGTAATAGTGTTTAATTTACATCATGTCAACACGTTATTCATAGACTCTTACATGTATATCCATGTTTAACATGCTTATATATGTCGGAAGCATTAATCTTTTTGGCACCAGGTGCCGTAATAGAAAAATTATAACATTTTTTCAATTATTTTTTCAATTTTTTATTTTCATTTGTAAAACCTTAAACAAATTAAGAGTGAATATCGAAAACAAGTTTATTAAAGTCTATTAAAATTAAATTTCCAAAGTCAATGTTTGCTTTGAAGCGAATTTCGATTATTTTAAAACGATATTTTCAGGTTAAATTCAGTTTTTTTTTTCTACACTCAAGACGAGAGAAAAGAAAGGCAGAGAACCGGGAATAATCAATTTTATTTTTTTTCTTTAATATGACCAACCGCATAGGGGATACTCCCATCCGGTCACAAAGAAGAGACGAAATAGAAAAAGATAGGAGAGTGATGGTCGGAGCCAAGAGGGTGTGTGTCCATTCGGTAAATGATATGCGTTTACCCAATGAGCACTCACTATCGCTACGACCAAAGTAAGGCCTACCGCACTTGAGATTTGAACCCCGTGGACATTGACTTTGCGCAGCCCCATATTTTATCGACCCGATTGCTAACGTGCATGGTGAGCAGATAAATCCCTAATTCAGTTTATATAATACTGCCAAAGAATACTCAGCCGATTCGCATATGAAAATAAATGCGCGTTGCTTTAAGTAGCGAAGTAGTTAAATTTCAACACACAGCCTGTATTAGTTACTAAATCACAGAAAAAGTCATTGTAAATCCAAGGAGGCGCTTCATTGCCAATGCACATATCCCTTTTTAAACTCATGCAAAATGTGATGAAAAAAATGCAATTTTTTTTTTCCATTTTGGATGTCAACACTTCCAACTTATATACGCTCTTTTTTTTAAGTTTGCTTTGACTCATAACGCATTTAAAATACTGTCATTTTATAATATGATTATAACAGACACATGGCATAGCGTAAGTGCATATTTCTGCCAGCCATTAAAACGGAGGAACAAACTTTTGCAACAAAATTGATGCCAAATACTAAGAAGATATATGCAATAAGTCTATGGCGTATACATTGCTGTGGATTTTCAACACAGTTCGTATATCGTCGCTTTCACATAAACATTTAAGTTTAGGTTAAGCTATTGTAGGTGTGTAACGGGTGGCGTAAATATAACTGAAGTAAGACCAAATTTGCCCACTAATAGACCGTACGATGTGACCCTCGATGTGAATATCTATTTTGTGATTCGAAAGATCAGATTATAAAGATAAATATCGAACTAAAATTGAATCTATTGGCAAAGCCAATCGTGACTAAGACGAGTTACTGACAGAACTCCTGACTGCCAGGGTGATAATATCGTTCTGCATTTTTCCGATTCTGCCTATCGTGAAATATAACAACATACCAAAGCTAACGAAAAAAAGTAAGAAAATTATATTCGGTCCTAACCGAATCTTTTATACCTATCTCTGTTATCTTAAAAGAGACTGAAAAAAAGGATAAAACAAATAAATTTTCATATTATATAACAAGGGCGGGCGCGGCTGTTTTTTCCATTTTCCGAATAAAAGTGAAAATTTATACATTGTATATGTTGCACAGACATGGAGGCGTTTTAGGCGTGCACTTTGAATGGTTTCGGTGATTTTAGAATGCTTTTGCAAATTTATAAGCGATGTCTTCATTTTTGCGAAAGCGAGAATGTTATTACATTGTCGGGCGAACTGACAAATCGACAGATGAACAGACGGACATGCTTAGATGCATTTCGAATTTGAAACTGCGAATAAGAAAATTATATTTTTATACATTATAACATTGGGTAGGCGTGGTCAATTGTTTCCATTTTGATACAGGTGTTACAACATGGTCAATAGAATATACGCCGAAATTTTTATAGATTTATCTGTGGAGCTTATGAGTAATGAGCGAAAAACCAATTTTTTATGCCTTTTGAAAAAGGGAGGCGTTTTCAATTTATGTATGACTATAGGCGTCCTTCGAGTGATTTAGCCCATTTTTACTACAAGCCTGCATGCAAGAACTTCTAATGTTTTTGCCAGCTTGCAAGTCGATGGCTTAATTTTTGTGACCAGAAGTGTAAGTTAAAAAATAAATTCGAAGGGATAGACGGCGGTAAATATCATTTTAGCGGTGCGCTAAAAAAATGCAAACTTTCTTGAGGAAAGCTATCGCCGGAGAGTGGGCCCTGCTGAAAGTGGTTCTTACAAACTATAACAGTTTTGTATGGACATTTCCCGATTCCTACATGATTTATCAAAAGCATGTTAAAGGAGTTATTCATCATTTAGCCTCAACTATGCCCGTAAAAAAGCTATATGGCAACGTCTTCCTTCAACTTGGATTTAGATCTATTGACATGTTTATTTTGCAGGTTTGTGGCAATCGTCTGCAGTATAAACGACCTCAAAATACAACAATTTCCTCACGACTGTACTACCTGAAGCGTCGAGATCATTACCACATCAGGTGGAAACGTTATGCATATGTCAGAGCAGCCGTTCGCTCGGATTTCGTAAACAAGTTAAGTACTGTCGAACTGATTCGCTTGATTTTTGACCACGTAGCACATACAATGCAGAATAATTGTGAACGGAAACAGATCACACAACGAAGGTCTTAGATCTCATCTACAAATTTTTTAGCTAAGATTGTTGTCTTAATTAAATTAAATGAAAATCGATTCTTTAAAATACAAACATATTTATTCATTTATCTATTTTAAAAAGTATTTTGCAATTTATTAAAAACTCGAAAGCATTCACGCTCATCCGCTCGTAGAACAAAAAGATTAAACGAGTGCCTGGAATATAATTACCGTACTTTTAGAACTTTATTGCAAATACATATACGCAGATACTCATATATACGTAAAAATATCTCCACATTGCTTTTATTGTTTGTAGTTCATTAAACGGAAACCAACAAGCGCACGCACACTTGTGTGTAAACGCACATGGTATAGTGAAAGCATTCATATATGTATCTATAAAATTATATAAGCATTTGCCTGAGCTTTTATATATATATTCACATATACATGTGTATATGCTTTGTATACTTATTATTAAGCAAATATTTTGCTGCCACTGGCAACAATTGCTTTAAATGATGCATAAACGTTTCAATGAATTTGCAATAACAATGTATGCGTTACTTCATATATATATATATGATTCATATAATAATATAGCGTATATGCGTTTAACTTTATATACATGAGCGTGAGCATGAGTATATACGCTTATAACTGTATAAGTAATAGTAATTTGTGGTAGATTGGTAATTGATCTAAACCATTTTATTTTGTTTCCAAAAATCCCCATAAATCATAGAGAAAGTTTCGTTTCAATAGACTATATATAATCTCGCAACGAATTTGTGGTTTATAATTTGAGCGAGAGCATTAAATGAAAATTTGTATACGATAGGCTTGTATGTATGTGCGTGCACATATATATTGAAATCCCTTGATAATTGAGGTTACTAATGCAAAACAATATAAAACAATTTTTTTATTTTTTTTTTTTTTTATAAAAAGTCAGTTTTCCTATATCGAGTGAATTTGTATTTAAGTCGCTTTATTGTAATCAAAATGCACGTCTCAATGTTTGCACTGATGTTACTTTGATGATGGAAAATATGCTTTTCCTTGCAAAATAGCTATACAAACAATGCGTTGACAAACATTTACTGCAATAACGTATTAGCACTTATGTAAATTAATGTAGAGCGATGTAAATTTTTGTTTTTTTTTTTTTTGTATTAATTTTATGTTAAAAACTATTCTAAGTCTTTTCATCATTCAAATAACAATAAATAAAGCTTTGTTTTTATGAATATTCTCCATTGTCTATTGTTGACTCTAACTTAATACATTTTGCTCATGACCTTAGTAGCTCTTTATTTGTTATTTGTTTTGTTTATTATAACAATGTAGCGTTATTCTGCATATAATTTATTAGAGTGGTTCATAAAAACAAGAACACTTTATTTTACATAAGACAAATCCTCACCACAATACCTCCCTGCTTTATAATGTTTCTCTGTAACATTTGGCAGTAATTGGTTCAAAATCTCAAGGCGTTGATTAATGCAACTAAAGAAGTATTTAATAAGATCTTTCGGTTTCCTTTGTGTTAGATGCCTATTTCAGTTTCCGACTGCATATATCATCCATTCGATTAAAACACTTAGCCTATAACCTTTGCAAGCGTTCGAAATGTCGATTTTGTAAGTAATTTTATTCTTGAAGATATATTTCGGCGTTGTATTCGGTCACTAGTCTTAGAAGAGAATCAGAGGTATTCTTGTTAGAGTGATTTTAATTTTTTAGCAATTTTGATATTGCGAAGGACTAGTCATAAGAGAACGCTCCGATTATCAGTTTTATTATAAACCAGGACTGCTATGTCCCGAAAACCACGTACAAAAAGTGCCCTGTGACTTGTGATGTCGTTGTCATGTTGCTCGGAACATGGTCTTTAGTCTAATAATCTTACTATATTCTATAGAAAGATGTGACGGTTGATGGTTGAATGATGATAATGATGATATACATACATGTCTATATGCAGAAAAAGGATGATCAAAAAACAATTAAGAAAGTAGAAAGAAAATAGAAAATGTAAGCAATGAAAGTAGACATGGAAATTGGAATAGGAATAAAGGTAACGCTGGTGACAGGCACCAATAAAGAGACAAGAATAAAAACAGATATGAAAATAGACCAAAGAACTGAGATTGATAGCATTTCAATAACATCAACTTTCAATCGTTGGAAATGTGTTCTGTGTTGCGGTGAATTTTAACAAAGACTTGCTTAACTACATACTTAACTACATACATAGGATGACGCCAAAAACCGATTAATTGCTCTTGGTTATCATTGTGACCTCATGACGACAGCACCTTCGTGTGTCTAAACTTTCAATATTGTTATCCCAATCAGCCATGCTGAAGGAAGGGTTTACAAGTAATATTATAACAGATGTCCTTGACGATTTAACGCGGGTAGACTACTTTGTCGGTTTAACCCCACGGTGCCCGATGGCACAGGGGTTATTTTGCATAAGCGGCGCCCTCCAGAGAGTTAGACAATCCCTATAAGCTAGGAGCCTACACTACACTGGAGAATCCAGATACGTTTATTGTGTAGACCCATCGTTACTATCGTCTAATTATTCGCTTTTGGAATGATGGAATGGAAACTACAAGCACCGCGATACCCCCGAAAAAAACGTACCCAGCATTCAGGACTCACACATTGGTTAACTGGTGCGTTCAAACTGTGGATTGGACATACACGCTTCCACCGCGGTTTCCACATGTATGTATTATAACAGCGCAAACATCTTTTCCCTTATTATTTTTTCGACTTTTGCGACCAATCTCTCGATTGTGTCAATGATAGATGTTCTGTTGATAAAGCGAAACTGGAGTTTAGAACAGTTCACATAGTAGAGACGGCCAGCTGTTACCAATCAGTCGAATAATTATCATTGGCATTCTATCTGGCTAGGGGAGATGATGACAGCGATGTAATTGGAGACAGACATAACAGTTGATATATATACAAAGCAGGAAATACGAATAGGGGGATGTAGAAGAAACTAAAGACACGCACAAAATCAAGAAAGAAACATGGAGTTGAAGAGAAAGGTGTGAAAAAATTAAAAAAAAAGAAGAAGAGAAACAAAAAAAAGGTACAAAATAATGGGGAAGAACAATAGAACATATCAGAACGTTTCAAATTAAATTTAGAGAACCCACTCCTACTATGTGATATCATAGCAAGATGTAAAAAGATCTATTAAGCGCAGAATGGCGCTAATTAAAAACTTGAAAAGACTGCAAAAAACAGAGAAAATGTTCTCTTGTTAAAAGTGGTAAGAAATGTGCTAAAAGTAGGAGAAGAAAAATTAGCGAATTACCAGCGCAAATAGTTGTTTAGGTGAAAGATTTTCCTAAGCACAAACGATATGATGTGAGAAATATTTTTTTTTTGTTGCTCCCACTCGAACAAAAGAATGCGTGTTTGTATGAAGAAAAGTACATTTTAAAGAGCAACAAAGTAAAGAAAAAGAGATATATGTTTACATTTGTCAGTACACTGAGAACAAAGAGTTTTGCCATAACAAAAAGCAACGAGAGAAAAGCTTAACACGATAGCGTTTAATGTAGAAATCATAAGCAAGGCTTTTGCGTTTTAATTCAATAAAAACTCTTTTAAGATAAATTTTTTTTTTTTACCTACCTTTTAAGAACTTTGAAAAAATGAGAAAATAAAATAGGTAAAGATAAAAAAATTGTAAATTTTTCAAGTGTACCGTATACAACGGGTGCATACATGTATTTATTACAAGTGTCAGCAGCATTCGTACATTTATCACTTAATGTTGACAAATGTTGTTGCTAAACAGCACATGATATGAAATATTTTGCAAGAGTATACTTTTAAGGCAAGCAAACAGTGTCAGTTTTTGTTGTGCTGTTGTTTTCTCAGCCATTTTCTTTCAGTTTTCTTTTCATTTCCATTTTCATTAGCGCTGACAACTAAAACATTTTAATTGCCAGCAACTCTTCGGTTGGCATGTTTTCGTTTTTTGTTTGCTTTTTTCTAATATTTTTTTTTCTTTTTTTTATTTATTTATTTATATTTTTATTTTTTTTTTTAATAATTTGCTAAATGTTTTATACACAGCTGAGCATTATATGTATGAGTTAGTTTCCTTGGGTTTCTTTATCACTTGTAAATATTTTTATAGTAATATTTATTATGTTCATATATAAAATCATCCCTTTTTCTTTCTTCGACATTTTTTTTGTTTTATCTTCTTTTGTTAATTTTTCTTATAAAAATTGATTAATTTATCATGTGTCAAAGTATTAAAAAGTTTTTAGTTATTTTCCATATTTGGAACTTTTTTTTTCTTTTGTTGTTTCTTAACATTTTGTTTCGTTTCATATTTTCTCCACTCATCGTACGATGATTAATTTTTATAAACTGTTAAAAATAATAATAAATCACAAGTATAATTAATGTTGTCCTCTTCATATCTGACATTTGGTGTCCTAATTATGGGCGACAACCAGGAAAGTTTATAAACGAAGCATAACAAAACAGCTTAACAGAAGAGAGGATGCTTTCAAGTCAGATGATAATCAACAGAGGCATGTTTTTCGCGCAACATTTCTTGAAGTCAATTCGGTTTGCAGATTCAAATGTCACCCTTGGTGTGTAGGTATCCGCCTGAGTAGCCGAGCAGTTAAGAATAGCGGTTAGCAAGTCTATGTTCACGGGTTCAAATCTTAAGCGTGCTATAGTTTACTTTGTTCGTATCTAAAGTGAATGCTCAGACGATAAAGACATAACACATACCCGTAAGACGGGCGCACATCCATTGGGCTGCGGCCCCCTTCCCTTCAGTGATTGTTTATCTTCAAATCTGTACCGAATTCTGAATTCTGATTCGATCTAAACCTTTCTGTCTTTTGTTTTTCTTATGAATTTAATGCTAGCGGTCTATTAGTCAGTGACTCCAATGATCTGAACATAATTCCACTCGTTTATCGCTTTTTTATTAGCTTTATTCATGTACGCCTTCACACTTGTCGAAAAAATTGGTAGCCCTTTCATTTTAGTTGATATTAAAAACGATTCACAGCAACTTGCACCAGCTCAGTGTGCTTTCACGGAATGGAGTTAATTGAACCAGGGATGTATCTGCTCGCCATTTGCGTGAGAAATCAATTCGATAAAAGATGAGGCTGCGCGAGGTCAATGTCCATAGGTGCAAATCTCAATTGTGGTAGGGTTTACTTAGGTCGTAGCGATAGCGAGTGCTCACTGGGTGGCATGTTACTTACCGATTGATCAGACGTTCTCTTGGCCGCGACTATTACTCTCCTATCTTTTTCTATTTCGTCTCTCATTTGTGACCGTCGCCTTGTTACACAAATAGGGGGGTGATCACCCTGGGTGATTGGTCACCTTAAAAATGAAAAGTGTTCTTCTTATTTTTACCAAATTCTGAATTCTGATTCGATCTAAGCCTTTCCGTTTCATGTTCGCTTGCCGGTAGGTGCATAACACTAAACGATTGGACACCTGACCGTCACATATAGTAGAGTTTTCATTAAAGGCCTTCAAGAGTAGTACTAATATTCTATTACGAAGTTGAGCGGGCATGAAAGTGAAGAAAATCTTATGCCATATTACAATTTTGTCTACTTATTGTATGTTAATTTAACTAAAACCAACTTGATATTTTAGTTGCAACCGAATTAGCAACGACTTGCTTCGGCGGTAGATATGAAAACTATTTTATTATTCCATTTATGAAAGCCCGTAAATGTATACTTGGCAAGCGTGATATTTTAAGTGATTTGCAACCCCCCCATTCATCGTTTCCCCCTTTGGCCACTGCATCTTTATGAGTATTTCTCCGTATGCATATGTGTTTTGAGGCGAAAAGTTTGCTTTGAGGGGGGAAACCACCATAGCAGCCTAAAAGACAGTTTTTTTTGCCAATTTTTTTGGGTTTAAAGGAAAGGCAATGGAATAATAATATTATTAAATTAATTTAGTCAAAGAATAAATTCGAACACTGAAATCTTAAAGCACTGGTATCCAAGACATCTCATAAAACGCTCCTGTCTTTGATTAGTGGTGAAGAAATATTTACATTCTTGGTGAAGATGTCGTGTGAAGATACTTAAGATCCTTCATCATGTTCGATTTGAGTCCTTAGGAACCTGAGAGTGAACGCAGGAGTTCACCCATAATTTTCAACATCTTTTCTTCAACACCTTTCATTTCTATTGCAGATATCGATGTAATCGAATTTCGGCTCATCTCAAACTTCAGTGGCCGATTGTTACGATTCTGAGCTATTCTTGATATGATTCTGACAGATGTCTTTTTGAAGTTTATTATTCAATTTTCGTTGATTACTTCGGTGCACAACCAACTTTTTTACACATCTTAGCGAATTTTCGGTTGTTAATTTGCTTAAAAGAAGAAGACGATAATCAACTTGTGGAATATTCCTTCGATACCCGATTCCTTCATGTCTCATGATAGTAAAATATCTACGTATTCTATAATTTTGATAAATGGTTTGGAAAACGCCAATGTTTCCACCAAACACACCAAACAAGAATTTGTATTAAATCCCATTTCCCACATGCGCGCAAGATATAATGGAACGTCTTTTGTTAAATTTGTTTTTTAATGAAAATATGTGATGACGACTTTGTTGTTGACACGGAAGGTAATGTGCTTTTATTTCATAAAAAATACCTTTTTTTTTTTTAAATTACGTCTTTTGTATTGACAGCAAGTTTCATTTCAATGGTAGAAGGAATTTGTTTTTCGTCTTTTCTCAAAGTGGTGCACAATATTCAGGTAGACTTATATACAGGAATGTATAGCTTAATTAAAATTTGCAGTGAAAGAGCGTGAAAGTACATCGTTATTTGATATGATTTAAGCACATCTGCACATAAATTGACGTAGTAACGCTATTAAGTCGCACTTATAACCTTTATTGTAACATGCGCCAAATAAGCCCTTTTGAGAAGCTTACGCAATTCTAAGACAAACAGCAGTTACATGAGAAAAAAATCCGTAACTTAGTTGCTGAGGAGTAGCATTAAAAATGACTGCAATCAACATTCCGTATAGCTAATAACAATACACAAAAATATGGATAAAAATTTGAAAGCAGCGCTAGTTTCCTTCGCATTTTCATGCCGATTTAAAATGAAAGTTTCTTACAAACTTATCGTCAGTGAAGGGTACGCATGATTTTCTGCAAGTCGACTACCGTCGTAGTAAGAAAGTAAATGATAAAAAAGAAATTTTTTTTTTTTTCGTTCTTAGGTATGTCTTTACATGACATCTATAAATGGTTTTCAGCTTTCTTTGCTATAGTAACGGATCATTACTTTATTCTATCTCCCTTCGCTGCTGTCTTTAAGAATTTTCTAACGTGAAATGACTTCTCATGCATCTTCAACTTGTAGACAAAAGAATATACGTATAAATAAATAAGTTTATAAATCTTTCTGTCTCAATTTGGTTGAAGTTTATTTTACATGACAGAAAAACAAATTGAAATTTGTCATCTCACACCATATACACTAAAATATTTTATTTATTTTATATTAATCTCCTGGCTCGTGTACACACAATCGTCGGTCAAAGATTAAACATGTCTTTAATATACGAGAAACAGAAAATTTTAAATTCAGGATTGCTTTGCCTAATAGAAGGAATAAGGATTTTATTCATCATTCCTTCATTTACGGAAAAGAAAGAATGGTTAACTTTTTGCATAAGTTTGAATTTGTCATGTAAGGCGATTTCTCCGTACTCTACACTTTGGCTTATTGCAGACAAGTGTAATCTTATGTGCTATGTAACAGCTCTTCGGTTCATCAATTTTCGAAAGAGTTAAGCATGCAAGCTTCCAACGACAAGCTACTTCTGCCCTTGGTAGTTAAATTAGCGCAAGGTTAGCACAGATCGCTGGTTTGATTAGTCATTGCCTTGACTTTCTGGCGGAAAGTAATTATAGATTGCCTTTTAAATTAGATTTTGAAAACCTGATAAAGCAAAATTGTCCTGCAACTTACAGCCATATCCTGGCGTTGGGATCGATCATTAATTAAAAGAGAAATGCATGTATTTCTTTGTTTTGTGTTCAATTTTGCATTCAGTGTCAATTCCGTTATAAAAAAAAGATCATTGAATGTCGAAAGTTTGCGTCATTTGTGATGTGGCTTAGAATACCGCTGCCAACTTTAGCATCACAAATTTTAAGTCATTAATTTTGCATTGCATACTTGTATTCGTTGGAAATCGTGTATCTCAAGAATCGCCAAAAAGAGCTATTACTAAATGGTCGGCAAAGAAGTTCTAGAAGCGGAACTGTTTACACACAACTCCATGAGACAATTTTGGGTCATAAAATATTATTATTATTATAATTAATAAAAAATAAATTCAGAGACTAAGGTCTTAAAGTACTCCTATCTAAGACCAACGAGTTTTTATTGTAAACTCTACCGCATTTGAGATTTGAACCCATGACCATTGAGTTGTTAGTCGAAATCCTTTGTCTTTTCGACCGCTCAGGCGGATGAGGCCAAAAAATGAAAACTAAAGTAAAAGCCAAAATATTCAATTGTATGGATATTACTGAAGAAAAGCTATTGAGGGTCTTTCATCAGGAAAGAATCTCGGTCAAATTGCTTCCTCTTTTCGTTTAATCTGAGCTTGAGATATGTTCAATTCTTCTTATTTAAACTATATATTTGAGACGGCCATATATGGCATTTTGGGCGCGGTCCACTCAACCGCTTCATTGTCCACAGAATTACCTTCATCGAAAGAAATTTTCGACAATTGTTAAGGTCTTCAAAACGTTCAACATGATGATGAAATGATAGACTCGGCAAAGGAAAAAATCTCAAAAGCAGCTTATAACACCAGCACGATATAAACCCAAGAAAGCATAGAAAAATAGGGGACTCCTGTAATGCATCTATACGATGTCAGTGTGATTTACGTATTTATTGAGCGCTGCGACTTAAATGTCATATGTGAAAGAAGTTTAAGAAACAAATTGAGCTACGTAAACGTCTTCATGCGGACAGAATAATTTGAGTAATTGAAGTAGAGTTTTTTCTAATTATTCGTTGCGACTGGGGCATACCTTGTGTAAAAAGTTGGATGTCGCGTCTTGCACTTAGTTTATAAGTTATATATTATGTATCTTAGCATTAGAATTAAGGTTGGATGTGGCGGGACTGAACTACTTCTTTGTTCGCAGGGAGTTCCCTGGAGTAAGCCCCTTCGTTATTATCAAATTCGTTATTATCAAATGCAATGAACTTGTTCGCGTTTAATAAGAATAGAATAAATTTATGGTATCGAAGAAATGTACTAGTGAAAGATCGAAAAAGAAAACATCGGGAGAAAAACATACAAAGGAAAAATTCGAATGAGAGAGCGTCGTCCGACATTACTAAGACACTCTCGACTTTATATACACCTTTAGATCGTGAGATAAAAGAAATGTAATGAAGAGGGAACGTCCGATGTAAAATGAGGCGTCTACTGGTCTGTTATTATGAAAATATATAAAAAATTCTGTTATTATTTCGTCGAGGAATATATTTGCTAAGCTAAAGTATAGGGATAAAGAACATTTGAAAGTAAGAGGAAAAGAGGAAAACAGCTTGTCGCGATCTTTTCGACTTGAAACCGTGGAAAAGAATTGGTAGGCAAATATTTTGGAATTCCTACTTGCAAAAGTTTTCTTGGTATCGTAAAAAAAGAAAGTTTGAAAGTTTGGCTATGCACTTGTTAGGTCGAAAAACTAGAAATTTTCTTATGTACCATTCCGGCTTTACATGCCTTGGCTGACAAATGAGATAATAAATGTTTTTTTCTATTTGTTTTTTAATCTACAACAATATCTTAATGATTGCTGAAGGTATGCTTTTTAGAATTTTTTTATTTACATTAATCATTGATTAGTTTCTCAATTCTTGCCAGCATAAATGCAAACAAGTTATATTGGGTTGGAGGCAAATCACCTTGCTTTCATTCTTGGTTTTAAAAAAGGTATTGGTAACAAAAAATTTATCCACTACGTCGTTAATTAATTTGGAATTAACACACTTAGCTTGTCGCGTTCTACTCTCCATATCCTTTTGGTTGATGAACATACCGGTGGTATTGTTAACAAAAAATTAATCCACCAGGTCGTGCTATCTACGACATTTATTTTAAAATGAAAGCATTTTTAGGCAGATAATATATCTTCTATCTAGTTTATCTTACCAGTAATAAACGTAAAATCTCGAAGAGTGAAAAACTTTGTGTGGGCGTGGCCGATTTTTTTAGAGTTTTCCATATAGTACAGGTAGAAAATTTCAAAAATCTATCCTTTATAACTTACGATTAACTAGTAAAAACCCACAAGTTTTTGCTTAGTGAAACGAAGTTGTGTTCAGTTGACGCCTTACTGCAGGCGTGCGCTCTGACCAGTTTGGCCCACTTTCCATATCAACCTGCGTACAAAAACTTCCAAAGTTTCTATCAAATTTGAAGTCGATATCACCCCACTGATACACTGTCCGTGACATGACGGACGAACAGACATGGATTAATCGGTTCAAAATTTCAGGCTGATTAAGAATATATATACATACATATTATAGAGTATCTGAAACTTTCTTTTGCGTGTTGCAAACGTTATGACAAATTGAGTACATCCTTTGGTATTGGTTATAAAAATATAGCAAAAAAAGAAGCAGATATGAAATGAATTATATAAACAATGTCTACAAGAAATATATACAAGTGAGTATCTCTTCTTGTAAGCTAATAAACAAAATTTATCTAAACTGATGCATGCTCTTAATGATATGCAAACGAATTTCTAAATAAAAATGTCTGATGTCGTTGACATGAGTGTTTGCTGATTTGAAATATGTATAAAAAAAGGCTTTTATATAGAAATGTCAAGTTGTTGAGGTTGGAGAAAGAGTGAGAGCAGAAAAGAATAAAATAAGGATAAGTTTAAAATCCGCAATGAAAAAAACATTTTACAAAAAAATCTCGTTGAATATAAACTCGACAAGTCGGATTAGTTAGCCTGACATGCGAAACAGATGAAGACGCAAAGAACAATTTAGAGATAGAAAAATCTATAAAAATGTAACCTGATGGCAGGTGAAGTGCCGTTTAAGCATAAAAATGTCGCTAAATCCAAATGTTAGATTAAGTTATACAACTTTGATTTTAAAGGCATATATACATATATATAGAGAGAAAAGAGAAAAATAACATCTATTAAAGAATTTCATTTCCATTTCTTTTTACAGTTCGGTTTTCGTTTGTTCCGTGTTTATTATTTTCATTTGGTCGCGTTGCAGAGCGTAAGCGGTAATGTCCACAGCCAAACGGCTGGTGCTATCGTTACGAGGCCGCAAAAATTCGGAATCAAATACCGCGACTTCGTCAACACGTCTAGTATCGGCTGGTGTTTCGCCGGGCCATGAACTCGACGAAATCGCTATAGTTTCGGGTACCGGTGATTCTAGCCATCATTTTACCTATGGCGGCATTGGCAGCGACATTAATAATGGTCCCAGATACTCAACAGGTAAATTTCTTTTTTACATATATACATAGCTACAATTATTTCATATTAACTCTTTAATTAGATTTTTGTGTAACTTACTTAGTTTGTATTATTCTTAAATCTGCTTTTAAAATATAAAATGTTGCAAATGCTTCTTCTTTTTTTTTTAAATTTAGAATTGTGGGTAATTATATCATAAATTTATTGTTTCTGCATACCAGCTCCCAACTTTTATATGTGAATCCTTTTTTATTATCATATTTTTTACTGAGTGCTATGTAAGATTTATTTTTTTTTTCCCTAAGCTCCACAAATTATGTTAAGCACAAGCACAGCTTTTGCTAGCTCACATGTAATAGATTGGCAAGAAAGTAATTTCCAGTTTTTGAATGTAAAATGAATTTTTTTTTTTTATAAAAGAATGTACTTTAAGTCATAATAATAGGTGCACAGATGAATTGCTTCCGTTTTTTGATAAAATTTAACTTTATGCTACAAAGCTTAATAATTAAAACAAGCATCATCACTATTTACGGTCTTTTGCCATTTGTCGGGTAGCTTAGGGATGGATACAGCCCTCGCGGTAGAAACTTGCCGGTTTGGAGGCGAAATAGCCGTCCAATCAATATCTTCAACTTCTGCAAACCCCTGAGCTGCTAAATACGACTGCATCAATCTGAATTAGGGGTCATAGGACCACAGGCCAAGACTTCACAATATAGCGGTTGTAGTAAAATTTCCCAGCTTAAGCTGGAAATTATTGCCTTGGTAATTTTTGAGACGGACGGACGCATGTTAATTTTCACCAAATCGCATTAGGCTATGCGATAAGAGGTCGGAATCGCCAGCGCGTTCCTACAGAGGTAGAGGATACGAAACAAGCATTGTTTGAACCAATGTCTTCGTGATTAACTTATGCTAATGTCACATTGTGTCGGCAATTTTATCAGTCGGCAATTTTATCAGTCGTCAATAGTAGATCTTCCAGTTCCTTAAAAGCCGCAGAATGTGAATCATTTCTTAAAAATTGCATTGAACTGATAGTGTAAGTAATTTAATTTAAGTAATTTGGCTTTGAGTCTACTCTATGCCGGTTCATGGCACGTTTCATTGTTGATTTGCTTTTCAATGACGGCTCTTTAGGTAATACATTTTTTCTTAGGAAGGATAATTCGCTATGAAAACATGGTCGTACGCATTGCTCTTGAGATTTCTGTCACAAATTGTTATTGCCCTAAAAGAATGATGCGCGGATCCAAAATATTGATTACTTTTCAAATGTTGTCTTTGATTCAAGAATCGTCTATGCAATATCTTAAGTACTTATGGCATTATTTAGTATGAACGACGTAATCAACTTTAGCTGCTTCGCAGAAAAATTAATTATCTTTAATGGGAAAACCTCCATAACGGAGTATTATCAACTAATAATGGGAAATATGTTCAATACCGGTATGTAATCTGATGGGGAATGGATAATAGATCAGGCTACGCTGGCGCAAATTTAAGTGCGGTAGAGAGACTTTCCCATAATTATACTAAGCGCTCTGTGAGTGAAGGCTTACCGATTAGGTACCCACTACGTATCATTTCCCATCTCTTTGTGCGACTGGTCATATTAAAGAAAACAAAAAGAAAGATCGTAACACATATTTGTTTCAGCGACGAGAATATGTTTTTGACAGTCCACTGTACTATTTCAAGTGAAGCAATAGCCTTTAACACACACTACGACCTATTCAAGGTTGGTTTTTGCCTTAACACACCTTCGAAGTGTTGTTATTAAGTTTTAGTTTGTTGTCATTTTCTTATCTGACTTTAGAGCCACTTCGAGTTGCTTAGAATTGAAAAAGTTATGAAAGATTTTTATGCACTTTACTCGTACCAATAAAAAAAAGATGTGGGTCCTCTCACATATATCCCTATGATTTGAAATGAAAAGTTTAAGGACTACGAATGAACCTTTGTTTCATTTTTATTGTAATTGCAAGAATGACAGATATAATCTAAGAACCCTTTGAGGTCAATCAAGTTCTTCACATGATTCAGACCTCTGCGATCGAAATTTATGTGCAAGGCTAGAAAGAAATTAATAGCTGATCAGGATGAGGATTGAGATGGAACGGAGAGTTGACGGATCGAAGTAATTGTTAGATCGATGAGCTTTTTTTGGCAAAGTTTAGCATTCTTCAGGAATAGCTGGGCTGCCGTAGGACCGAGTAGGCATAAGCCCATACTTGGTCATAGCTCTAGAGACTGGTTAGTCGGTGAAGGCGTAACACTTACAGATTGGGCGCACACCAACTTAGTCGCAGCAATTTTATATCTCCTCCGCAATTTCCTTCTGACTGTCAGCATGCTACACGTATAGTGTGCATCCGTTGAGCGAGTGATGGGTCGGTCTTAGGTCGAATTTTTTGAAGTTGGGCGGGTATTCTCCTTTGTTTAAAATTGTATTCCTTCTTAGTTTTGATGGTTTTACTGCACGCTCTGATTATTCTTCTTTGTTGTTGTTGTAATTTGTTTGTTCAATAGTTAATATACGCGGCTCCCATGTTATGTTGATTTTTTGTTAGGTAAATTTACAAATAAAGAATACAATTGTCCTTTTGAGAATGTAAAGTACGTTGACTTTGCAAACGTTATCTTTGATTCTAAGATGTCTTCATCAAATCTTTGAGGTTTTTTTTTTGGAATTTCGTAAGAATGTCTGCTCCGAATTACCATTAAAGTAAGTTGTATAAGAGTTGACGTCTTTTGTGAAAGAAAGGATTGAAAAGGATTATTACGTTAACAAAGCCATTTGGCATTGTTAAGACAGCAAACATAACCGATTTTATGCTCATACACGCTTACAATCATTCCCCATTGAGTGGCTTTTGTTCGAGTTTCTCTGCGTTTTTGTTAGGCTTTATAGGATTTACGCTCGCGTTCTATTGTTATGTAAAAAACACCTTCGAACATATTTCATAGTTAACGTCCTCCCTCCATCTGTTCAGATGAAAAGCATTTATGCTGCTTTACCATAGCCATCTAACGTGTTCTACTTTAGTTTTTATAGAATTTTCTTTTTGTTTCTTTTTAAGGTTTAATATAATTTACAGTTAACGTGTATCATGTCTCTTGCATCAGATGAATGTTAACCATTGTAATAACTCCATTACATAGTATCAGTATATACATACGGTATTATCAATAAAATATTTGCGATTTCACTTCCCTTAGCTCTCTAGTTCAAGTTCTAATATTAAAAATGAAATTTATCCCAACAATTACTTTATACTTGAGAAAACGCAAAATAATAGAAAAAACGAAAACATTTTTAATTGGATTGAATTCTATTTAAATTTGAATTCGAAATATCTCAAACTACTGGAGCGAATAAGTATATGTTTATGTTGATTTTATTGTAATTACATTACATTTATAAACCGCATTTGCTGTCAACTTCAAGTAAAATAAATATGTGTATAGAAGGGTTTTAAACTCTTTATGATTCTCCCGTTTGATTTGGCAGAATTAACCGCAACTGCTTCTTCTTCGGTATGCTGTGTACTTTATTAGCCAATTATTATCACCACATTTAGAAAAGTGTCAAACTGCTGTACTCTTTATATATAATTTGCTCGGAAAGTATATGCGTTTCGGTATACGTATGTGCGTGCGTGCGTGCATGCGTGCGCATTTGTTTGCTTGCTTGTGTGCTAGCATATAAATTTAAATGAATGACGTTCTTTGAAATGATTGACTTAAAATTAAATTACAAAATGCCAATTAAATAAATCTGAAGAATACATATATACAAAGGAATTCGAAATATATGTAAATAAAAGGGCGACATATCACGCAACGATAATGTGGTATATGGTTTAGGATTAATTAAACATTACGAAAATTATGTATAAATTACTATAAGTAAGTAAGACAATATGGCGGGAACAAAGTTACTCATACAACGACCTTTCAAAACAGGACGTTATATGGGCAGTGGCCGAAAAAAGGATCTAATTAAAGCCGTTTTCAATTTCTTTATCGTTTCATTTTCTTGGTTCAAAATACGTGACTGCACCGAATATCACCAAAATATCTTAAAAACTACGGCCTGTAGCTTGGACACAAGAACGCAAGACGGAGAGACGGACAGACAAACTTTGATTATTCGAAAGTGTTTCTGAAACTGATTGACTGATATAAGAAAAGATGGGTCTATCTTAAGTTTTTCTAGATGTTGCATACATCCCCACACACTTGTTGTACTCCTATACCATAGGTGGTCTAGGGTATAAAAGATTTAGATGAAAACAAGGAAACCAGTCTTATTCGTCTGAAGCTTAATCTTTTGATTGAACATTTGGTTCATAAGCTTACATGCGGGTGACATTTCTCTGACCGTTCCCTTTAAAGCGCTTTCATAGGGCAACTCGTGATGTCTTCTAATCCTACATGTCTGTCCAACTAATTGAATATATATAACGGGGATCGGAGATTGAGTAGACGGATGTACGCGTCTTTGCTGAGCTAGCTAGTTCGCGAGATGTTGTGAAACAAAACCTATCATACGGAACAGGAATACCCTGGGGTCCGAGGCCTTTCTTTTCCCCGACATAGCTAATGGTTCCCTTCGGTCCATGACGTCTATTGGAGACCGCGAAGAAGTCGATGTCAAACACCGCACCATATTAGACATCCTAAAATAAACTTTCGACTCATTTATGCACGATACAGAACGGCGCAGATAAGCTGAGAAAAACAGTGGTTTGACAATGAGAATAAGCCGAAGACGTACAACAATTTCAAGCTGTAAATATACGTGTATATATGTATGTGTAACGAAAATAAAAGACAACACATCTGTGTATAGAACGAATTTTTAGTTTCTATTTAGTTGGGTCCCACGTTTTTCAACGCAGGAAAGGATTAAATATATTTAATAACATATGTAAAACAAGTATAATAAGGGAAATATACATATATATATTTTTATGACTTTACTAACTTACGTTATCATACGAAAGTTATGAGTGCAAACGAACAAAAATAAACAAAGAAGATGACGATTAAACGCAACTTCATATGGTTGGACATCTCTGCGATTGTTGAAAATGGTGATAACGTTGACTTAATTAAGTAATGTTTACGACTCTCTTTCACTTTTAATTTTATAAAATATCGAGGCAGCGAGATCGCTCCCTTTAGACATGTTTTTCTTCTTTTTTCTTCTTTTTTTCTCATCTCCGAAAAAAAATTATCTTTTCAAATAGCCACACAATGTTTTATTGAAATTCTTTAGCATACAATATTGCACTACATCTTGGAATTTCTTTGAGTCACTTAATCTCGTTTGATTTATTTAAAAAAAAAAAATTACTCTCGTATTTCGTTAAATTACAATTGACATTACTTATGTTTTATTAAACTATTTGCTTAATACACCAAAAATAGTTTGACGTCGTTGGCTTAAAAACCGCTATTGTCAATCGTTAAGTGTTCACATGAACCATTTCCATTAGCATGAACGTAATATGTATTTAAAGCTTGCTTTCACTTGTCAAGTTTTCTCATTTCATTTTTCTGATGTTACGATTTTGTCCATCGATTAAGGTTAAATACAAAACTTATGCGTTTCTATTAGTCTTCCCCATCTTTATTTCACGAATTTTCTGTCTCATTCACCCTACATATGTACACATTTGTATGTACATTCTATGTCCTTTTCTAAAGATCACATGCTACGATCGCCATCTTTCTTTTCCTGTTCAACTTTATCCAGAACATTAACGATATAACAGCTAAATAGTGACTCATTTTGTTTTAAAACACTCGTGTCAACCTACGTTTTATGTGTTTCTTAATTTTAAAGTATATTTTCATACATTTCCCAAGTTTTTTTATACGTTTTTTCAAGTCCTTATTCCCAAAAATTCCCAAATTCATGGCTGCCCTGCAAATCAATTAATAAATTTTGTCTGTCTGCATTTTTTCTTTACTTTTAATTTATGAATGTTTGCCGTCCTTCATGCGAAGAAATTTATTTAATACTCTTTAAGTTAAGGAGATTTTATTCCATCTGAATTACTAGATTTTTAGAATTTCACTTTCAAGAATATTTTTTCCTTTTTCTTCAGTTTCACGCGACACTACCTCCATCTTTTTTATTTTCTTTCTTTTCCCATTTTTTTCTCGTCTCTTGTCAAAACACCAAGCAAGAAAAGATACGTCAAAATTTCTTTAGCATCAAACCGCGTTTTCATGAGTGAACTTAACAACTCCTACAATGCAAGGTTGCATTGTTAACAAACATTATTAAGGGCACAAGTTACAATAGACGGAATTCCTTGACCAAATTCAGGCGTAGGTGCGTAAGTTATATGGATGTTGATCTAAAAAACATACTTACGTGGTCCGAACTCGGCAAGGTTAATTTTTATGTCAGATTGTTATTATTAACGCATTTTCATCAAAAAGTTTCGTAAGACGGGCTATGTAAGGTTTGAAAATTGCCCCATCCAAAGTATTTACACAAGTATTCGTGTTTTTTATAAATCAAAATAATGCGTTATATAGGGAAGGGCCGTAAAAATGGTCTGGTCAATTGCGTTCGTCCTCCAACCAAACCACGTCAGTGTACCAATTTTAGCGAAAATATAATTTATAGGACGAAGGGGACAAAGACATTCTTAGATTGATTTGTAGAATTAAATTTGGGTCTGCCTCAAGTCCTTCTGCGTACAGCCCTAGTCACAAACTTAATAGACCCTGTATCGCAAGGGATTTAGGACGTAAAAAAAGCGTCTTTATGTCAACGTTCCTGTTCCTTTTGTCTCTTACTGTAAGCTATCACTAGCCTAGCTTACACCTACACTCATATCAAAATAATGTATGTGTATGTGCGTGTAGGTGTGGCCCAAAAATTGACAAATTTACTTCTCAAACTAGTGTTTGACTACAAGAGAGCAACAATCCTTGCATTCATTAATCGAGCGTATACCTTATTCTGCACTTTGTACATTGGGTAACTTCCAAAATAAGTTTTCAGACAACTGTTTAAAATTGAAACCGTGTATATAGAATATACCACAAATATAACGGAGCTATTTGAATTAAAAAAAAAAAAGATTCAAAGTATATTTCTTTCGCATCGACATGCGGCCAAAAACTTTCTTTCAATTAATACAAAAATAGATTTTTTTGCGTCATTTTTCGAAATCACTACCGCCGCTGACTTGTCGTGAAACATTGCTTTCATAGCTATTTTAAGTTTTGAAGCCAAGAACGAGTCGCACAAAGTACACGAAGATATATTTTCTTTTCCTAAAGTTCATGAAACAGTTCACTTTTGTCAGATGTTCTAAGATGTTGGGTAACAAATTGAGCACTAAATTTCCGATTGTTTAAATCCCTTGCCAGAGTTATCTAAATTGTAAGTGAGTTTCTTTTCTTTGCGGGCAATTTCACGTCGAAAGCAATCATTTCACGCAATTTTTCTGTCAAGTTATTGCAAGTTATCGTTCTTTTCTTTTTTTTTTTTTTTTTTTTTGCTTGCCATCGAGTTTCAAACGACTTTAAATCCACAAAGCCACTGTTATTTATGGTTAAACAGCAAATAGTACTGTCATTTTAGGGTTTTTAGCGCGCAAGGTCACATATTTATTAATATCGAAAGTAGTTTTGAAAAGTTTGTTGAGTTCGTGTTCTCCTTTTAGAATTCAGCAAGTCGACTGCAAATGAGTTCGCTCACTGTGCCGGGTTCTTTACCATTGCTTAAAAGTGACAGGCGAAGTACGATAGAAAATAAATTGAAAAATAATCGTTTCAGACAATTTCTTTTAGTAGAAAAGGAAAGACAATCACTTTTCAATTGACTTATTTCACCATTAATCCGTAATCGTGATGGATAGCGAAGGCGAAGACGTCATAGAATATACTGTTGAACGCATCGAAGATAAACGCATAAGAAATGGTATAATTGAATATTATCTGAAATATGCAGGTTATTCTCGACGTCATAACACATGGGAACCTCTTGAGAATCTCAACTGCTCTAATCTAATAGCGGCTTTCGAAGAATCACTAAAAAATAAAAAAGAAAGTAAGAAGCGCCATTCTTGCATTCCAAGTGATGAGGCGAAAATTAAAGAGGAAACGGTACAGAATGAAAGAACCAACGGCAAAGTAGGATTTGACCGCGGCTTAGAACCGTTAAAGATTTTAGATGCTACAGATTCTTCGGGAGAATTAATGTTTCTCATGAAGTGGAGTGGCACCGACGAGGAAGAATTGGTGCCCGCAAAAGAGGCGAATATTATATGTCCTCAAATTGTTATCAAATTTTACGAACAATGCATCACTTGGTGTCCGTGTGACGCAGAAGATGTTGGAGAGGAAAGCGACTCTGAGTAATCAAAATTGTTTTCGTCTTGCACAACGAGCTTTAATAATGTTACGCAATTTGTAAAATTTATTTCAAACTTTACACTTGAAATATGTATGCTCCAGATTAATTCATAATTCGATATGCATCGATATAAATCAAAAGATTCTTTAATGTAAAAAATAAAATTAGCTTGACATGAATGAAATTACGTGCCCGTTGTTTGCTTTGCTGTCTCGGTTTATGGTGTTTGCTTTCCATAGTAAAAATAATCATATTTTATGGCGGAGATGGTTGCATTTGTCTAGGTCGCCAAGATTGGAACGATATAAGACCAGGAATAGGCTGTGTGATGTGGTGAGCGCAGCGGTAGCGAACGGGAATGAGTGAACTTGGCATTCTCAACACTCACTTAATAAATTAAACTAATTGAAAAACTTCCGTTGTTATTCTGCCACACGTGGACAAACGACATAGTCATGGTCTTTATTTATGTAGGGTTTTTTAGTTAAGAAAATTATATTCGTTAGCGATTGAATCTTTTGTAGTCATGACCGTTATTCTATAAAAGATTGGAAAAAACCAACATGTAAATTGTAGAATAATGTTGTGGAAATAGCTATCGTGTGTTCTGTGTTCCACTTTTAGTTGTATAGAAGTGTGGGTGTTGTGGGAGCCTTCTTGGTTTGGGCCATTTTCAAAATCTTTTGCAAATTTTTGCGAACGGGATAATGCTTACCACAAAGACTACATTGTTTGGCAAACAGACAGATGGACAGACAAACAGACAGACATGCTTCGGTGTATTTCGTAACTTCGTGTAACTGGTCAAGAATTTGTATATTTTATGGAAATTTTGCAGGAGGATGACAGACAGCCGAACGGATATGGCTAAATCGGTTTAAAAATTAATGCTCACTAAGGTTACATACACTTTATAGGAGCTCTGAGTCTTCTTTTTGGGTGTTTGAAACCTCTTGACAAATTGAGTATATCCCTCATCCTATGAAGGTGAATATAAAAATGGGCAAAAAAAAAGCCATCGACTTAAATCTCCGCAACGTAGTAATAACTTGAATACATAACCTATATGTAAAAATTGTACAAATATGTACAAATTGTGCCGAGGAGGGAGAAAATTTAAAATAGCTATTTGCTTTACTCTCTGCACTCTGCACACATTTGTGAATTGTTGAATTTCAACCGTCACCTAACGTCAATAACGTTAAATCTTCATAACGTTGTGTTTTGACCAATTTAGTGTAGACATGACTATGGGAAAGTTTCGATATTTATTTATTTTCTATGTTTGCAGTATTGGCTCAATTTATAATTCTAGTTTTGTTTGATAAATCAAAAAATATTTTGCTACAAGCAAATAAAAATATTGTTATTTTCACACAACTAAGTGAAATACTAACGTTTTGTTTTCGCTTCGCATTCGCTTTTTACTAATTTATTTATTTATTTTTTTTTTTTTTTTGCAACACAAATGCACGTTTGTACACAAATCCATGTTTTATATTCATCACCGACAGGTGGGGGGCATATTCAGATTGTCAAAGTATTTGCAATGCCGAGAAAGAAGCTTCAGAGATACTACAAATTATATATATATATGCTTGATCAGTATCTAATTCTAAATCGATTGAACCATGTCCGTCTGCCCGTTTGTGTAAAAAATTTGATCGAAACATTGTAAGTTCTTGCATGTAGGTTGTTATTAAAAATGAGTCGAGGAACATGCCTACAGTTTTGCCTTAAGTCAAGATAAGTCTGTTTTTCAAAAGGAATAAAAAATTAGTTTTTTGCTTATTACTCATACAGTACAATACGGTAGGAAACCCTACAAAAATGTGAACACTCATTCTATGGACGATGCTATAGCACTTGTGCAAAAATTGAAATCGGCCACGCCTATCCAATTTTGTAGTGCGTCTCAATATTTTGTTTTTTTTACCAAGCTTCAAAAACTCCATAAAGTATGTAAAATGTTGGCCAATTTGAAATTTGAAATGCACCTAAGTACGTCCGTCTTTTCGCTTACCCATCTGTCCATCTGCGCCACTGTGCAGTATCTGCGTTAAACATTCTCCCATTCGCAAAGATGAAGCTATCGCCAAACAGGTGAAAGGACGCACCTACAAAACCTCACACGTCTACGCAATGAAAGAAACTAAAAGTGGAGATATCTTTGCTTTTCGTGTTTTTTTGCTTGTTACTCGCAAACTGCAACACATACGTCATATAAATATTCACTTTTATCCTGAAAATACAAGAAATCAGCCGCGCCCATCCACTAGTTCTAGAATATGAAAATACTGTTCGTTTTTTTGGGATCGCCGTGATAGATATTAAAGATTCGGTCACGGGTGAATATAGTTTTCTTATCTATTTTTTATTCTTGATATAAAAAAATATCAGAAACTTTGTACTACATGTAGTGTTGAGCGAAATGGTTCGATAAATTTGACTCTCAAATATCTTGCGTGTTAGGCGCTTACTAGCTTCTTCCTACTCAAAATTTCCCTTATAATCCATTAAGTTTGTTAACCCACACCACACCTTCAGTCGATTAAATAATCTCTCCGATATCAAGTCTTCTTTTCAAACTTTTTCGTGGTTTTTGCAGATGTATTGTGTGTGCGTGTAGCTAACTCCTGTTAAAGGATAATGTTGCAGATAATAATTTTTGTTTGCCACCCATACAGTTAATTAATTTTAAAGCAAAGTTGTAGACGGAAACTTTCAATGAATTTTGCTATTTTTTCATAGCTGGAAATTTTATAAAATTAAGGGTTTACACTGGTTCTATGGTCACTAGTGTCTTTGACTGCGGTTGAAATTTAAACCATTTTCCATGTTCTTGCTTTGCTTTTGTATTAGTTGCTGTGTAATCTCTTCTTCGCTTTCAAATTTTCGATGTTCAAACCAAAAGAAATATTCCTCTTTTACTTTTAACATGAGTTTCTATCACAATTAGTAACTTTACTGTTACATCGCAACGATAATTAACATTCTCCGTCTATGCTTGTACGCTACTAATTGATTAACAAGTAAGAAAATTGTATTTGGTCGTGACCGAACCCCTTATACCCATCACTAGCATCTTAAAACAGACAAAAAAGTAAAAGGACTAAATATTCGCGCTTTCTAACATGGAGTGGGTGCCGTTGATTTCTTTCATTTTTGATATAAAAGTTTTTGTTGAATAGGCGTGTGGGCAGTGTAGGCATTTCTTTACAAAATTTTTTTTGTAAACTTGCAGGCGATAATGGGAAAATGCTTACTACAAATACTATACAGTTGCGTAGACAGACAGATGGACAGACTAATAGACCGACACCTTTAGGTGCATTTCAAATTTGAAAATGGCCAAGAATAATATATACTTTGTGGGGTTTTTGAATTTTGTTTCAGCGCGTTGCAAACGTTTTGACAAAATGAATATACCCCTCATCGATTGGTGATGAGTATAAAAAGAGTTTTTGATTCTTTTTTAAAAAATGGATTTATCTTAAACAGCGAAAGCAGTTCATCCATATAGCAAAAGCTAAAGAATTACATTGGGAAGTGGAAGGGGAGGATGAACATGGGGATTTAAAAATATTAATTTCTTTCAATTTTCTAGCAGAAAAAAAGGCAAGAAAAGTTGAAATTAACTTATAAAGAATTCGCCCCCACACTTCTTTTTAAAATTTTACTTCGTTTTGTTTCGCGTTGAAAATCACTTTAAAGATGTTGTAAAAATTTTGAATACAAAGTATAAAAATGTTGGAACGGTATTGCTTGCCGTTTTGGAAATACGTGTTTCGAAAAAAAAAAAAAAAATGCATCTAAAGTTCAAGTACTCGTATTATACTGCTGGTATGCAACTAAAATTGGAAAATCAAATTTTCAGAGAATGAAAATGGTTCCCACATCACTAATTATCTTTGCATATCAAACTTGAATATATAAGAGATCATTTAAGCCGGTAAAAAATGTTGATTTCCTGGAAAATTTACAACAGGTTTCCCCTTTAATCGGCTTAGTTCTTCTGTAGCATAATGAAATTTTCAAATCATAAAAAATAACGATGAATGTTAGTAAGAAAAGATGTAAGACACGAGTAAGAAAAGTTTATTCGGTTTGAACCGAATCTTTTATGCGCATTACTTTCATATTGAGAAAAACGCAAAAGAAAATGTCCTTACTTTACAATACGGTACGGATGGGCGTGGCTGATTTCTTTCATTTTGTAGAACATACGTCCAAATTTTTATTGTGTACCGGTTGTAATTTATGGGTAACGGCCAAAAAGGCCAGAAACCAGAGGTGTTTTCACACTATTTTGCCTTGTAAACGTGTCCTGTCACCTATTTGTCTCATTTTCGATATGAACGTGCGTGCAAGAATTTCCAAGAATGTAAAAAAAGAGGATATAACCATTTTTTGCCAGCGGGAGAGTACTTACCACAAACGGATAAACACGCCGATCTAACCTTTATGGGATCTTTGAAACTTTCTTCTCAACGCTGCAAAAGTTTTGATAAAATGAATATGCCTCCATCCTTCTACGGTGGATACAGTAATAATAGAAAAATTTATAGAACGTAAAAAATTTTAAAAATTTATATGAAATTAGTTTGTAAGAAGCTTTAGTTCGGATATTTAATAATGAGTCTTTTGCTATGGTTGCTTTAAAGCGTTTAAATTATTGACAATGTCGGACATAACCGAACTGAAGTTTAAGTTTTTCTTAAGCAAAAAAATTTTTCCTTAACATAGAATAAAACAAAGGGAGGAAACAAATTTAGAAACTTTTTTTTGTCATTGAAAAAATACTTTCATTTTTTTTATACCCTACACCACTTACGCCACAAGGGTATATTAAATTTGCGCGAATGAATACGACATCCAGAAGCGCTTCAGGTACACTCACCTTTTATTATAGCGATCGATTTAGAATCATTTTCCCACTCGATCTAAATTTGTCTGTCCGTCTGCCTGTCTTGTTTTCTTGTGTTGAAGCTAAAAGCGATAAGTTTTGATATATTGCGATGATGTGCGAACGGCTTTGAAAATCGTTCAGATCTCGACCAGTTCTTCGACCACTTACTATATAACAACGCATTTTAAAAAGTCGTTATATGAATACTTGTAGAGCAAACATGTAGGGTATTTAATTTTGAGCAGTGGTCTACTGTAGTATTTTTACTTGTCTTAAATTAAATAATTTTTTCAAAGACAAAAACCTTGACGGCTTGAAATCCCGTTACCGCATACTATATTGCACATCGATTTCTTAAGAAACGTCTTCGTCTGACCATAAAATGTTGCATAAATAAATAAAATCTCAATTACGCACAAGGAAACCACATTTGCATACATATGAAGGCAATTAAATGTAAATGTGCATATGGAGACAAAACAAAAACAAGATAGAACCTTATAACGATGGCAAAATTGGCTATAAAAAGCCCTACACCGCTTTGATGAAATACTTCTCTTGTTATTGTTATAAAATGTCAATAATTATAACGTGTTGCTATGTATAAACGGATCACTAAGCAGGCCGACGTGTTTCATATTCGCATGAGTAGCTGAGTAGATAAGAATTGCGAGCACCGAGCCTTTGTTCGCGAGTTGAAATCTCAATGCGGTAGAGTTTATTCTGGTCGTATTTGTAGTCGCTAAAAGCGTAACACTTATCGATTCGACACACTCTTACTAGGCTACGGCCACCACTTTCTATCTCTTTCTCTTCCCCTACTTCTTTCTGCCCCCGTATTACACATATAAGGGACACTGCATGAATGGTTGGTTATTAACAAAAAAAAAAAAAAAACAAAACAAAAATCGAACACAACGCAGAGAAATTTATCTCTATTGAAGACCTGCATTCGCAATATGTCCTTTCCAAAGTAAAAATATTGTTTTATTATACAAAACGGTGTTTGACGAGCAACTATAAAAAACCACAAAAGACAACAAGCGCTTATCGATTTTAAATTAAAAAATAACAATTTTTATTTACTTAATGTAATGAAAATAATTAAAAAATTGTATTCACTATAGGAGAAATTTTATCGAACCTTTAGCTTGCACTAAAGCGATGGAAAGCTTCACTATATTGCAATGAATTTCTTCATTAATGTAAAAATAATATGTTCGTGATTTTATGAAAGAATTTTGTGGATATTTTGATTCCGTTAAAAAAAGCACTTGCATAACCTTCCACTGTTTCATATATCATCTCGTCCGGGAGATCTCTCTTGATTACTAAAAACTTTCGACAACATAGAGTTTCTCAGTTTAAGAAGTGAAACAAGTGTCCTTTAAGGTAATGTTATGAACTTGCTTTGTGATTTTCCCTTCACTTGCCAGTTAACGAATAAGAAAAAGTCGCTACGTTCAATACTAGGAAAATACGTTGATCGCGATAGGACACGAAAAGGTAGTAGGTTGCTCTGTTTGATTTAAGAGATTTAAAAATCAAAATTCAATGGGTGGCGTAGCTTTCATCTACAAATCTTGGGTGATCTACTTACAAATTATTTACAGGAGCTCATATACTTCTTATGGTCTTGTCCGTTTGAACTTCATGATTTAACTCACTTTCCCCGATTTACTTTGATTTTTGCAAACACTTTGTTCTTGTATCTGTTTTTGATCGTTTTTCCCGCGAACTGTCGTAAATTTTTTCGTCAATCGCTACATTGCTTCATGATCATGATCACGGAAGGTAAAGCATCAACAATCGTTTTCGAATCTTCTTTGCTAGAAAATCGGGTAGTTTTCATGTTTTATCAAATATGGGATTTTCGTGACAATCTTCCTTTTTTCTGTGAATCGGCAAATCAACAAAAAATGACTCGCCGAGTTGAGTAAAGCAATATGACAATATTATTAGAATTCCTATAAAAGTCAGATGACATGATGCATTAGAAATTTCTGCCGCCTGAAGTATGAGTCTTGATTATCTTAACTCATTGTCACTTTTATCTGTCGCTGCAAGTGGTTGATAGGACGCGTAGGCGTCAAGTCATTCTTGACGTCTTCTGCAAGTGTTCGTATCATTCATAAGTTCATGTATCGCCATTGAAAGCCTTCTTTTTTGAATATCTGCTCGGATTTTTTTAATGGGCAACAGCAAATCCTTGAAAGCGCTCTGAAATAATCTACACATACACTAAAGTATATATTATTCCCATATCACATACTATGGGAACTACCACTTACATAACTGATAGTGTTCTTGAGACCCACAAAATTGTCAGCATGATGTTATAAAATACACGGTGCGTGATATGAAAATGTTTGTTGTTTTTTGATCCCAATGCAAAAATCCATAAGAACGACGAAGGACGTTTTCCTAAAGAGGTTTAGTAATGGCTGGAAATATGATGAAATCGTGAACTTTTTACAAGATGATGAGAGTTTTTGACTACAGCGCACCTACTTGCGGACGAATTACGCAACTTTTAAAACTTTAGTCAGAAGTCTAAGCATGCGACAGCTGTTAACTTTTCTATTAGACCAACAACAAGTTATTTACCAAGATATGTTGTTCCTTGATAGGTCTTTCGTAGGTCTAATGGGTTTGTTATGTGGCAGAAACTTTTGCGAAGAACTTTATCTAGCAATTTTCTTATATTTACCTCAGCTTTTCGCCATGTTCTGCTTAACTTCACTGTCACTTAGCGACAAAGTAAATCAATTCTCAATCGAGCACATGAAAGACTTCGATGGAAAATTTTTGAGAGTTCCAAGCTTTAAGACAAAATTAATATATTTTAATAAATTATGTACGCTCTAATGTCCATTCCTTACGCTAAAGCCTTTCAGTTGATGTATGTTACCATCGTTATAGTAAGTGCTTGCATGTATTCTGATCAATTTTTCATTTGAGAAAAAGCCTTTTACTGAGATTTACTGGTACAATATATATTGATAAATATATTTTCAATCATTTATTGCAACTTTTTCCCATCTTCCTGGCAACATGGCGATAGCGTGTCGAAAGAACGATATTGGTTTGGCAGCAGTTCGATTATCGACCCACTTTCATACTTCTTCAGCATTTCGAACGCGCGTGCAAGCCGAACTTACTGCCTCGATCTGAATAAGTGGCAATCCGAAAGTGCTATGTTTGGTGAGTACGCTGGGTGCGGCAGAACTTCCCATTCGAGGTGGAACGAGTGTATTCTCGATAACTCTTGCAATGTGTGGCCGAGCGTTTTCATGCAAGAGGACGATTTTATGTCTTTTAACCGCTATTGCTTGTCTTTCTTGCAACAATACATCGTTCAATTTGTCCAATAGACGTCGGTAGACATCTGCAGTAACAGTTTCACTCGATTTAAGCAGGTCATAACATACTCCACCTTGCTGACCTCATCATATGCTCAGCAAAACCTTACAGCCATGAATATTCCTCTTTAGTGTTGATGTGGATGGTTGTCCTGGACTAATCTGTGACTTTTTGCGCTTGAGTAGATCAGCTTTTCATCGTCGTAATACGCCACAGAAAGTTCTTTTTGTCTGGTGAACAATGAAATCGCGATATTGGGACGATTCGAAATAAGATTTTCGGTTAATTTGTATAGGAGCCATTTTCCCTCCTTTTTGATTTTGCCCAACGCATGTAAACGTGTAGGAACTTTTGATTCGTCAGCTGCTAAACTATGCGAAAGTTGTTTGAGGTTTTGAGAACATTCTCGTCCAATAAGTCTTGCAGGTCATTGTTCTCGAACTTTTTAGGTCCTTCAGGCCGCTCTTTGTAATTGACATCAAAATCAACATTTTTAAACCGTGGAAACCAACGCCGACAATTGGCATACGGGGGAGTAGCATCACCATAAACTTTTAAAATCGGCTTCAGCAGCAGATTTCTTCAAATCAAACAACAAAAGTGATGAATGTTGAAAATGAAATTGTGTGCGTTCCATGATTGGCGTCTGTTTACACTGAAACTCTTATTTTATGCAGAGAAAGATCAAAATCATCGAATTTGACAGTTGCGTACATTGACACTTTATCATTTGCACTATTAAATATCGCTGATCAAAATACCTGCAAGCACCTAATAATAATAAAAGAGAGACGACAAATTTTATTCCCTTCTATTCGTACATAAATCTATGTGTCATTTAATCTTCTTCTATTCTTGGTATTTATCTTCATTCTTATTGGTAATTGCAATACGTTTTAGAGAATAAAATGTTTATCTTTGTTTGTGCCTTTGATTTCTCCTTATTTCTTAATGCTATAGTTGCTATGATTCCTAAGTAAATGTGTGTGCACGTTTTATTTATGTACGAAAAGAGTTTTATTTGCAAGATATTCCAAACAAAGTAAACACATGTATATGTATATATATAAATATATGTATATATGCATATATATATATATATGTATATACATATATATATAACTGCCAAAAATAACAAGGATTTAAAGAAAAGGTGACTGACTTATAAAGCACCTTGCAACGAGCTTCACAACGTGCTACGACTTGATGATACTTAAGTTTAAATGACCCCTAATAATTGCCGTCATGCTTAATGAATATGTATGAGAAGAAGGCTTGTGAGAATGAAAGTAGAATGAAGACACTACTACTAACAATATTCTTAAATTCACATTCGAGAGTCGCACATCAATAATTTATGCCTTCAATGTGAACTCTTTTTTTTTTTGCGCTCAGTGAGTTGTTTAAAGAAAGCGAGGAAATGAAAAAGGGAAGGAAATTTATTTTTCAATTCTATATCAATGTTATGTTCAGGAGTCATCCGCGCCTCTCTTAACACTCTTTTCAATGCTCATTAAATAACGTAGTCTTTTAAAAATTATTACCAGCAATTTATAATGTAATCGATTCGCCCAAGTTTGTTGGCAATTAAACAGTCAACACTATACAAAGATGCTTGGCATATAAACCAATGGATAGGATATTGCAAGAAATCAAATGAAAAAGAGAGAAAGAATTTCGTGTGGCAGGGGAAGAAGCTTTTTACTCTCTTAACTCTTTTGCTATAGTACCGTACATAGGTTATGGTAAGTCTACGTTAATCTTATGAGAATGTACGGAGGAGGATTTAGGAAAGACTTCGTTTTTATTATACCAATGAATTAAGAATGATTTTGTGAACAGATTTTAGCAAGTCTATTCGTCCGTCCAGCTGTCTCGTGCGTGTCCATGTGCTTTGTTCTCCATCTGACAATAGAAATTTTTGAGATATTTTGATGAGATTTTCTACAATGTTTTAATTTGGCCAAAGGATAAATTCTATTGAAACTAAATTTGTGCGACCTATGACCGTCCTATGTAAGGGCGTATTTGGAGAAGTCATTATCGAAAGTAAATTTTCCATATTTAACAAGAATAATATTTTTGTTAAATTTAGAGGATTCTAAAAAGGATTAGACCAATTTTTGAATTCCTTCCCGTATAAATTGTCTTATCGAACAAATCTTAGAACGGCATCAGTGTGCAATTTCGCGTATTGTATTATGAAAATGGCTGCAAAATATCGATTTAAAATATAAAGCAAGCTAACTTTGAGCTTTGTAGGTTCACTTCTCCGGCTTCCTTGATACAAATGATGATATGATGAGAAAAGTATTTTTTTAGCACGAGTGAGGAATTAACGATGATGATAAATGGATGGGGACGGGATAACAATCGAAAAGTTTTTTGAAGCGCGGAAAATTGTGTTAAGCGAGTTCCTGTAGGTTATATAATGATCGGCTCTTGCCATATATAATATTTGAAAAAAAAAAAAAGTTTCTTCTATTTGTTTTAATTGTCCAATTGTGCAAAAAGAACAACAATAACAGAAAATTCATTATACATGTATAAAGTTTACATTATACTGACGGAACTTATGCGCATATTTATGAACGATTAACTTATCCATAAGAAATGAAAGTTAAAATTTGTTGCGTTTCTATAGAATATTAAATTTATTACATCGATAATAAAAATGTCGGTAATGTTTAATTTGTTTACAAAAAAAGAAAAAAAAAACAAAAAAAATTTCCTTTTAAAAATTGTTTTGAAAAAATTTTAATTTTAAAAAATTTATATATAAAAACCAAATTTTTTAAAAACAATTTAAAATATTTGCAATAAAATTAAACAAGCAAATCGGTTTATGAAAGCGATTGTCATATTCATTTCCAAGATCACAAGCTAGGTAGATATAAATACCTTTGATGAGCAAAATATTCTATGGTAGATCGTCTCAGGTCATTCTGCGTTAATATATCTTTTTGTTTATTAGCCTGCCGTCTCTTCTACGAGTATGGACGTTTAACACCCAAATAACTTATATATTGCTGATACCTTTAGCCGGTCTGTGAGACGCATCCAGAATTATTTGTAGGTAATAGTGTTTGATCCTTTTTTTTTTATTTGGTCGATTTTCTTTTATTCCGCGCTGGAATATGTTTAATAAAGACACGACGCAAATCTACAAATTGTCGACTATCTTTACTTCGGCGTACATAGTAAACGATCGTTGCCCGTTCCGACCCCCATATTTCTTCTCAATGTCAATCAGAATCCTTTGTAGCCTTGATTTAATCGACACCAATAATGGCTGAGATCTCACCAAACCGATTTTTGATATTCACACTTTCGTAGCAGAGAGCTTTGGTGATGTGGTCTTCTTGGCAAAGACCGCATAACTCTTTACAGATTTGAGACCAATTTTTGTCTCTTCGGAAAATGGCATATTAGATGGACACCACACTTACTTGTATTACTTGCAGTGTTTGACATATAATTAAACTGATGTTGATGAAGAGTTTTCTAAGAGGGCAGTAAAAATGTAGGTTTTCACTTCGCTTATGCTTATTTCTTTGTTTACGATTTTTTTTTGTCATCTTCAATGATATTTTCAATATTCGAGAAAATAAGTTTTAAGAGATAAGAAGTTTTTAATAGGGACTGACGGATTAGTTACGTGGCTCAAAAAAAAGGAAAATCGCTTTTGTTTTAAGATCATATTTTGCGAGTAATGCGTTACAATATAGATTTCAGTCCTTAATCCACTGGCTTTAAATTACAGCTTTGGGTTAAAAGTAAGACTCTTTAGACCAGTCCGTAGAATTTCCTTAATCGGATAGCTGCAACTGACTTTGTAGTCGCTTGTTGGTAAACTTTTAGAAAAAATGGTGTATTTATGTTCAATTCTATCTGTAAGTGTTATGTTTCCATCCACTGAGTACTCCCTATAACTCCGTGAGGTTTGAATCCCTCAACACTTATCTACTCGTCTATGCAACAGCTATGTGCTTCTCTAGATGATTTTTTGATTTTCTTGAGTTAGATAGAAAATTGAATATACGATCAAGGAGCAGGTGCAAATTATTCTCTTGTTGAAAGTTGCTATCTCGCCAACTTCTGGTTTTTAATAAATTGAAAACTAGCTTTTTTACGCGCTTCCGCAAATGTAATAAGGTAAGAAAATTCTATTCGGTCATGACCGAATTTTTTATACCCATCACTATTATCTTAAAAACGGCTAAGAAAAACAGAAACGACTAATATTTCATACTCTATAATATTGAGTGGGCGCGGTTGATTTTCTCTATTTTCAAAATAAAAATGAAAAATTTATCTGGTGTTTATAGGTTATGAGTAACGAGCAAAAAACACGGAAACCAAAGGTGTTCACAGGTTTTCTTGCATAGGCGTGTGGGCGTCCTTTGAACGATTTTTGTCGTTTTCAAATTCTTTTACAATATCTTCATTTTTGCGAACGGGAGGATTTTTTCCATAGATGCTACGCAGATGCTTGAACAGACGGACAGACGAACAGACGCACATGCTTAGCTACATTCCAAGTTTGAAACTAAATTTAAATTTATCTGCTGTAGTTTATGAGTAATTATCAACAAAACAATTTCATTATTCCTTTTGAAAAAGAAAGAGGTCCCCAGTTTGCATGGTGCCATAGGTGTGTTCTTCAATCGAGTTGTGTGCGAGAACTTCCAATATTTTTACTAAAGTCGATAGGAGAATGTGTGCAACGCATAATAAACAGACGGACAGAGGGACGTGCTTAAAGCGATTCAGAATTTGATAGTGATCAAGAATGTACACATTTTTGTAGCGTCTCTCAAGTGTCCTCTTGGGCGCTGCCGACGTTATGACAAAATCCACATACTCCTCACCTTTCGGTGATGCGTTTAAAAAATGATTAAAATACGCTTTTCAAGATATTGATTGATCTTTCGTTAATGAATTTGTAAGAATCAAATATAATTTCGTGCTCACCAGGTAGCATTACCTCTTAAGCGAAAATATTGCTGCGAACGATACTTGTCGGTCTACCGCTGAGGTATTACAGATAAGTTCTGGATTACGGTGATATCTTGCATCAGTGCATTCAGACATGCGAAGGTTTTGTTTACATGAAATTTACTTTTCCATTTCTCTCGTTTTGTGTTGAAAGGCTTTCAAGAGTAAATCTGTCATGGTTTGCCTATAAGTGCTTTGAATTTACATATTAAATAACGTTTACATCGAACAATTGAAATCAGGCCAAATATAAAGACCCTTTCATATCCTTTGCCTTTATATTTTAATAAAATTCAAATGAATTATTAAATGTATCTCGAAAGCCGATAATAAAAGTTTTGTAAATGTCCTCTGCCCTAGAACGCAATCTGAACGTGAGGTAGATGTATGCATATAACATTAATATGATTATCGATTAGATTCCCATCAATTCTCATATACATTTGTAACATTGAACTGCAATTATTATTATGTAGCTACGAATAAGATAGATGCCACTTACAGACAACACACACGGAAATGTAATGGTAAACTTTACACATGGCAATTTGCCCATAACTAACAAACTAACGCAAACTAATTGAATTTTCATTAAACGAAGCCTTAGAAAATTTCATTAGAAATTATCGGCATGGATGTCAGTGCGTATATATAGGGGAAGAACTTATTTAATGGAATGCCCACACAAACACATTGACGCGTATATACACAAACAATTGCATGAAAATGCATTTTCTAAAGCGTTAATGTTTCTGTGTACATATGCTTGGGCGTATACTCATCATTTCCGTTTGTCTTCAACTAGCTTTTAATTTGTTTAAAGAGAATCAAAGATTGTTTAGAATTCATTAGAGGAACGCAATAATGTTCATGTTAGTTAGTGTCTCTTATTTATATTTAAACTTTAAATTTAAAAGGGACTCTTTTTTATAATTTTCTTTTTGCTGCATTTTTTTTTTATATTACGTAGAACAAAAAAAAAAAATGCGGTTTAATTGCTATTTAATTGACATTTTTAATTATGCATTAACTCGATTTTCTTGTAAAAAGAAATGTCGTTGTTACGTTATTATTACATACGATGCGGTTTCTGTTCCTTTTCTCGTCGTTATTTACGCAAATAAATTGTTCAATGGTTTGATTTGGTCGGGTTTGAGTTTAACCGACTCATTAACCTATGTGTGTGCAACATTTGCAATAAATATGTACACTCGGTTGCTACTTGCAGTTATTTATATTTATGTAAGTTAAAGTGCTTATGGTATGTACGTACGTTAACATCGCTTGTTTACCATGCTTTTGCAATCAAGCGCTATTGAAAAAATTGTTAATTGTTTCAATTCGATTAAAGGCGCAAGTATCGGCAGCTTATTTATATCAGAACAAATTCCTTTGCGTAGGTGTTCGCATAAATTGATTTTCCTTTCGTATTTTGTACATGCACATGTTTTTATGTTTTTATGAATTTATTGAAAATATTGTTGTAAACTCTTAACTTAATTGCATAAATAATTTCCCCACACGTACAAATCGCGTGTATACACATATATATATATATACAGGTGTGTGCGTACGGTGTTATCCATTATTCTGTGTGTGGCTGGTTTTGGTTTTGTGTAGATGTGCAATTAATAAAAGCCCTTTCAAGATAAATAATTAATCAGTGGATTTTTTTACAACACACACATTTAATAGGAGAAGAGAAGAAAAATTCATTAAATGCATTGAAATTATGGCAAGATTTAATTAATTTCTTTTTTTCTTTTTTTGTTTTTAAAGGTCTATGTGTTGCTATTTTAGCTCATGAAAAACACAGGAGAAATGGAGAAATCAATCAATCGGGTTTTAAAAACTCTTCAATTCATTGATTCATTAAAGTGCCCGTTTATTGAACTCGACTTTTCAAAACTTGTCATTTTGTTGAAAGGACATATCAGAGACTGATTTAGTCAATATACTCTTATATCATACTTTAAACCTGATCGTTAAGTATTTTACATTAGCTCGTTTAATATAATTCTTCATTTATTTTCAGGGTAAATGATCAAATATTATGCCGGGTTCCATATGAAAACTTCTTTCCAAATTTTCTAAAATTAATTTTTATATCTACTATGGGACGAAATTTCATCATTAAATTTTAAATGGTCGAACTTGTGAACTTTGGCATAATTTTGCTGCAGTTTACTTAAAGCTCGACATAGAAAGTTTGTTGAAAAGGTTCTGATTTGTCAGGATTCGCCTTTTTGAAAGAGATTTGGAATCCGATCGACTAAGCTTGTCGGTTCGTGGGTCCGTCTTATACCCTTTTGTTCAACATATGAGTATCGATTTTCGAGATATGTTGACGTTAATGAAATTTGGTATGGCGACGTGTTTTGGCCCAAAGATGAGCTCCATCGAAAATAAGTCGGATTGGAACACTTTTCCGACCATTTCACATGTCTATTTTGAAAAGCCCTTTTATGAAACGGCGGGTTGCAGGCAACTGTAGAGGTTTTACTTGTTAAACTTAATTTTTTAGAAACAGCCAAAGAAAGTTTTATTATCCTTGTAAGTAACGGTAAACATCCCAAACGAAAAGAACCGGTTACTATGTGTCTTATGAAACTATTTCTTTTTAAACTATTTCTCATTAAACTTAAATATTCATTGCTATTAACAATTTTGTAAGGGACGTTTACTGACCTTTGGCCTTTATCTGGCCTTTATCTAGCAGACAAGTCCCATATTTCGAGACCGATAGTTACCACTATTGTTCTACAAAGATATACACATACAAGAGTAGTCCCAGAAGTGCACAACCTTATGTATGATGCTCTTGTTTGGAAAAAGTTATTGCGGTCGGAAGTATCAACCTTCCAAGCTTAGATCGTTTAGAGTTTTCGAAAGCTTGCAGTAATTTTGGAGACATTTCGCAATCACATAAAATATCTCAACCTAGCCAATATCCAAGCCGAGATAGATTCCTTCTGAGGAGTTTTCGGTTTCGCCAATTGTAAGTCAAATGAAATTACGCGATCTAATAGGCGTGGTGGACATTTTGAAAAGTGCTATACATTTTATATCGAGAACAAATGATGATCAAATTGGTTTCGACCATGTGTCAAGTTTTATGCCACTTCTCAATGAAGTCCTTGAACAGTCTGCTTATAGAATGGGTTAAAAGAAGAGAATCGCTTGCAAAGAAGGCAAATATGACTGCATTCGCTCAGAAGTCAATATTTGATACACGAATGTAATCAGTTGATTGTCTGAAAAAAGGGAAACTGTTATCACATTCATTGCAGCATTGCGCGTCTGCGAGTTATGAAATAAGAACAAAACTCGACCGCATTTAAGAAAAACAAAAGTGCTGTTTTATCGAGACAAAGTGCCAACATTCAAGAGTTGAAGTTTGAATTGCTTCCACAAGCCATTTATTAGTTCAAAGTTGAAAACGCATTATTAGCTGGATTGCAACAATACATACGAAGAGGCGAAGTGTGAGCCTGAAGGTTATCGGAAGGAAATTGATTATAAACATGGCACCGAAACTATTGAACGTTGAGAAAACTGTATCGGCATAAAATAAGACTTATGTAGATAAATAAAATATTTACCCCAAAAACCAAATTATTCTGTTTTTGCCAAGTCAAGAACTTCTGGTACTATCCTCGTATTTTCGTAAGTAACATCTTATGCAAATCTTGGATATTAAATTTTGCTGTCATTCTATTGTATAACTTGAAATGTCTCCTAGTACTTGGCAAACGCAACGATTCATTTGCTGGTCTTATTGTTTTACATATCAGGCGCTTATTAATCTTGTAATGTGACGTGAGGAAAACTTTACACATTAAACCGTCGTAATATTTGGCAGACCATGACTAAAATTTCCTTTTAAGCCCTTTTTATTATTATCGTTTTTATTAGTAATTGAATCTGCTTTCGGGGAATTTTTAATTATATTAGTAATATTTAATATATAATTTTAAGTCCTCTAATTTTCAAAACCAAGAATGTAGTTGGATGAAGGCGTTTCCCCAGATCATTAATTCTTGTTTTTACTCCTATTCTTATTCTTACCCTTATTCTTCTTCTTATTCTTATCACATTGCCTCAAGTATCGTAGAGTTTACTTTGGTCGTAATCAGTCGAGAAAGGCATAACATTTACGAATTGGAGACACATCCAAACATCTCCTTCCTAACTCTTTTTCACTACTTTCTGACAGTCACCACAAATAGGGGACACAATAAGGGACATCCAATGGGTGATTGGTTCTATTTAAAAAGATTTAATGAACAAAGGAAGGGATACAGATTGGTTTGGCCTAAGTCGTAGTGCTAAATCGATTTTCAAGCGGAACTTACTTGGAATCGTATAACCACTACATTGTGTAGAGGACACCGGAAAGACAGAAGAAAGAAGTAATTAAATTATGGAAATAGGCGACAAATATTTAGAACCCTTGCAAATGGCTCGTCGCGTAGTGGAATCGATGCAAATCAGTGGAATGCTTTTCGTACCACAGTTACTGATTGCTCCAGAGATCTTGATAAAATCAATCTACACTTTCCGCCTATAAACCGCACAAATAATTTCTAGTAATTATCGCTACTGTTGCTTCCAAAATTGTCTTAAAATGGATTATCGTTTTTTTTTTTTTGTCCTTTGTAGTGTGCTTTGTCTTCAACGATTTTATGGTATCTGCTCAAAAACAAAGAGCGTTTAAAGAAAGTCAGGGCTACGTGTTCGGGGATACGGAGTTTCCAAGAGTTTTTCGAAATTAAACTTCACTGAAAGTGAACCAAGTCTTGTGCAATGAAATAAAAAAATTTCATTTACATATATATTTATATATTTTGCTCCCTGTGCATTATTATTTAATTTACATATTTTTTATTTTATTATATTTTTTATTTAATTTACATATTTTTTATTTTATTATTTGCTAAATTAACGTTTATTTTACTGAAGATAATCTAATTATACTTTTTTCCAATAATAAATAATTAATTCCATTTAATGCTCCTTCTGTCCTCTATCTCTCCCCATTTAATTTGATTGTTAGTCGATTTAACAATTCTACCGTTATGTTAGCTATAAAGTTGCAATGATGAACACTTTATACTAATTGAATGAAATTCATTTGATTGAGTTTCTTGTTTGCTGCTACGTATTTATACGTCTTTATAAAACAATATTTCCATGTAATTAATTAATTAATTTTATACCTCAGAAACTTATTCTTCCAGTGGCTACGGTAGATGGCATACTACTGTTCTGCCATCCTCTCGAGGGCGTACTGGTGTATTGGTATGCAAGTAAAGTTGTCTTATTCTGCGCGCTTAGGGGGATATACTTAACAGCAACAGTAAACTTTGAACTAATGCATCCATTAGGTTTTACTTTCCCTCGGCGATTATATACTGGTTTGTAGACGGGTCATTTCCATCTGCACACTGAAGAGCTATGCGGAACCATCCGAACATTTTAAAAACAATATCGCAAATTTGCAAATACCGTAAGAACAAAATTTCTTGGCTCTCAGGACTTCAAGCTTGTTAGTCGTTGAGTTTAGATCAGTGAGAATGAATGCGTGGTCTTAAGCGGACAAACGAATGCTTCTCCAATTTCATATTTATCGCACTTATATTTATCATATTATTTTGTTTATTCAACTTGGTCCAATTTCCTTATTAAACAGTCATTCGAGTTTCTTCACTTTTTTTTGCGGACTAAAATCGCAATTGAATGTAATCTTATGCCTACTAGTCTGGGATAAAATTGATACAGGAAGATAGCTGTCAACGTAGCATTCCACTGTTCCGACGGCCGACCAACAAAAGCAGTGATGTTCTCGGGTCGCCACCAAAGGAGGAGTCCATCATTTCTTGCCATTTTTTCCGATATCAATCTGGTGATTGCTGGTGCTAAGTTTTTAAGGTGGCTTTCTAAGTCGAAATAAACGTCTTCAGATAAGAGCTGCTCCCTCCCATTATTGTAATAAAAAATATAACTCCAATACACTTTAAAGCGTTGAAGACGTTTTACTAAAAACACGAAAGAACTCTTACTGTTTTCATTCTCGTTTCGTTTCAATTCGTGTTTTGATCAGCATCTTTGTTACAATATTGCCAACCGAATGAAGAAGAAAGTACATTCTCCATGGATTGTATCGACAAAGCACCCACAAAGCTATACCACAATATGATAGATAAGTTGAATAAAATTTCATTAAAGGATCGACGACAAAATGAAGATGCGAAATATGTTTTCGGGGAAGCGCGTAGTGGTGAAACTTACTTGACGCAAAAATTACCTATGGCTTGGAGTGTGGTCCGCGAAGAGATTTTATCGGACGAATCTCTATAAAGTTTAAAAAAATTCTATATAACTAACGCGCCATATAACAGTAATACGGCTACGTCGGAGCTAAAGAACTCGGAAATTGTATGGGGAAGGTTCAATATGAAGCAGACTAACCTTTATCATCGCTGTACACTATTTTGTTCGTTCTTTTGCAGTAAACACAAAACCATGATCGAAGGGGGTGTCTCAAAGACAAACTGCTTATTGTTCTGGGGAATTATCTATCAACAAATACTGCGAAGAGGCTAAAATAAATGTGAAGCACAATCAATGCGGGATGTATTGCTGGCCATGCTAATGCCAACCGCTCGTGCTCTTCTTCGCGCACATATGGATGATTTCGATTGTAACAATAATTAGTGTATATACGTATATTCGTATATTCGCCAATATTAACTGGTATTGGAAAAATTTCTTTTGATTTTTGTTGTTGTTATTCTTTTATTCGACAATCAACTTCTGAATCAGAATAATTTTCTCTTTTGACAATTTTTATAACCATATTAATCGCAGTTTATTACAATGAAAAAGAAAACAAAGTATTATGTTCAGCACAGCGAATTGTCTGTTCTTGAATTGCTGAGTTGTAGAAGAAAAAATATTGTATTGCGGTGGAAAAGATCAATTATACTCACCCCCTAAAATAACATCCCGCAGAGCAAGTCGTAGGGAATTTTCAATTAATTCATTTAAGCATTTTTATTATTTACTTTACATTTAATTACATTAACAAGAGACCTGTCATTTTTTGCTCGAAAATCGAACTTTGTATGCTTCTAACTTGTTTCAAAATTACCTACGGACTTCTCACGCTATAGGCAAGTCGACTAAATGCTTTTTTTTGTGTCCTACACCACTGGTGACACAGACTACATTAAACTTGTGATGACGCAGATAGATCCACCTTTTATTATACCGAACGATTCAAAATTATTTAAGCTTGTTCGTCCCTCTGTACATTTGATGTCTGTCCATTTAAGTTGCAGTTAGCAATTTCTGAGATACGCTATTTAAAATGGTTCGATTCGATCAACTTTTTGGACCACTCCCCATTGCCTTATTATGAACAGGTATTATTATATGGAGAAACAGTGCAATTTTCAACATATTTCGACAAAACTCGCTGTACAATAATATTTGGACACTCTGAATTGGTATAAAATACTTTGGTGCAGATGGAGCAATTTTTCGGAACCATGCATCATATAATTGTAAAAAGGTCTAATTTTCAATATTTCATGGTGAAATTTGGTTCACAATAGTAAATTGTCAAAGAAACCAACCTCGCCGAATTTAAACCACGTAGATTTATTTTTTGTATACCACTACATATAAGGATTCTCAGGAAATGTAATGTTAAAAAGGCCCAATTGTTATTGTTTTACGAAGAAAATTTGCTCTTGATAAAAATTTGACATAGGAATTGAATGGACCAAATTTGAAGGAAATGCCTTTATTTTTTGAACTCCACTCCATATTAAATTTCTCACGAATAGTAAACTCCTGCAGAAAAGGTTTTATTTTAATCTTTTATGATGAAAATTGGTCCATACTAGTGATTGAGTAAAAAAGTTAACGGTAGGGGATTCGGATCAGATAGATTTATATGTAGGGGTTATTATGAACAGCAAGGATATGTGGAGATAAAATCTAATTTCTAGTTTTTTATGATGAAAACTAAAAAATAATAACATTTTTAGCAAGTAAATTAAGTTTGCTTAATTTGGATCACAGCGTAGCATGTTTTGGGCATCCTTGAATATGCGACCTTTCATGAAAAGTGTGCCTTTGCGCGAATGTATAGTTTTGGTGTATTATTATCAAAGCGCGTGAATAGCTATATCGGGCGAAGTGGTCTGGGGCATCTTATGGTTGGCCTTGTTCGGATATAATGTTCTTACTTAACTTTTCCTTTTTTTTGTATTCAAATTTGCACCAAAATAGCATGAACCGTAGAGCCCCTTAAATTTTGAATATTTTTCAAAATAATTTTTTTTAACGACTTCGTTAAATACACATTCCTCCTGCCATCGCTAAAAAAATTGTCAACAATACGTTCTTATTTCGGCTGTTACAGTGGGTTTACCCCTTAAACACCAAAAGCAAACTAATGTAAATGAAAGGAATTTTAAAATAAAAAATTGTAATAGTAATTGTGTATAACTGTAGTATTTGAAACATCCGACTGCAAATTTATAAATATGATTATGATTGGATAGCAATCAATTATTCCAATTTACTGATTACTTTGCATTTTAAAGTGCTTTTAAAGTTGCTATGTAAACGATAGGGCACACTTCAGCGGTCCCGATTTAACGCACAACCCATGCAAATCATAAATGTTGAATAGTTTCTAATTGATAAATAATGTGATTAATTTGCAAATAACTTAATTGATTTTGAATTTGTTGAGATGTAATTTTATTTAACTTACTTTTTGTAGGATACAAATAAATGGGAGTCTCATAGTGTTCTTCTTAGGTTTTGTTTATGCAAAAAATTATATTTGATTGTAAGCGACCTTTAGTTGGAAGAAGATTACACTCCACTGTTTATTCGTAGCTGTTACAAGCTTAGACTTCATTTTGTTTGATTGGCTTTCGATAAATTTATTCCTTTTTCTTCGATTAATTTCACCAGTTTTAGGATTGTTTCATTCATTTCTTCCTTTCCAGTGGATTGTTTTCTTTACTTCGTTTCGTTTTCTTCATTTCGTTCGTCCTATTTTATGGATTGAAAGGATTTATTCGTTTCTTTCAAGTGGGTCTTGATCTGACAAGTTTCACAGAAACCTTCTGCTGAGTGGTGACTTTCGTTTTCTTCTTACGCTTCCTCTTTTATAAGTTCGCTAACTTCATGCGCTTTGCTTTCTAAGGAAAAGAATGGAAATGAATTTTTAGTAGACTAAATCAAGGATCCGTTTTAGTAGACTAAATCAAGGATACCACATTGGTAATCAATAACACCTCGACTGAAATCCTGATGCTCCAAGTTTCAGATCTTTATCTTAACTTCTACGACCATTAGAGCTCTAAGATAGACAATGAAGAATAGACCGACGAGACATTACCAAATTGACTTAGGATTCCACACTGAATATATATATCCCTAAAATTGTTATTATCGAAAGCATAGTTAAAGACCAAAACGACACGTCCAGCATATATGTAACATTCCTTCGTAGCCGATATAAAAATCAAAACTCGAAAAATATTCGCTTTGAATGAAACACAATTTCTCATTTGCGTTGTTTTGAAAGTTTTCCTGCTGTGTATGAGAAATTTTAGTGAAAACATAATATTTCAAAAAGGATTTATTTTAAAAATGTCCGAAACACACTTCAAAACAACTATCATTTTAAACATCGTAATTGTTTTTTAATTTCAATTATGTAAAAAGCCAAATAAAAAAATTCCGTTTTAAAAATTTTTACCTAAAACATTGAAAATATTTCATTTAGTTCAGATACTTGAAAATGGTCAGTTTTCTTAGCCGTTGCTTGCTGAGTAAGAAATGTCTTAATAAATAATTGGCAACTTTGGTGTACAGTTGTTATCTCAAATCACATATAACGATAAATAATGTCAATATTCGACAGAACAAATTGGGTAATGAATATAAGCGGAAAAAATTTGCAAAGCGTTTCGAATGAGTCGAGTTGCTCAAGACGAAGTTGGATAGGGTGCGTGTCCAGTGGAAAATCTTATATTACGTTTGACTAGACAACTATTCATTTCGTGAGTGGCAACTCGCCTGAAAAAAATGAATTAACATTCTTCATTCTTCCATACTTATCAAGTCTAGTGGGGAGAAAAGAATAATGGAAGATTTTCCTTTTCCAAGGAAAACAGGCTCGATCGAAAGTCTACGACAGATTGTTTTTGCAAATGAAACTCTGGATGTCCATCTTACGTTTAACGAAGATCGCTGCCCGAAATAGCGGCGCCGATCGAATCAAAAGGCTTTCCAAACGCGAGAATATCATAGCTCATTGCCTTACATTTGATAAACCCAGGAGCGGATCTTTTGTTTGTGACGACCGAATCGTTGGTTCATTCTAGTCTCACTCATAGATATAAGTTTAGCTGGGGTTGTCGTGCATAGTTAGTTAGCGTAAGATTATTTGGAAATAAGACCGAATTGGCACAAGAGAGACCGCACGATGCTTCCGATCACGAAACGAATTTCGAATGAATCGAATCAACTGAAGGGCAATCCGAACTCTCGGTAACAATAGGTATCGACGGAAGAAGATTATACCTACTTCTAAATGGCATAACGACATCACGTTTCCTCCTCTGGTTCTAGCTTTGTAAGCGATAATATCGTGAGATCTTGAATGTTTTGTTGCAAGTGTTGTGTAAAGAAATCACTCAAATCAATTTATCCACCAGTGCGATAAAGAGTGTTTCATAAAAGTCACCGTTTAGTAGGCATTGTTTCATTGGGTCGTCAGAAACCAATGTGCATAGCTGTCGTCCTTGAAAATCAATGAAAACATAAGCCGTGCCTGCGGCCATCTTCAGATATATTCGAGCAGAAAATGTTTATTTACATTTTACTATGTAGAGTTTTTTAAAATACCCCGACAATTTCAGGCCTCAGAAATGCAAAAATGAAAATACTTCCATTTTCCATACAATCATTCCAAGCAGTTATAAGAAGAATCTTAGGGTTGTTTGTTTCTTCTTAGCACAACTGTCTGTATGTCTGTTAATAATAAATTAATAGCCAAATGGTTTCCTTTTGTAATTTCCTTATTTAAACAATACTAAGGGTAATGCAGTGCGTCCCAGCCAACTAATGTAAGTTCTTATGCATTAAATATATAAAACAAAATCCTAATTGCTGAAAAAATGAATTGAATTTATTTTATTTCAAAAATTACTTTCATTCATGTACAGCGAGCTAAAACTTACAATTATTGCAATTGCTTTCGCCAGCCCTTACTGCACTCGTAAGATTCTTAAAGTACCATAAGCAGTTTATAGATGTTTACTTACATAATAAAAACCCAAAAAATGCGCAGTTGAAAGCAACTAAAAACACATATGACGCAACTCTTGAAACACATAAAGCAGTTCCGAAATTTTAATTGCTATCAAGAGGAATATAGACACAAGGCAGAGAAACTATATACAGTCGTACGAAGAAAAGTTGATTGCTCAAGTGCAGACAAGGAGGCGAAGTTACATTTTTTTTCATTACTCTTTATGTATGCACTGATAATTTTTGCTCGAAAAATCCGTTGTGGAATTGAACACGTAAAAAGAGAATTCCTTTTTTTGTCGTATATTATTATGGGTTGGGGAAAAAGTATCAAGAGATCTTTTTTGTCTTCTTTTTATTTTAATTTTTTTTTTTTTATTATTATTTAAGTACAACGCACATAACTATTACTGTTTACGACTTTTTCTTATTTTCGGTAAGCTTCATATAATTTTAATGGCGCAGAATTTCTGAGCTTTACTGGCGAGCAGCTTGGCCCAGTGATTTTCACTCAATTCATTGTGTTTCAGTGACAGTAGAAGTTCGCTAATAGTCAGTCAGTCAACAATATGTTTTTCTTCTCAAGAGGCATCAAACTTCTTCAAGTAGTTTTAGGATCCATCTTTATTTGCTTAGCAGTGCCGTGGGCGTTTAGGTGTTAGCATTAGCAATGATTGTTGCAATGGTTGATTCGCCAGACAGAGAGAGAGAGCGAGCGAGCGAGAGGGAGAGAGAGAGAGAGAGAAAGAGAGAGAGAGAGAGAGACATGCACATTTGACGTTGGAGGCGAAAAAACCATCAACCATGCTGTCGCCCTTTTTGTCTTTTTCACTGCGAATGAACGAAAAGCAAGGTGTTTCGATACGAAGTTTTGATATAAATTTTGAAATTATTGACGAAATGCATTCAAATTGTAGATCGATATCTTATGTCACCTTTCACGACTGTCTCAGAAATCTCTATGATAATAAACGCAATTTAACAAATAAAAATCTCTCAATACTTTTCCCGTAAACTTAAATTTTGTTACCTTTAACCAAATTTTCTTGACTTTTTTTTGATTGTTTGAAGTTTTTTCTTTCCTTTCAAGGAGCTCAACGTTCTTAAAGTTGACGTTAAAAAGCTTTAGGAAGTTACCACAAGTAAGGATGCTAGAAACTATTTCAGCCTATAGCATCGCCATTATTTACTTTCAATATATTCATTCTATTATCAATTTTACCTTTTCTTTATTTATCTTCGAAAAGTTTTTGCCGTCAGTACACATGGGAGAGAGGAAAAACAATTCATGAAAGAGCTATAAATGTCAGTTAAATTTGTGTTATCAAGCCAGGATATGTATTAATGTTCAAAGTATATACAACAATAGCGTATAATAATAAGGTTGCAAAAAATATAAAAATGAATATGATATGGAATCACCCGAATAAAAAGTTACTATCTATCTATCTATCTTAAGAGTCGTAAAATCAGTGGAATGGTTTTGTGGACATAAGGGAATATAAAATGGAATATGTCAAAGAAAAAACGGTATAAAGTGAGACACATCAACAAAAAGTAGACTTTACTATCCGTTACATTTTTATTTAAATGAAACGTTGATTATAATTTTACACCCACCGGGGTATATTAATTTAGTCAAAGGATTTACAGCACCTAGATAGAAGCTTCATAGATCTAATAAAGTAGATATATTAGATCTTAGATAGATAGATAGATTTAGTCTAAAATTCTAAACCGATTTAACTCTGTCCATCTGCACGGTTGTGTGTCTGCTTGCTTAATGAAGGCCTGTAGTAAACATTCTTCTGTTCACAAAAATTAAGTTATTGGTTCCAAGTTGGGTAGAACTATTGCAAGCTCTTACATGGTATTGGTCAAAGGGCACGGTAACTGTACTGCATAACTTGGGACCGTAGTTGTTTTCAAAAATAAAAGAATTAAATTTGTACACCAAATACAAAGATAAGAATTTGTAGTTATAGTTTATGAATGGATGTGCAGCACCTTTACAAAATGGAAATTGCCGGCGACTCCCTACTCAGTATCATGAAGTATCGAAACTTCATCCATTTTGATGAAAATGTTCGTAGTACACAGAAAGATCATATTATTGATCAGTATGAAATTCTGAATCGTTCTTGACATTTTTGCCAGTCCGACTGTCTGTCCGTTTGTTATTTACTGTACTAAGCGTTCTTTTGATTGCAAAAATGAAAAGTAACAAATTTGAAGTCATTTTACTCAGGCTGATATGGAGGATGGATCTAATCGATAAAAAAATACGTACACACACAATGTGATGCAAATTGAGACAATTTCTTCTTTCTAGCGATGTTTGCTCATTACACATAAACTACAGTAAATAAAGAGTAAAAATTCTACAAAAATCAGTCACGCTTTCCTAATACTGGAGATTATGGAAATTTAGTTTTCTCGGTTTTTTCTTTAGGTTTTTTCTTAATTGAAGACAGTGGGCATCAAAAGGCTTCGTTACAGCCGAATGTAATTTTCTTATTTGTTTAACTCAAGCCTAAGATTTGGCATCTTTTTGCACAACGTCTTTGTCCCAAGCCAAACAAAATATTGATTACTTCACTTACTGACAAGGAGCTGTTCAAAGTCTTCTTTAAATTCCACAAGAGGAGTACTTGCAACTTTCTGAACCTTTTTTATATCTTAACGTATGTATTGAAGGCTTAAGTAGTGGACTTCGGCTGTAGGTCCTGAAAAATCAATTCGTAACGAAGATTGTGTATAATGTATTGAGACATTTGATAACACGTTTATTTCGTGTCCGAAAAAGAGGTTAGGCTTTTCAAAAGAACAAAGTTGAGTTACGGTGGTTGTTTATGTTATTTCCCCTCATCCGTGGAATGTTTTTTTAATCGAAGATAAATAATAAAAGGTTTAAGTCCTCAATTAGCTGAGAAGACCTCGTTTGGGGATTCATCATGGGTAACGGAAAAAAGGCGTCGAAATAGTCAAATCTTGAGAAATAGATTCTAAGGATTTCACACAAATACTCAAAGCCACACTTTGCTAATAAGTTGTGATCACTTTTAAATGACGAGCTCAGTAGAATTTTGCCTAAGAATATTTACTTTCACTTACCCTTAAATCCAACCAGTGTATTATAATCAAAAGTGATTTTCATAATGTTGTGTCTGACTCACTTCTCAGCTCAACTCGAAAATCATGGTTTTCCTCATCTTTACTGAACATATCTCAGATATATCTGTTTATACCTGTCATCTTTGGGTTGTAACGAAGTCAATCACCATCACATTTTGATTTCGATTTTTTTCGAGTCAGGAATATGTTGCTATTTTCATTTTTATATTCTTCATATCATATGTTATAATGTTTGTCATATCTTCATAAACCAACCAATGGGATATTCGTGTAAATTTGTGCATGTTGGTTCACAATGTCCGTTAACACTATAAAGAGACAAAATTGAAGAAAATTTTTGTCTCTTTTTGTGATTTTTCATATTTATTCGGTACGTAATGGCGTACGTACATTTTTTAAAATGCCCCTGCAGTAATAAAATAACATTTGCTATGATGATGATTGTCAACCATTGTCAATGGCTTTCATTGTTGTTATTATTTTTATGACAACGGGCATTATATGTATGTTTGTCGGTATAAACTCTTTTATTATTACTTATAAGACGAGTTGGTTACTACAAAGTGTGCGAAAGATATTTTTATTATTAATATTTTTCCTTTATATTTTGTATGTTTCCCATTTATGCATTTACTACGCGGACATATTACTAAAAATTACCAAATTTTATATACTCCTAAAATCTGATAAAAGGGCAAAATTTAAAACTTTTCCAAGCTACAATGAAAGCAGATTGACTCCGTTATAATTAGCTTTAAGATTGAGAAAAACGAAGCAACTCGGAATAACGTGAGTTCATACGTCCAATTACAAGTCGGCATGTGCTTATCTATTCCATCGCCCAACTATCAGTAGGCCACTACATCAGTTCGCTGGATTATTAGTTCGCGTGACCATCAGTTTCCCTAACCATTAATTTGCCTGAGTATCACTTCACTTGACCATCAGTTTTTGTGATTGTCAGTTCACCTGAATATCAGTTCGCCTGACGACCAATTCGCCTGGGTGCCGTTTCGTCTGACTATTCGCATCATCAATGCGCCTGTACATAGTTCTGCTTACTTATTAAGTTTCTCGTCCTTCGGTCCGTCTTCTGTGCGGTTCATGGCCGAAGAAGAAACAGTCTATTTTTTCATCGAAGAATATGTTCCAACGAAAATTGGGAACAACAACAGAATTAGGCGGTGGGATCTCTCCTCCCTCCAAATTCGTGAAATCAGGAAGTAGCCTGAAGTTTTAAAAGTATTCTTAATCGTTGCCTACCGTATAGCATAAAAAGCACGTACTTTTCCAGATTAACTTGCAAAAAAAAAAATAAAAAAAAAATATAAAGTCTCTTACCTAAGACGAATGTGATTTCGTCATTTGCCTTTTAACACTATCGAAATGAAATGTTGTTAACATTTTCAGTAGGAGTTAGAGCGAAAATTCGAGCATCTGTTAAATATTTATTGAATAACCTGGTACAACGTTTCTCACACAATAAACACATTCTTGTCACCCTTAAGTGTTCTAATATACCATTTGGTATTCTATTGTTAAGTTCACCATCGACCGACAAACCAACTATAGCTTCCTTGTGGTGAAATCAATGTTTGTTGATATGTTTGCGGGTATTTACTATGCTATCCACTCCACTATTATGTAGGTGTGTGTAAGTAGAGATACTGTTACAGTTATCAACTGGAAATTGTAGTAAAATCTTTTAAAGAATGCGTTTGTGTTTTCTGTCTGACAGAATGCAATTTACTCAAAGATTAAATAAGAGTCAATAGTTTACTCGCTTTCTGCAAAAAAAAAAAAGAAGAGAGCAATGAAAATGAAAAAATACTGATTCAATGAGGGACTTAAAGCAAATATTTCCTTTATGAAGAAAGTCAGAGAAAGAAGGAAAAAACAAAAAAAAAAGAAACGTTAAAAGAAGGAAATTAAAGGGAGGAAAATAAAACAGTGAATGGGATTTAGAAAACATGTAATTGTCACACAAATTCCAAATATTCTAACAATATAGTCACAATGGCAATGTCGAATTCGGTTACAGAAAGACGCATTAAGTTGTCTACATGTCCATGTTGTGTTAATCTTTGTAGAAAATCCACAAAAAAAAAAAGAAAAACTCATACAAAAGTAATTCTGAGTTAATCCTGTGTTTTGACAGAGAAGAAATTTTCAAATGTTTTCCAACAAATAGCGTTTGTCTGGTAAAACCGAAAGGAATGTCAATCTATTTGAGAGAAACATCAGACCAAGGCTACTAGCGTTGTCATAAACCGCTAACATTCCAGACTGCCTCACTCACAGCACTCTAGTGAATTATTTAATTAATAGGAACAAATATTGCTAGTAAAAATATTGTATGGATCTTTGGAAAGAGCGAGAAAGTAGGGGACTGTTAAATCAAAAGAGAATATTTTAGAATGTGCTTAAGCAGGAAAAGATGACATCTGTTGACTAATGGTTCGCTGCTCAAGAAAAAAGAGGCCAGAACATCAAAACAGATAATGAAAGGACGCTTTCCTATATGCTACACGTCCATCCATCCATATTGCAAAACTGGATCGCAACACATTGGATGCGATCACCTGGACGGTGCTCTTCCAAGCGGCTTATGCACCAAACTCAAATTCTTGCGACTACAACTTGTTTGTATCGATGGGTCATGTACTCGTCAAGTAACGTTTTGGTTCGTATGAAGATGTGAAAAAAATAACTCGACAAACGGCAAAAGCAGAACGTTTTGAAAAAGCGTGGCGTGCGCAAATTGTAACCAGGTGGGAAAAATGTATAGCCAGCGACAGCTAATATGTCGAATAGACTACTTTTTGCCATTTTCATATTTTGGCATTCATATTGACATACCCGGTGATCTTTAAAAATTTATGTCTTTTTCATATGTACATTTTCTCCTAAAGTTTTTATCGTACAAGTTTGGTTCTCATAACCTTGAGCAAATAGAGTGAAACATAATGATGCGGCACAGCTCATCATTAAAAATCCTACACCACTTCGTTCAATCTAGTTATTCATATAACGACTTTTTAAAATAGGGCTTTCGCTCTTGGGCCAAAGCACGTCAATGTATCAAATATCATCAAAGTATCTTAAAAATTTGCGGAGTATAGGCTGAAAACAAGGCAATAAAGCAGACAGGCAGATAAGCCTGCAAATAGTCATTCAGAATAGATCGAATTTTCTGGGTGTTGCATATATCAGCACAAACTTAATATACCCTTACAACACAAGTGATGTAGGGTACAAAAATGGGCAGAAAAAATTTTAATAATTTCTAGTCACAGCGTTGTCATTGAAACTTTGTGTTCCGTCATTGATTTCTCCCTAGTGACGAGCACTAAGAGAAAAATTGTATGTTATACCTTGAAAGAGTCCTGCGATCTCGCCGATTTAGTTCATTGAAAACTTTTTAGCGATAAATGTGAGGTTTTCGCTTTCCTTGTGAGTTTAAATTTGTTAAATTTGCTTAAATTTGCTACAGATTTCTCCCAGGATGCTTCACGACATCTCCTAGCTTGATTAACTCTTTGTCGATATTCTACAGTTTGATATACCTGTTTGAAAACCTGTAGTTCCTCATTACTTTCACTACTAGTTTGTAAAGAAAAAATTTCTTAACGCTTTGCCACGTGTTCCTCCTAAGAATATTTCTCTGATCTTAAGACCCTATTGAAATTTGTGGCCCCTGGGCAATGAAGACCTGTTTGGTTCCAAGTTTATGTTGTAAATTGTTTCGGTGATTATTTAATAATTTTTTAAGCAATATACTATGTTACCTCCAGGTGGTGGCCTTTATACTTTCATTAATCCATTTAACTCTTAACAATTTTTATTATTCTTCTGAAGGGGTACACTGATTCATTCTTATGGCTCCATTTAACTCATAGTATGGCAGTTACCTTATTAGCACATGGCAAGTTACCCTGTTTAGCCTTACGACAACGCCTGCGTTGGTACCTTGCACAATAGAACGAGAACGAAAATCTTCAAATCTTCAAATTAATTTTTCTTTTCCTCGAAACCCGAAGTTTGATCTTAGAAGATCTAATCATATCTCAATCCGAGATCAGCTGACTTTGTTGTCGAGCAGAATTGTCACATCCTGAATTTTGTCTATTATTCACCACCAGGATGCTCCTGCTATCTTTGCGCTATGGACTTAAAAGGGAAAATACTTAAAGTGCTTATTCCAATTTACGAGGTACGACTTTGGTCCTCGCAAGTTTTATAATCTGTTTTCTATAACGTGTTGGCTCGTTCGTAGATCGCGTAGTTCCTGTTTCTAAGCCCACTTCCTTTTCATACATATTTAATTTTTAAGAAAAGTTAGTAAAAGGACATAGGACGAGTGTACATGTTCGTCTCAATAGAACAAGCATTCGGATACTCATTCAGGGTTTCTAGTGCTCCTTGGGGTCTCTTCGAATGGTTGCCATTCCCTTGTATCGTGATTGTTGGAATTTACAAGCTTTCTGGCAACACATGCATAAGTAAGGCTAAGAATCATTGACTTTCCACAGTCGACAATAGTTTATGTGGCGAGCAGATGATATTTAGCTAATTATAAAAGCAATTTTTAAAAAAATATCTGAATATTTATTACTTTAGGAATGAAGGAAATAAACATAGGCGAGAATGCAAATAATTGATTGAATAAACTGAATGATGTAAAATGTAATTTCATTTTTATATATTTTTTTTTTTAACTAAATATTCTTCCAAACAGGAGCAACCCCATTGGAACAGTGGGAGCGATTCTAATCACGAAACCGAATCATAATCATCATAAACATCATACGGCCTTATTAATAGAGTAGAACGTCAGTTCTCACCGCTACCAATGACTTTTACTTTGCTGACGCATAGAAGAAGAACAAGAAGAAGAAGAAGAAATATTTTTCCATTTTATTGTATTAAAAAGTATAATGAAAAGCCAGTACATACCCAACCCAAAGGATTACGTTAGAAGACGAACTTTTTAACTTTAATTCTCTTTGTAAATATAAACAAATATATAACATGAGGAACTTTCAACGGATTATAAAATTAAATGTTTAGATTTGTTTTTGTGTTTCGTTTACCGTTTTCTGAACTTAAATCCGCTCAGCAAATGATTCGATATTCAACGGATGTTTGCCACATGTCAATATACAAGAAATCAAATGGCAGTGACGACTAAGACGATGATAGTTGCACATGTGTTTCGTTTTTCTTTTTTTTTTTTTTTTTTTTTTTTTTTTTTTTGTGTAAGTTTGTTTATCTCTCTCTGTGCTTGTCTACAGATGTCCCAAGAGACAGCACTTGATTTTTGTGTTTTACGTTTCTGTTTATGTTTCACATGTTGTTGTGTTAAACTCTTATGTCCCCATCATTCATTTCTATTCTAGGGGAAATCCATACATATATACCATAAAAAAAGAAAAAAGGAAAGTAAATCTCACAGCAGTGATGTAGAATTGACAGCTTTGAAAAGAACAACGTGAGACAAACATTTGAATAAACTAACTGCAAATAAACACAATGTGTTGAACTGTAATGAAATTTAAAAGTTTAAACTATGATTTTTTTTTTTTTTTTTCTTGATTTCTTAAAGCCTCTCACTTACTATAAACTGGAGTTACAAAATAATTTTAGTTTGCTTCCTGCAAAACTATTATCCATAATAAAAATCTTTTAATACTTATTCACTTTTTTTAATTCAACGACAACAAAGCGCATGATAAACTTTTGTTCATTCATAATTCGCTTTAACTAGAAACTCTGAAGGGAAATAAATAAATTTAATATCGCATGCAGCAGGTAGAAATAAATAAGAAACTTTTTCTCAATAACAACTAAGAAGTATTTAGTTTCTGTGAAGACTGGACAAACAATTGGTATTTTTTTCAATCGTTTGAAAAAAAATTAATAAAAACAAGTAAAAGTACTATGGAGGATCAGGGCTCATCGTTAAATACTCTATTCATGTAACGATTATTCAAGATAAGGCGTAATATGGGAAGTGACCAAAGAAGTAGTTCGATCCAAACCAGTTTTAATAGTGTTTGTCATTGGGTCAAAGAACACGTTAGTGTACTAAATTTCATCAAAATATTCCAAAAATTGAGGTCTGCAGGTTGAAATCAAAAGAAACAAGACCGACAGACGGACAGAAAGTGGAAATGGGTCGATCTCAGCAACCTTCCGGTCCCCACAAATTTAATATATGAGTAGTGCTCATTTAATTTTTAATAATCTCTATGTGACATCGTTTATGAACAAATCGATTAAGCAGAGAAACTAATTCGGCCGAGTGCATAGAGAAACAGAACTAAGCCGCTTGCGGGAATCTAATGCTTATTTCAGATGGGATGTTGGGAAAAATATTTCTAAAGGCTGCAAACGACACAAAAAGATAAGATGACTTTAATGCTTCAACGATGAGGATAGCAACCGGAGATAAACTTTTTTTACTGTGTCAAGCTTAAGTAACAGTGTAGGTTAGATATTGAATCAAGAAAATCCGGGAATATGTCAAATAAAAACCTTTGTAAATGTTCTGAAATGTTTCGAAATGAGGTTATGTCTGGAATGTTATATGATTGCCAAAAGTAAACTTGAGTTTCGAATTCATTGATCGACCGCATATGGAATTGTAGCCGACCTTTGTAGTAATACACGTTAGAGTTCCACACAAATTGCTTACGCAGGGAGATTTACTCAAACAGGAAGCTGGAGAAATGCGATTACACGGCTTTAAAATATTACTGAGGTGGAAACCGCCCACTAAGCTGGTCCGTATTTTTCGAGATTTGTCCCTTTGGTGGAGATCACAACTTTACGTATTCGCTAAATTGAGATTTATCGCGAAGTTAACGTCGACAACATAACTATACAAATTAAAAAAATTTCAGAAAACATTTACATGGAAGCGGAACCTAATCCCATATTATCATTCAAATAAACTAAGTTGTTGCCATTAATTATCATGGATAGTCACTGGGCAAACCGCGTTAGAAAAAAATGTCAAGGAAAGGTTGAGATAAGTTTTTTTATGTGACCAACCATCCACAGGATGTAGCTTACCGCGAAGGATTACGGGTATAAAGAGATGCAAGGACAGAATAATGTTTTTATACGTTCGACTTTTGAAAATGAAAATTTTTCAATTATGGAAAAGATAATTGCTAGCAGACTAGCTGGGGGTGTGATTGGAGAAAGACAAATTTTGGGCAGCTTCACAACCAATCCATGAGAAGGCTGAGAAAGGCGCATTAAAAGCTATAAGAGTAATCTTATCACTGCATCGTGCTCAAAAACCCGATTATACATATAGACCTACCTCGTACACATAATGTGTTAGAAAGACATAATTTATATTTATGAGATTGTACGTCCACCAACACCACCGAAACTTCACTTATGTAACACTTTCCCCTATATACCACGTCCCCTCCCATATTTCTGTATTATTTTTGGATATTGTAAGGCCTAAAATTAATGTGGAAGTTCCTGGGGGCGAAGCATTGGCACGGCGGCAACAAAATTACATATCTCTGCTAGCTTTGAAGACATATAAAAAAACTGTAGCGGCTTTATTTCTCTTTGGAGATTGTTGTTAAACGTAAAAAATTAATTTTCCGCCTAAACGGTCGGGTAACCAACGGATCTCGACTAGCAACTCAGTGGTCGTGTTTTCGACTACGGTTCGTCATTTTTTTAAAATATATATATACATATATGTATATTATACATTCTTCGGTGTTGCGTATAAAAGCCATCATTTTTAGTGATTTAGTAATTAATTTTTTGGGGCGACTTGTTTAGTTTTTTGCGTCAGTGTTCAGAAAATTGTCAGTCTACACTTAATGCGCGGTAGATCATACTTTAATTTTGATTGGCTTGTGGCCGCAGATGAACTAAATGTAGTTGAAAATATAACCAACTTACCAACCTGGCATCCATTTTTTAAGGTGAGGATGAACTCCATCCGCCTTTCCCTATTTCTTCCTCTTTTCTCTCTGATCACGTGTTTCTGCACGTATATGGTACGTGCCTCAACCAATGAGGTCTGGCGAAGGCATTAGTAAAAAGGGCACAACTAGTATACACTCAGTCTTTGACGCTCGAAAATCTTTCCAACGCCTTAGAGATCTCTTGGAGAAGCTCTGAGGCCATGATAACATACGTATATGGTTGGTTATCTCTTTCAATCAGTTACTGGCAGTGGCAATTCTATGATGTTCTCCAAGCATTCACATCCTTAAAATTACTCATACGCTGCATTAACCACTAAAGCATCTACTTAAGTAGAAAGTTTATGCTATTAACCGTCTTGCAACACTTTTCTCTCTCTGTCTCTTCATCTCGCTTTAGTCTCGCACTCCATGTTATTAATTATAAAATGTTGAAAAAGAAGAAGAAAAACAAAAAAACACTAAAGTAAAAAATATATCCAAAGATAAAAGTTTTATTGAGGTGTAAAGCTTGCTTGAAATTCTCTTTTCATCTACTTTAACGACAGAAAAAAGAAGAAAGAAAAATGTGAACCTAAATTTTAAACACATACATAAGCCTTTGAGTATGAACGGTTAAAAAAGAAGAAAATAGAAAAATAAAATGAGAAAAAACATGAAATATGGTCTGAATTTGCACTTAAACATGTACTCCGAACTGTGCGCGTACACATACTCAGGATAATAATCAGGTGTATCTCTTAAATGTCTTTCAAGCATGTCAGATATGGCCAAACTCTTAACAATCACCTTCATTGTAGTTCTAGTAGCAAAAATTTGCTTTTCATTTTTCACCTGTCGAAGTAAGACTCACTCGCCTGAAAATTGTTGAAGAACTAGAGTAACGTGATTAAATATATATATTTAAACATATATATATATATAAATATATAGCAATATATTTATTTATTTATTTATCCATCTAATATATCCGCAGAAGAGCGTATAAGGAAGTGGATGTTATCGTCTAAATGTAATTGCAGTATAAGCTATAAAATACTTAATGGTTATTCGAGTCGTGTATGCAGGTAGCATGAAATACGAAAAATGAGTTCTACTAGTCATATATGATATAAGATTGTGTAAGAGTGTGTGTATTTTTATATCCTACGGAGTATTCTTAGAAATTTTTTTTTTGTTGGTACTCCGTATGTATTTAATAAATAAATTTTATACTCAAAATATTTAATTTTGGTTTTTATATGCAATAAACCGCGCACCACTTTCTTCTATAAAAGAGTAATAAACTTAAATAAATTCCAAACCACATAGAAATTCATGTACGTGCATTATTTCACCTATGCATCTCGTATATGCACTTACCCTAATACACTTCTATTATATTGCGCCACATAAATGAAGTTGATAATTAAGCGACAAAGCATGAAATTAAATGTAATTAAAGAGATTGTTCTCATATGTATTTTTATATACACATACGTATGGTTATTTTTTCTTTTTGGCACACACAATAATAAGATAGGTAGGTAGGTAGGTAAATAGTTAGCTACGTGCAGCTGAACACTATTATTTATTTAATATTAAGCATTCTAGTAATTCTTTTGGTTTCGTAATTACTAGGATGAAAGCAGATTTTTACTTACCTCAGCTTTTCTATATACCGAACTATGGGATGTAGACATATTGTTTCACAGTAATTAGTAACTATTGATATTCAATTCGGTTTATAATTTTCCACATTAAACTGCAGTCATATTATTTGTCAGTAAGAAGCTTTTTATGGTAACTACGCACAAATGCATTTAAAGCTTTGCAACTTTGTAGATGTCTACGATCTGTTGATCGAAATTTTTGCCGCCTGTTCTGTAATAAAAAACTATATATGTTAACAAGATCAAAAAGTTGGGAGGCTGTAATCGGATGGATGCACGTGTCGCTAATAAGCTGGCTAGTTCGGAAGTAAAAGGGAGGCGAGGATTCGGCCCCTGCCAAATATAACTTGGTTGGTTGCTCACGTCGCGTTGTGCCTATATCTGGCTATAGAGCAGTGGTATCATGAGCACTCACATGTGAGTGAAAGTGAAGATTTGCATGGTGCGTGGGTTGCACTCTATGAGTAACAACCAAAAAATACGGGAAGCAAAGGGGTGATTACTATCTTTGTTGTATAGAAGTGTGAGCGTTCTAAGCGATATTTTCACGACTGAGAACGGGAGAATTTTTACACAGATACTACCTTGTAGGGCAGACGGACAAAAAAATAGACGAATAGACGGATATGCTTAAAGTGTTTCAGATTGGTGATGATCAAGAATGTCTACACTTCGTAGGGTCTCCGAAGCGCCATTCACGGCGCTGCAAACATTTTGACAAACTGAATATATCCTCCATCCTTCAATGATGTGCACATAGTTTTTGAGTAACGAGCAAAAAAGCAATGTTTTATTCCTTTTGAAAAACAGATCCTTTCGAGATCAAATTGGCCTATTTTCTATATCAACCTGCATGCAAGAACTTCCAATGTGTCGGTAATCGGTATAAATATTTTTCTAAGGGGTATTGGGGGGTTTTGCTGTCCATTAGATAGTATTTGGTATGATCTCATATTATTGGTAATGCCAATGATCTCATATTATTCGAATGCTTACACCTACAAAATTATTCCATACATGTTACGATTTTTTGGGGTAGATAGCAACTTTTTAGTTGTAGTTATACCACCCGCTAAAGGATGATAGTATTTTTATTTAGTCAAAATGCTTGCAGCACCTAGAAGTTATCCTAGGAGACTCCACAAGGTAAAATGTCTTGACCAGTATCAAATTTTGAACCTATTTAGCCGGGTCGTCTGTCCGTCTGCCTGATGTCTTTGTGTAAACTCTCTCCTGACCACAAAAATGAAAATATCATCCTAAAGTTTGGTGAAAATATTAAAATACGTTCCAGCGAAGTCGGTATTGAAAACGGACAAGGTATGAACATCGCCGTTTTGTAAAAACAAAAAAATGTGGGATTAGTTCGTTGCTTTTAAGGTACGGCAGGTGTAACGATAAAAGCTTTCAGGTATATTTTATAAGTAATCATCTATCACTTGATAGTGGTGGCTAATGCCAACACAAGAGTGAAAATTTCATATCTTTGAATGTTTTCTTTTTTTTTTTTTTGAATTACGGCGAGGGGTAAGAGCATTCGTTCATAACCGAATAAAACTCTTTTAGTTGTTTTATTTTCTATTTTAACCCAGCACGTACGTTGTTGGTTATTATTTTGCTATACTTTGAACATTAACGCAAACTCTTATATCCTACGTTCATAACACAAATGAATTGTTTTTCCTTTTCCACGATTTAATAAATGGCGTAGGATTTTTAAAAACGAATATAGAAGAGATAAAAATGTGACTAGAATGAATATATTGGAAGTGAATTATGACGAACCTATAAATCAGAGCAATTTCTAACACGCTTTGTTGTCTTCATTTGTTGACGTCTCTTCAATTTTCTTGACATATTTAAATACATTAGACAAACTTTAAATTACCAAAAAAAAAAGGCACCAGAAGATTGTTGTATTTAAAACTTGTGTGAAAGAAACAATAATTATCAATTTTACCAGTCGTCAATCAATTATCCTTTGCCCATTTTTTCTATTTTGTTATTTTAAATTTTGTTATAATTAAAAAGTGAAATTATTACAAAGGTGTCCTTAAAATCTCTTCAGGGATGGTTTTTTTTTAAGTGAGAAAAAAAATGACAATATTTTCTTCTATTACGATTTATCTAAAGAGGCGAAAAAATGGGGAAAACAATACAAACGCACAAAACACATACACATTTGTGCGTTTTTATCAATCTGTAATTGTGAAATTGAATTTCATACAACACACGAGTAAAACAAGTAAAAACACTACTCTGGACTCTAGTCTACTACAGAGTCCACCATTAGACGGCCTACCCCACCGTACAGTTATTCATATTACTTTTGAAAATATGGCCTTGTATTGGCAAAGTGATTCGATTCAAACCATTTTTAATAGTCTTTGGACCAAAATTTGTCGGTGTATTAAAGTGCATCAAAATATCTTAAAAATTACGGACTGTAGCCAGAAAAATAATACGGACAGACGAGTTTAGATCAGAAGCATTTTCGGAATCGATCGGTATAATAAGTCGAGTTCTTCTGCGTGCTGGGCATAAACATCATTTTAAACGATAGCCGTGCATGTAGGATATGTTATGTGTATTGCTGACAGTAACTTTCTGCTTTCAATTTCTACGAATTATTAAAAACGAACTTAATCAGCATATCTAGTATAAGTTTGATCAAATATATAAATAGTTGTATAAACAATCTAACGATGATGAGGGTTAGAATTTTTGGATTCCTAACTCAGCGGAGTCAAACTATAATGTTTACATTCTTCTTCTTCTTGAGAGATTCTGTAGTGAATAATCTTTCCATAGACTTTATGTTCTTTAAAAATTAAGTGTTCGCAAATATGATTCAAAATGTCATGGGATTACGGATGATAGGTCTAAGCTTGGAGAAAAAGTACTGTGAGATTTTTGAGTATATGGAAAGTACAATAAGTTATCCCAGATACCCTTTGTTGGGTTAGCCTCTTTATTCAAAAGCTTATTGAAAATAAATGAAAAACTTGAAATTATTAAAACAAAAAGGAAACAAGAAAATTCATTTAAAAAGTAATATGATCTAGGTTTGAGGAAAAAATACTGAGAGATTCTTTTTCTTAGATCATATATCGGACAACACTCAGCAGATTGCGTCATTCTGAGACGCGTTTAATGAATGGACGCTTTCTCGAAAGCAGAAGCACCTAGTTAGCTTGCTCGCTTCTATAGTGAAAATTTCGATGTCAAAAGTGCACCTCGCTCTAGTGACTGATCATTGAAAAGCACCATGGAATTTCAGAAGAAATCGAAGAAAACGAACACGTAAGCAGATGTGAATGAAACGAATGAAATACCGATCGCAAAGCATTTTTAAACTACTTGCGTGCTAAGTAGATAAGAGTCGCGACAACCAAGTCGGTGTTAGTGGGTTCACAGTCGAGTCGTCTACTCAGTAAACAACACTTGCCGGTTGGGTACGCATCCACTAGGCTGCGACCACCATGTCCCATCACTTTTTCTTCCTCCACTTCTTTCTGACTATCACTGTCATGTATGCATGATCTACGTATATGGGGGACATGCCATAAGTGCTTGGTCATATTAAAAAAAAAAAAAAAAATTCCTAGAAGTAGGTGAAGGAAGAAGCTTGATATCCTTCCATTAGCGAATCGTTGCTGAAACGTAACAAAATCGTGCGATTTGAGAAAAATCATGGAAAAGTTCTCGAAAAAACAATGAATGGACAGACCGATGAATAGGAAGAGATCAGCTTAGAGTCCGAGCCTGGTCAGTGATACGGGCACTTTATCGTCTACTTGATGTATGTGAGATAGTAAATTATACCCAATTAAACGATCAAACTAACATACCCATGTCCTTCGATTTTGAATGCAAACAAAAATGACTCAAAGCAATAACTTGCAGCTTATCGCCATCATTATGTAATATTGTAGTAAAAAAGAGTGCAATGATAAGTAGTTTCATATCAAAGAGCTAAAATTGTGAAAATTGATTCATATTCTGTGCTTAAGTAGTGTAATAATACACAAAAGTATTAAATAATAATGAATTGAGAGACAAGCAACAGAACAATCATTAATATCATGAACATTATCATTATCGTTATTACTATACCTTGCACAGATGTAATTTATTTTAAATTTTTAAACAATTGAAATCCAAACATCTTATTGCTTGCTGCTGCTGTTGTTGAAAACATCATCTTATATGTAAATGTCTGCAAATGTATGCACTATGTAAATGCTGATGTTGATCAATACACCTTTACAATCGTTGCTGTCAATGTACTTGTCATACTATGGTTGAGAGTTTTGTGGGTGGGAAATATATTCTCAAATGTATAATTAAAATATATGAGGACAAAAAATCTTTTTTTTTTTTTTTGTATGCAAGTGCATCCATGTAATGTAAGCATGAATTTATGTCTGCCGCTGTTCTATATTTATACTTATGCGTATATATTTATATACCGGTATACGTATGCAAGGTTTTCTCTGTAGACCTTTTAGAGCAAAGTTTTTTCCTCCACACTTCATGTAACGTAAGAGTGCACTGCACGTATATATGTTAAAAAAAATTATAATTTTATTTCAAGCCGAGCGAGTACTATATATATATACGTTACATATATATTTAGAAAGATAGAGCGAGAGAGATACGTTCAGCAACAGTTGCAATAATTACACAACAACCGTTGGCCTGAGTCGTCAACCTAGCCCAGCGTGCCGTCAACGAAACGACCCAATACACTTATCAAAAAGCTGCGGCTTTTAATACCCAATGCAACTATGTGCTACTTACTGCACTAGTACTAGTTTACAAAATTGCTATGCATGCTTGCAGTTACACTTAACATATATGCCATATGAGCGTGTGTGTGTGTGTGTGGGTATGCTGATGGTGCCCTTTATTGTTGCAGCACAGAATTGTTGCTTCCTGTGCAGTCTCACACAACTGTGCCATTTATATTTGTTGGCTTTGTTCTTTTCATTTTTCTTGTTCATATTTAGCAGCCAAACAGTGTTAAAGTTTTCCGTATTGATGTTATTGCGGTAGATGTGTGTGCATTGTTCTGGCATCGGTTGCCAATTAAGTGAAGCTTCTTTACTCTGCCGTTCCCTTTCCCCTAAAAAAAAAAAAAAAAAAAACAAATTTTTTCCTTTTTTTCTCCTTTACCCAAACAGAAATTGGCCAAGTTTGCATTTTGTGTGTGTATGTTTGTTGCATTGCGGCAATTTTCATTCAGTAATAAGGATTTTAATGATTACAGCTTCATTTTTTAAACATTGTTTTTCAACTTTTTCTGCTTTCTTGCTCGGGTGTTGTGCTGTTTTCGGTGCCACATATTAAATGAAAATTTATTATTGGCTTTGTTTTTGAATGAAGGTCAGAAGGAATACTTTTTTGTCAAAACTCTCCAAACAAAAACTATATATTATCTCAATAGTAACGTATCTGCCTTAACTAGTTGCTAGAGACGAGGAAATCGTGCTGGCTGCTGCCTCGTAAAAAACTTTGCAAAATTGAGCATTTTTCTGATTTCTCTGGAGAGAGTACGCAACATTCGAAGTCAGCTTAACCCTCATTATCTGGTTACAATTATTTTGTTTGCAATACGGTCATCTCTGTGGCTATAAATTTCTTTTTTTAATTAAATTCTATTTTTAGTATTATTTTTAGTATATATTTATACGTTATATACTCTCTTATCAGTTAAAAAAGTTATTTAAAATTTTTATATGAGGTTTTTTACGGCCAAATGCATTTTAGGAAAAAGAAAAAAAGAGACTGAACGACAAGATTGCTGAAAAGGAAACTGAAAGCTATTTAACACGCGCAACGTTCACGATTGTGTTGAAAGAAGATCCTTATAAATTGACCTCGAAATTGTCAAAAAGAAAGTACATTTTTTTTCTGAACTTCACTAGCTAGAGAATCTCGTGTTTTTAATTGATTTTAGTTGAAGCAGCGCAAACTTATGTCTACTTATCGTAGTTTATTTTATGAACACTCTCTTGTAAAATTTTACCCCACTTGTGGGACAGAGTATATTAACTTTGTGCGGACATATGAAACAATTGTAATAGCTTAGGAAGGACCCTCTTTTTATTATACCGATTTTTTTCGGAAAATGATTCTGAAGCGATTTAAGCTTGTGTGTCCCTCTGCAGTATACTTTGGTTACCCCCCCCCCCCCCCCCCCATTAAATGCCAAGAAGACCTAGTTGTTAATGTTTTATGTTTGTTCCTGATAGCAATTTGAGATAAGAATTGAGTAAGTCAAACTGGAACTACATCGATCTATTTCTTGAATCCCACTTCAAAATAGATTTCTCAGGAGGAAGAGAGCCCTTCAAAGAGGGTTTAATATTTTATATTTTATGATGAAAATTGGTCTATAGTAGCAAGTTAGTAAGAATATTAACGGTAAGGAATTTGAAAAACACACGTGTATTGCTTAGACCCTAATATATACAGGGGTTATTATGAAGCAAGCCCTTGTGTAGACAAAAAGTCTAATTTCTACTTCACAGAAACTGAAAAATAAAATTTTTAGGAAGCAAATTAAGTTTGCTAAATTTGGATCACATGCATGTGATGTTTTGGCCGTCCTCCATTATGCGGATTCTCATTAAAGGTATGCCTTTCCATGAAAATAATGTGTAGTTCTTGGCGTACTATAACCAAAACGGGTGAATAACTGTGCTAAGCGCAGTTTTATAGGGTATCTAATGGTTGGTCTTGCCCGATTATAATGTTCGCATATGTTTTTCTTAAGTTTACTTTACTAATTTTGTTATTATACCTTGCACCGCTTGTGGTGTGAAGGCTACATTAAATTTGTCCGTATGTGCAGAAGGACTTGAGATAGAATTTTATTATATTGATCCATTCAGAATCACTTTCTGATTTGATTTAAGCGCATCTGTCCGTCTACCGGCGTTGTTTTCTTGTATTCAACCTGTAGTCTACAAATTTTTGAATTATTTTGATGAATTTTAGCCCAAGAACGAATCTTATTGAAAACAATTCAGATAGGATCACTTTCTACGCCACTTTTTATACAATCCATTATTTTGAAAATTCATCATAGGAATAATTGCAGGGAGTGATATAAATTATTTCAGAAACTTAAATTTGAGTTTTGATAGGTCTGAGAACGTCGAGAAGGACAATAGCGAAAACTGAATTTTTGTTTGTGGAAAAAATAAAAAAAAATCATTGGTCTTGGCGCATCGGCCTTGCATAATGCTTTGCAAGTAGAACGGTTTGCTGATGATGAATGCTTACATTTCGTGATTATTTTCTTTTGATTTTATCAGCATTAGGCTTAGGATTGCAGTAAGCACGTAATCAATCACTTGATTATCTTTTTTGCTTGCTTTAATCTTGTGTATGATTCCGTAGCGGAAATTCTATTGAAAGGTCACATCTGACCTGCTGCACAGCCGGGCAGACAAGAGTCACGACTAGCAAGTCGGAATGTGTCGGCGATGGTTCCTATCCCAGTGAGTTTTGGCCATGCTTCGCGGTAGCTATATAGCGAGTGCTCAGCCAGCAAAGACATAACATTTACCGTTTGAGCACACATCTGCATCCAGCTGTGATCACTCTTTCTCTACTTCGTTCTAACCATCACCGTGTTACACCTTTTGCGGACATCTTCTGGTCTGCTTGATCATATATACTACAAAAAAACTTTATCAAATATGTTGTTCGACATTTCTAAATAAGTGGTTCAATTGGCGCCAGTGAAGCTTCTAAATCTTTTGAGTTTCCTGTTTTTTTTTTAGCTGTACATGTAACAGTAATTAGCAAGAACCGTTTATGTAGTTTTTTTTTGAAAACTATTCCATAAATCAGTTATCGCTTTAATTGACTAAACTAATAAATGCGCATCGTATCCATGGATAACAAAAATCCGTAAATCGTATATTTCCGGGCGGAAGGAGAGGATTTCAAACTAGTTAATGTTTTTTTTTTTTTTTTTGTTACAAATTTTTTTCAATTTAAAATAGCAAAAAAATTTACCTCTGCCTGCAACTAAAAGTGTTCACGTATCTCATTCAGCATTGAATGTTCATTCAATTTTTCATTTGCGATAACTTTCTAGACAAATAGGGAATGATTTCGCAGTTTTATTTTTATTTATATAGTTTTTTTGTTTTTTTTTTTGTATTCTTGTTTTTGCGCATTTGTATAAACTGTTGCTCTGTCTGAGCCGCAATTTGAATTCAGTCATTTATAAAACAATTCGTAACAACTGCAATGCTTTTAAAAAGAAACCAACTCTGACACTTAAAAAAAAAAATAAAAAAGAAGAAAAAAACCATTCAAACCATAATTACTAATTCAAATCACTTGAAACAATCGCGCAAGCGAGAAATATTTCAGAAAAAAAAAAAAACCTAGAGAAAATAACATTTAAAAAAGCAACTTTCATGATGCCGGACATTTAAGAGGTCAGCGGAGTGTATGATTCGTCGACGAATTGTTACAAAACCTTAGTTTAATTTTAATAAGTTTTCGTGAGATGACATGATGCAGACTTTTAGATGAGTTCAAAAACTATTATGAACATAAATGAAGACAATTGACTGCGAAAAGACAATCTTCAACTAAGATAACAGATTAGTCTAAAGGTCAACGAAATACTTAATTATATATAAAAGTATGAGATTCTGATCTTATGGAAGTCTAGCATATCCAAGTTGCAAAATATGGAGTCTGCTTGGAAATGCTTTGCTAGCGAACTGAAAAAGTTGGGATATGGATATGGGGCACTATTTCTGATAAACCTTTGAAACTGGGTTTGTTACATCAAACGTTTTCGGATTCTTCTACATTGACATCATTGCGAGGGGCTGTTTATCAGTTTTCCTGTGTTTTAGAAACAGCTTTAAGTGTTCGTGGCATTGACACTTACCCTTCTTGTCAGATCATGCAGCATTTATTCGGTTGGCCATCGCAGGATAATCAACTATAACAAGTCAATGCGACCAAATTAAAAATTTTCACCATTTTTAGGTTACGTTATAGAAATCTATATGAATATACTTTTCAAGCTATGGACGGTATGAGGATAAGCTCGAACTTACCTGACAAAGACCGTCGTGTCGTAGGTTTGCTATTCAGTTGACAGATCCGCTCATTTAGAATTACAGGATTGTGGTTGGATATGGAAGCCATCTCTGTGAATCTTAAGAAATATCGCATACCTCGATAGACATCACGTATATCTGTGACATACGAAAGTACTTTTTAAATTCTGACAGAAGAAAACATGGAAAGTTTTTGTAGGAAAGTATTTTGAAGTATGTCTTTGGGTGTATTGGCGGGAAATGCCGAGCTGTTAAACTGGAAAGATCAACGCAACCAAACAGAGACTTCAGAGAAATTTTGAAGAACTTACCTTTCAATAGTTGAAAAAAATTTGGAAAATATTTCTTTGGAACTGGCCCATCACTCAGCATCGCTATGGCAAGATTGTTGTCAGGCCCATGATTTCTGGATTTGACTCTAGAGTGTACTGATGAATCTATGCCACATATCGCATGGAAAAGTCCTTCTTATTTCGCCTAAAGGGCGCCAAAAAACGGTCTATGTCATCAACACGTTGCTGTTGAAAATCGATGTTGAGTAAATTATCAAATGTGAACCGTCAGGATGGGCAGTTTTGAATCTTTTTTTTACAACTTTTTTTTTTATTTCTTTTAAGGCATATATTTATTAACACTTATGTAATCTTGAAGCCATTTTTGAAGGCCCATCCGATGTCGAGAAGATGAGAACGAGGTAATATTACAAGGATATTGTTAAAAGAGTTAATAACAAGCATTTATAACAGTATACTAAGAAAGAGCGAATAGGCCCTTATTGAGTTGCATACTCTTGAAATCAGACATGTTATGTTAAACGTGTTCATAAACTACTGACTGGCATATCTGATTCCGGCGCTGTTTCACATCGAGTGCCTAGACATTTTCGAATGTTTGTTATAGATTCCTACAGAACAAAGAAAATTCTGGAATCAATATCATAAGAACTCTAACTTGGTCGACACTTGAACAATCATTAATGAAAGGCCTTATTTGTCCTGGTGGGTGATCAGCTGGGCCGTGATGTTTTACAAATTTTTATGTTTACGTTTAAGTTAACGATGGTTGAAATGCATTTTGTAATATTTCGAAGCGAAAAAATAACACAAGCAAACTCGTCCCAATACGTACGTCCCAGTAATCTCATTGTTGGCCATAAACATTACAAGCTTACATTCATATATGCAGTAAGAACAAGTAAAGTATTGTAGATTTTTCGGCGAGCTGTTGTAAGCTCTAGTAATCTTCGTCTGAAATGATTTGGGCAGTATCTTTGTGACTGGAAGAATCAGTAACTGATTAGGGCCAAGGATTAACAAAGGAGAAAAAATTAGGCAGATCTTTTATTTATTTTTGTTGTTGTGACTAATAACTATTTTAACTGGTAACTGTTTGTTGCTACTTAAAATACTCCATATGTTTATAATTCATACATAAAAATCTTGAAGGAAACGCTGTTTAACTAAGGGAAAATTAATGGAGTTTTTAATTTTTGTGCCTTCCTTCGATCATGCAAAGAGCCCAGCGCGGCTAAATTAGAAAATGTTGGCTACTTTGGGTGTATACTGTCTTTGATAACAAACGCCTGATTGCTTATATTAGATTTGTTGCAGTTGCTTCGATTAGTTAACTTTATTTCGCTTACATTTGAATCGCGAGAACTCATGCGAAGAAATCGTTTTTCGTTCTTACAATAATAGCAACCTGACGAGATATCTTTTTGTGACTTTGCTGCCAACATTTTCTAAAGTTAATCGAATACGCTTTTGTACTTTCAAAAAAAAAAACACACTTTTCGATTTACGAAATGTTGAGAAAACGGCTTTCACCGAGAACGTCACTGTGCAAGTGTCTCTAATTGATATAAGTTGCTTAAGGTATGCACTGAATATGATTTCGTTAGTATTTCGTCAACAATATAACGTCTGGAAGATTAAACGATTTGGGGCTCTATCGATTAATAATTGGAGACCATTTCGACATCAAGCACCTGCGAGTTTGACGGATAAAATTGATTTTGAAAGAGTTTTTGAGCCTCAACCTAACCTAATGCACTTTGTCAGGCTGCTTTCTTCTTTCGAGAATTTATCACCAGAAATTCAACTCAGAATGTTTCGCAACCACTTTTTTCCCGTGATTTACTAACTTTTGTCTATTTTTGAAAACAAGTAAACCAACTACGAAAGTTATATTCGGCGGGGGTTGAATCTCGCACAACCACCACTACTGAAACGTCCACCATATTTAAATTATAAAGAATACGGTTTAGATATTCTGCTCCCCAACTCTTTTCATTTTATACCCATATTGCTGGTATTATTAAGAAAAAATTAATCCACCAGGTAGCGATGTCTACTATGTTCATTTTAGAATTAACCCTTTTTTTGGCGGACAATACATCGTCATTTAAGGAATGAAGCTTGCGATTAATAAGCATAAAGCTTTAGAAAGGGGAAAAGAACGAAATGTAATCACTTGTAACTTTGTGTAGGCTTGGCTGGTTTTTTCCATTTCCGCACATAAGCAGTAGAGGTTGGAAATTCCAGTAAATATGGAAAATTTCAGATTTCAAACTTTTATAATTTCTCAATAACATGCAAAAAACCCGCAAATTTTTATTAACAAAAACGAAGTCACGTTCAGTTTAAGCTTCACTGAAGCCTTCTGGTCTGACTAATTTTTTCTATTTTCAGTTCGAAGCAATATAAACAAACTTCCATTGTTTCTACCAAATTTGAAGTCGATATCTTAATTGCTGCGACCAGGAGAGTGCCAACAACAAATAGTGCACAGACATACGGACACGCAAACACGCACACAGACATGGCTTAATCAACTCAGAGTTTCATGCTAATCTCATATATCATGCTGATGTGTATGCTCCTACATATATCATGCTTACATGTGCCCTCTATAGGATCTCTGAAGCTTCCTTTCAAGTGTTACAAACATTACGAAGAAAACCAAAATGAGTATACGGTGGTGGGTATAAAAAAGAAAAAGTACCTTTGCCCCATCATTTTAACACGACCGAAGATATAGAGATTAATCGGGAAACACTCTCTTTTAGATGAGATGAAACAAGGATACGTTACTGAAGACGATGATATGATATTCCAGCGTAGTTATTTGTTAAACTGCTGGCAACCTAAAGAGAGGAACCACTTGCTTGGATTAGCTCTCATGATTGCAAGGGCAAATTCTTACTACCGTTTGAACACTACACAGTACACAATACTTACGTTACTGCGTATGTTCTAAGTCCCTGTGTAAGGTCTGATATGCAAGTCTTTTAAGTTTTCATAAGTAATCAATTTCGTATTCGGTCCATTAAGTTCGAAATAAAAAGATGGAATTAAAGCAAAACAAAATCAAAATTGAAATCAAAGCCAATAATAATGCAAAAAAAACCTTACATGCGATATTAAAATTTTAACTTGAAAAGAGCACCAACGAATGAGCAAACAGAGAAAAACAAATACAAAAATTTAAAGGTACCTTATAGCGAATTTCAGATACCCAACTGTACCAAAAGTTATTACAAAGAGTTCAAAAATATATAGAACTATATTAGACAAAGTATCCCAAAATTCAGGTATGATTCGAACTTTGCGATGAGCTCCGAGGAGATTAATAAACAAATGTAGAAGGATTGTTTGTTACAATTAGTAATAAGTTTAAAAAGATTAAAAACTCTGGCCATTTTTCAAAGCAAAATGCTGAAGCAATTCATAGAGACTTAGAGAAGCTAAGTACAACATGTTCCCAGAAGAAACCATCCTCTTAACCAAAGTTGATTGACGGAGTAAACTTAGATCTATATCTAGGCGATCATGCAAAACATTTTAACAAAAGAGTACGTACAACAAAACGTTGGAGGCCTTTTGCCCGATATACAACTCCACACACAAACAACCCCGTACGCTGTACAGTTTATAAATCAATGAAAAATCTACACTTTTTATAAGCTTTAGGAAAAAGTTGGGTTATATTCCTTATAAGTGTACATATTCTATATAATATATATATACCTGATTGATTCAACTGTCTGTCTGAAACTAGTAGACTTTGAGCCGCAACTAAAATCCTATTTTCTGAGATAAAATAATGTATGCAATTTTCCGGGTAACTGAAATGCGTCCCGGAGTCCGCCAAAGTAAACTTATGAGCCAAAGCCCTGTTAAGGATATATAGCATATAGCCGAGAATCTCAGGCATAATATCGCTAAAGGGAGGGATATTGATGAAGCGAGTAAAAATCTAAGATTAATAACAAAAAATAACTTGAATTTGATTATCTTTTATTAACGAACAATAGGGATTAACTAAAGTTGCTTTCTAGTTTGCCTATATTCGGTCTGTGTTACTTAGGTTTGACTGATTGTAAATAGCATGACAAAATTATTATACCCTTATTCTCTGATAGGAAAACAATGCTACTGATAGACACAGTCGATATGTGCATAAATTTGTATTAAATAGAATTTTGTGAAACAATGCCTAACGGAAAGAGAAGGACAGAGAAAGCGATCAAATGTTTTGTTCTAAGGCTTAAAGTGGAATGAAAATACCATTACGTTTATGGAGAATTAAACACTAAACAGAAGTACACATAATGCCATAAACATGCTAATATACGTACGTACATATTTATCCATACATATTGCACACATGCATATGGTAACGATATCATCTTACAAACACTTGCAGAACTTTAACACTCCCCATCGATATTTAAGTCCTTACAGACCATTGATACATTGTTCCTTCTAATATGTATATAGTGTACGGAATGTTTTCTACGATAAAATGGCATTTACTCATTCAAGTGTGCATAAATATACTCACTAGCAAAATTCTGCAGCCAATTATGTGAAGCAAACAAGATAAGACGGATTATTAGCAGACAATAAAACATGAAACTTTTTAAAGTAAATTTTTTACTTTTTTCAACATCAAATTAAATTCAAATTTCTTTATTTCATATGGGAATTACTTATAAAATATAAAATATTTTAAAGTTTTGGCGAAATTTCACTTGCGGTTTAGTTCACTTTCTAAGCCGATCACAAACATTGCAATGTAATCGAAACAAAGCATGCATTAGCGACGATTTATGCGAAGCAATAGCGAAAGTATGTTTGTTTGACCAAATAAAAATAGAAAACTATGTGAGTGCATTTAACGTCACACATATGCCTGTACATATAGGCATTTGCTTTCGTAGGTGCGCATTTGGTTACAAGTTTGCATCCACTTGCACGCATACAATAATTTTAATTAGCTTAAGTTGTTGAATATTCGAATGGAATGCATGGACTGCCATTGCTACAATGGTGGGTTGCTCGAGGGACCGACCAACTTCCAAAACATTATCTGAATTTCTTTTATCCACTATTTGCACTTTATATTATGTATGCACTTGACAGGTATGTATGCATATGAAATGCAAAGGCAAGAGTATTTCACTTTAAGTGGACACCAGTTGTGCGCACACAAATAAACAATCGCAGACGTTTTTATTTATTTTCCTATATTCGTGTTTAGCCAATGTTCTATCGGTCAACTGTCCTCACCGGAGGGAATATTAACTTTGTTAACTCCATTGTAACGATTTGGGAAATGGCAATGAATGCCTAACGGCTTATGTCCATTCTCCATCACCATAAGATACTCGGTTTATCTCTAGTATTTTTGGGTGGAACGTAACTTTCTGCCTCGTATTTGCAATCAATAACCAGAGGCTCGCTGCAGGAACTACTCCATATGATTGTTTGTCAACAACAAACATTCGTAAACATGCTATCAAAGTTTGAAGACAACTAATTTTGACATTTCGCTTACAGCATCGAGAGAAGTGCACATTAAAAATTCTTTAATGTAAAAATTTTCATTATTGGATTGAAAAGTTGAAGTTTAGCGCATATAGGGGTTCAAGTTTTTTTTTTCCTTGATTGATTGAATTTATCTGCATCTAAAGTAAACAAAAGGAAAGTAGAGGGAACGAGGAAGGCCAAAGCCGAGCATTTTACTTGCACACCGACCACCTTTCAATTTAAGAAAGAAAAAGTAAAGAAACCATATTTCGATATTCTACAATATTGAGTGGGTAGAAACGATTTTCTTCTTCATTGTTGTTTAGGTACTGTAGCATTTTTTAGTATTTTTAATGTGATTCTCAACTGCAGCATCTCTCTTGCAGCATTTTAAGCTGATATCGTAATTTTTGGAATTGGGAGACCACCACAGACAGATAAACAAACGAACAAATACGACAGACATACCTTGGTCAGATCAGAATTTTGTTTTGAATGAAATGTAGGGTCTTTGAAGCTTCATTCTAAAATAAAAAACACCTCCAACCTATCGTTAGTGGGTATAAAAACTTTTTACATAACACAATTGTCATTCACCGCAGTGTCTAGAGTAAAGTGTTTTGTGAACCGAGTTAAAATTCGCTCGGACACGGCGTTAATAAAGCCAATCTAGAAGATTTTTAATTCGATTTAGTCGAATCTTTTTTTCACATTTTAGAGAATACACCGCATGGGGCACGCTTCCCAATTAAGTAGTTGCAACGTGTTGTGCGCCAGAATATGAATTGATCGACATATGACATTTAAAGAACTGCCCTTTTGTTGCTTATTAATATTCTAACCGTTTTTTGAATGGCGAACCCTTCAAATCGATTAACTATTGTTAGGAGCGTTTGATGTTAACTATTTCACAAGACTTCAAGGGACCACAGTCTTCTGGTCTCACCGAACAGAGAGTATCGTCTCCTTGCCACAGGGACTTCGTCTTGGGTCCCAGGTGAACGATGGTGCTTGTATTCACAAAATGAATCCAGTTTTCAGCACCGGCAAAAACGAATTTTTTTTTTCATTCTTCGAGAAAAAATAATGCTGTCGGCGAATTTTCTTTTTTTGGCGCAAACCTGGACATGTTGAACGATGTTACAAATTTTCCAGCAAACTTGTTTTGTTATGAGCGAAGAATCTTTGCGAGATGTCAACAAAACCAAATGGCGCGATGATGTCGTTTGACAGTAGGTGGATTAACAACTATGGCCATGTATGATTAAAGTCCGGCTTCAGATTTATCTATCTGTTTTCTTGTTTCTTTATCTAATATATTACACGTAGTCCATTTTCTCAATTGTTTCTATCAAGCGAAATTCGAAAACTTGATAAGAAATATGCATTAAAAAAAACTCTACATTCCATATATTTTCTTACAAAATGAAAATCATATTTTCGGACAATAGTTTTGCTAGCGATTTTTAGCGCCAACAAACATTAATGGGATATTTTTACTTAGTTGTGTGCTTGCTTCTCGCAGCAAGAAACACTATCCAGAACGATTTCAATTAACATTTTTTCAGAAAAGTCCAATAACGTCATTATTTGTTTGTCTTCTTTTGTGATCAAGCTTAAGGATTCCTTTCTTGTTCTCATCGAACATTGTACCATTAATTTTTGGATCACCCTTTTTGATAATCTATCTGTAGGAAAATGCATTGTAGTGTTTGCTGCACTGAAAACGAAACGAAATTCGACATTATATCGTATTTGTCGTCCTCTGACAATGAGACTTTTTTCCAATCATAGCTTTTGCGTTAGACCATTTTATCCTCTAAAGCAGTTTGATTTTTGTTATGGGCAGTGCTTTCTCTCTTTTCTCTTTTCCCTTTTTTTTTTTTGCCCATTTTCACTGTAATCATTGCTATGTTGTTTGCCTTTTGATAACACGGATGTTATGTTTGGTCCCGACATTCATTATAGTTTCAAAACCAGTTTACTAACGGTAAAAAACTACCTGCAAAAAAAATTTAAAAAAATCCAAGAAAAAATTCAAGCTATTTGACAAGAAGCACGTTTTCTCCTTTATAAAAGTAACAACAAAAACGATGAGGGGAAAATTAAAGTTAACAAAAATCGGAAAATATACAGAAGTCTCCATGAACAGTAGCAATTTACACAAATATCCGTTTAAAAAACTGCAAGTTGACGTCGGGTAGTAAGACTTGTATAAATATGTCGAATGTGTGTGGAAAATATACTGCTGCGGAATCCGAGGGGAAAAGGAGAGTGAGAGACAGAGAGAGAGCGAGCTCAATAGCTTTTTAGTTGCCTTAAGCCTTGAAAACACATGAGGTTAGAATTATTCATAGGCCACAGACAAACATACATGTGCATACAGAGACGCACACGTGCACACGTGCACACGTACACGCGTACAGACACGTTTCTCTACAAATATCTGGAGTACGAGAAGAGCAACAAATAAGTATTTTTTCAAAAATCAAACAAAGAGAGGCAAAACGTAATGGAAAACAGGCGGGAAAAACAAGCAAAGCAAAAATACAAAATGACGTTTTGTGCGAAGGAAACAAGGAACAATGGCGAAAAAGGAGAAAAAAGAAAATTAAACAATCTAAACACAAAGACCGGGTTGAACCGCACTTTTAATGGATTGTCAGAAAGACCTTAGCATTCTGCCTCTCTGTCGCTCCATATTTCTGTTTCTTCCTGCGCCTATATCTCTCGGGCTTTGTGTGACACAAATCAAAAGAATTTAAAGTAAACAACTTTGAAATATCTGGAAAACATCTCTTCTTCTTATTTTTTTTTTTTTTTTTTCTTTAACCGTATGTATGCGTTTGTTATTTTTCTAACAAAAGCGTATAAAATTGAAAAGATACGCATAGCAACCGCATCAAAAAATAAAAGAAAAGAGAAAGAAAAAGAAAAATAAAAAAAAAATTATATGAACATCAAAGTAAACCAAGCGGATACTTAATTTTGCAATTGTAAATCAAGCACTAACACTTGGTGTGTTAGAAAATGCAAAAACTTTCATATACACTCGTCCCCGCACACATTCAGTCCACTTACCATACACGCCATGTCTGACTGTGTAGACCTTTACCACAGATATGCAAGCCGGATTTAACTGAGTAGGTTTTTTGTGTTTTTTTTTTTTTTCCAACACATAAGCAAAACTTCCTTTCATTCCTAAATGTTTCGTTATGTTATATACGAATATAAAATCAATTGCAAAATGTTTGCATAATTTAAAGCAAACGTTTTTCCAATATTATCCGTTATATGGTTAGAAAAATGAAAAAAGCATTTTGTCTTGTATGCAAAGCAGCCTCAGTGCTTGAGGAAGGGAAAGGATTCTCTTTTAATATTTAATTTGAATTTAATTCAATTTCTATGTTCGCCAAAGAGTGTCAATATCTATATGCTTTTAGAGTTTTCCTACTAAATGGGACAAAGTGAAAGAATTACATTTTTCTTATGTCTTTTGCAATGTCTCGTATAAAGGATCCCATATGGTCAGTGAGATATCATCAATCGATTTACATACCTATTGCTTTAAAGAATTTGCTTTAGTAGGCATAAAGAATTTGCAGATATCGCTTTTACTTATCAGACGGCCGTAATTAAATCCCGAATAAAAGTTTTCGACGGACGTTATAACTGACTAGGGAAAAATACGTTGAACTTTGTCTTCTTGGTGGTTGTTTCAGCTTTCTCTGCCTATTGTTGTCCATTTATACAACAAGTGTATCAAGTCCATTTTCAAATGTGATCTGCGGCCTACTAGCCAAACCTTCATTTTCTACCGTAAATTTTACTATTAAAAACTCTGTGGTTGAATAAAAGGAAGGGCGCAGAATTCGAGGCTTGCCTGTCTCAGGCTGATTTAAACAGTTAAGCTGTCTCTAACATTCTTATAAACGGAATAGCCGAAGCATAACTCTTTTATCATTCTGAGCAATTTACGCTGACAAATTTTTCTTTGTATGACGAGGATTTTTTTTTGGTTCTTTATCACTATATGACTAAATTTCTGACTTATAATTTTATATCTAAAACAAGTGGAAACACTGGGCACCGTTAAATACTCTGCAACAATCTACAGGCATTCATATAACAACTTTTTACAATTAGCTTTTAGATGGGGAGTGTGAGAAAAAGTGGTCCGTCCCGAACCAATTTCAATAACGTTCGCCCTTCGACAAAAACATGTCCCTTGTCTAGCAATGTTAATCAAACTTTTACCTGTAGACTGAGACAGGCAGACAGGCGGACTGACAAACTTTTTATAATATGGGTAGCGTAATAAGAGATGGATCAATCTCAAGTCCTTTTAGGTGTTGCATACACACAAACTTAGTATATTCTTGTACCACAAATGTGGTAGAATATATAGGAAATAGATAGCCAGGAATGGAATTATCTGCTATAGTTACGACTGTTAAATCAGCGTTCGCGGGTTCAAATTTCGGTGCGGTAAAGCATATTTGGTTGTAACTATAGTAAGTGCTCAGTCGTTAAGGGGTAACGCTTATCGATTATGCACGCACTCTTCAGATTGTGGTCACTCCCTAACTCTTTCCCTATTTTCTCATTTCTTTTTCCATATTACGTATGTAAGGGACATTCCCTGAGTGATTGGTTATAATATAAAATTAAAAAAGGAAAATGTGTCAAATTACGAACCAAACAAGAGAAAGAAAAAAAAAAGAAAGATGCTACTGATGGTTATCGATTGCTCTCGGAAATGAAAAATAGATACGCTATGTACTAACTCCGAATGCTTAAAAAGCTGTCGGTGGAACTCAGACTAACTATCAGTGCCGAGAACGATTTTAAGCTTGTGCCTTGCATTAGGCACACTTGTCAAAGACAACAAAATTATCAGCATTAACGCAATTGAGTCGGGTCTTGAAAAGAATATCCGCTGATAAGGCAATTCTTGGGCATGATAACGTTTAGTTATATAACGCAAAACACTTCGCTGGAAATACTTACTTACTCAAACTGCTTTATTGATTCTGCTTTTGTTGAGCCCTTGTTTCCATAAATACCTCGAGTAGTGAGCCTATTTTTAAGACGATCCCAAAGAAAATGAAGTTATTTTTTACTAAATGGAATTTTTACGCTACCAGCATGCCTAGCAATATTAAGTAATATTTTGAACGATCAAGTTATCACTACTTTATCACACATAGACAAATTGTGAGCGGCATGAACGATCCTTGGAGAAGATTATGTTGATTAGTAAAGCTCATCTTTCAAACAATAACTTCTCAACTTGTTTAGGCCTGAAACTTGTCAGAAGTTTTCCGATCATGCAAGTTACGCTAATTGGCAAAGGATAGGCGGACAGAAGAATGTACATCGTTCAGTTTTATCATGATCTTACTCACTCACTGTGGGGGCACTGAAATTTACCATTTAAATACATTAATTTATATGAATAACAAACACATTAGTTATATAAATATATAAAATATATAAAATATATATATATATATATATATATATATAGTTACACACATTAAAATATTCAAAATACCTCAACATACTCAACTATTCATAATTGTTTGCCATTCTGTCTGATTGTTTGTAAATTTTACTCTTCTGGGTTGAGCTAAGTTATGTCAAGGCAATCGTTCTCGTTCGTATGCAGTCATCATAATCAAATAACAACATGACAAATGTAAATTCACATGGATACGTATGCAGATAGACGTATGCATTTACACACACACACACACACACATAACATGCAAACATTTTCCATCCAACTCTTTATACACACTCGTTCTCACACACACACACGCGCATAGAAATATTGAGAATCAAATAAATGTGTTCTATAAAATCTAGTAAAAGTCATCCTATATTAAAACATATACAAATACGTATAAGTGCAGATGAATTTGTATAAGCCGATGTATATATGTGTGATTGTAAACATTCATATGTAAACATTTACATGTATAGGTATGCAAATGATATTTTGTATGCATTTGTTAACTAGGGAACTACGTATATGTACACGCGTGCACACTGACTCCTGCCCGCGTACACTTGCAGCGAGAGAGCGAGAGAGAGTGAGAGGGGGGGGGGGGGGGGGAGAGCGAGTCGAAGGGAGAACGACCCCTTTGGTATTATTGACATCTTATGACACAAGTGTGAAAAATAATTTCAACAGCAAAATTTTTCAAGTAGATACTTGTGTTTACACTCCTATGCAGGCATATACAGTTACGTAAACAATATGCAAACATTTTATTGCAATTAATTGTGTCGAAAGGTAATGCAATTATCAACGGCAAGGATACCAACTTATATATGAAAAAAGAAAAAAATGAAAAAGAAATACGTATTTAATATATTTACTCAAATGGTTGAAGAACCCATTGACTGACTGTTTCTCATAATACGTTTACGTTAAGCCGCTTACACTCGTTTAGCTCATGGCAGTCTAGTGAACTGAACTAAAGTTTCTCTTCCTCAAATAAATTCCCATTCTTATTATGGCCAAGCTTTTAATTCTCTTTATTATTATTATTGTTATTGCGCTTTTCATGAGCTCTATGGGAATAAATGCAAGTGTGAGTATATGCCAGCCATAAATAGATATGATATCCAAATAAATAATACTTTAATTAGAAACCATGGTGTGTCGCTGACAAAGTCTAGATGACAAAATGGTTACTTAACGTATGAAAAGTTGTTTCAAGTTTTTAATTATAATTCCTCTTCTTCTTTTTTTTTTTTTAAGTGTGCATAACGATGACTTGTCGACAGGTAATGAATGCTTTGGGATTTGCGTTTGAGAATAAAAATGTTAAAAAAGTTAATGTATTTCTTGTGTTATCAGGTTGTAACTGTTCTCTCCTAAAATAGCGCAACAGCTGCTTTATGCTGTCATATCTCTTATACGACACTTATAGCTATCAATGAAGTATGGGTTGGACTTGTTTTTACACCCTACACCATTTACGGTATAAGGGTGTCTTAAGTTTTTGCGGACTTATGTAACACCCAGAAGGACTTAAGAAAGATTCACCTTTTACTATACCCATCGATTCAGAGTCATTTTCTGAATCTATCTAAGGTTACATATGCATATATTTTGGTATTCAATCTATAGATCGCAATTTTTGAGATAATTTGATGCATTTGGGTAGACCAAGAACGACCGCTATTGAAAATGATTAGGATCGGTCTAATTTTTTGGCCTTATTTTCGAAAAAAATTCAATTTTCAAAATTTCTCGACAAAACTCGTTGAATAGGTTCAACATTCAAAATTGATATGAAAAATTCCGTTAGCTTGGAGAAATTTTTTGAAGCACCTCTCCCCATTCTTACATAAACTGAATCTTTATGCACTAAAAAGATATGATTTTCAATAATTCCTATAGTAAATTGATAAAGAAGTCCGCCCTACGGAATTTGGACCAAGTAGGTTCCTTTTATGGATACGACCGGATGTAAGTATTCCCACGGATATACCAAAAAGACCTAATTATTCACGTGACATAAATTTATTTATTATAGTAATACCATTAAAATTAAGTGGACCAAACCTGAATCACGTGGATATATTTCTTGGACCCCGTTCTATATAAGATTTCTTATGAACAGTAAGCCCAGAACAAGGTTTAATATCAATATTTTATGATGAAAATTAGTCCATTTAGCGAAAAAATTAACGGTAAGGAAATTGGACCACACAGGCCTATTTTTTAGACTCCAACAAATATAGTGGTTATCACGAAAAGCAAGCCCTTATACGGAGAGAAAGTCTAATTTCTAATCAAATTTTTAGGCAGTAAGTTTGCGAAATTTTGATCACGCCATCTGATGTCTTGGCCATCTTTCAATATGAGAGCTTTCATGAGAAGTTGACCATTGCGGGAAAATAACGTGTAATTTTTGGTGTATTATTACCAGAACGAGAGAATAACTGTGCTAGACAAAGTGGTGCAGGGTATCAAATGATCGATCTTGACCGATTATAACGATCTTACTTGCTTCACTTTGTTTGCAACATAAGAAATTAGGCTTTAGAGATGCAGATACTTCTGATCTGAACCCAATTAATTGATAATAATAATGAAGTTCACTTGTTTCTGTTCCATCACCTGTCTGCCTACTAGTAGACTGCTTAAAACTTTAAATAGAAACCTAGGATGAGTCAATGCACAAATATGCTTTGATCAATTTTTTCTGATGACTGATAAACCTGATGCCATATGAACCTGACCTGAATACGCACGAAAAAGTAGAAAACAAGTAATGAGCAAAAAAGAAAAAAAAAATTTCAAAATATTTTTGTTCGTAACTTGCAAACATGAGAAAGAGAAGGAATTGTGTTTATGTATTTCTTGAAAGAGTGAGGTAGGAAAAATCGGACAAATTGTTTATAAATTTCAAGATTTTTTTTTGATTTTTTTTGCTAAACATTTTGAAACAAAGTTTTAATTACCCGAATGTAAAAGGCAAATTAAAGGGTCTGATTAAATAGAAATAAATAATTGCTTTTATATAAAATTCTTTAAAAAGCCTTTTAACCCTTTAACAAAACTTTTTTGCACTGTAATTATCTTTCTAAGAGGAATATTTAGTTTATGATAAATGCTTTAACATCCATCACATGAATTTAAGTGATCTTTTTAAAGGTCTCTTTTGGCTTGTGAGTAGATAAACGTAAGCCAAGCCTTGGCCCCATAAATCAACGAAATAATCAAATATCATTAAAGGAAACCTAAATATTTAACGAAATTGCAATTGAAAATCTATCAATTTGCGAATTTAACTTCAGACTAGAAATTTATCTTACAGAAAAGCACTTGCTTTGTTTGCCTTAAGTAGTTGCACAAATATTGCCTCTTTAGCGAAGAAATTATTTGCAAAGAAAAAACGGTCTTAAATAGATTATTGGGCTCTTAGTCATCTGGTAGTGACTGTAAATAAAGTTTAATTGATAAGAAAAGTATAAATAGTCACAAAATCTATAAAATATTTTGAGAGTAGGAAGAAATACCGCTTGGTTGGTGTATGATGTTGATTCAGAATGCTAGAAAGATAGCTGGAGATATAGTTAAACAGCAAGATTATAAAAAACGAAGTAATCTCTCTTGTGAGAGTGTCATAAAGAAGTCAGCAGTTTAACAGATATTACAATAAGACTTCCATTGGAGTGTTGAAGAAGGTCTTCTTAATTTCTAGGATAAAGCCTTGCGAATATATGATAACGCACATAGTTGGACGAACTTGTAACTACACTAACGTGTACACAACATGATTTTCTGGATGGAAATGTGGGACAAAAAAAAAAAAAAGCCAAAAGCGGAAAACTCCTGCTTAATTCGAAATATGGTATCATTGAAACTGGAACAAGAGAGAGCCATAGTCTACCAAAAGTCATAGTATGGAGATTTTTAAGCATCAAGACGTTCAACTTTATAATGGAAAAAATATTATGGGCCCTAATTTGAAGTATGCTGCACTTCCCGCCGTCTGTAAAAGCAGAGTTTCTATCTCAACGAACACTCAAAGAAACAGTTTTTCTTTGCGCACCTTATTCATATTTTATGCAAGTAGTAGTGGGTAGCCACAAATTACATTTGGAAGGAAATATCTTCTCCCATTTTCTTCTATAATAGACGTTGATTTTGCAAAAAAAAGGGACAGAAACTTTATCACACTCCCAACAAAAAAACACTGCGACTTTTTGAACTCACATATCACTGCATATGACATCTTCTAATCTGAACGAAGTCGCTGCCATATTTGAAATATTTAGCCAGGAAATGAAGTTTGGCCTCTAGATGGAATTTAATTGTCACCTAATCAGTGATAATGCCTTTGAGCTATGAAATTAGCAAAATATTACCTTAGTCTCTTAAAGAAAGCTTTTAAATTTATTTGAAATCAGTTTCTTCATTCATCTAATAATCTGTAGTCTTGGTTCTTTTTCTGGGATTTCGGCCCATGACTATTTGATGGGCCCATTCCCATTTTGGAACATTGTTCGCGGCTTTCAAGCAAAAACCAGTTAGCCGGTAAATATATGTTGTGTCTGAAATTATGGTTTACATTTCTTAAAACATTTAAATATACTATAAGTAGTGTTTACGGCCTTCAAGCAACAGTACATACGTGTAATGAGTCAGTCAATAGAAACATGTTTTGTCCGAAATTATGATTTACATTTCATAAGAAATTTAAATCTACTTTAAAAACTGTTATATTAAAACCCTTTAGTTTTATTTCTCAAGTGTGCTTTTCAGACAACTCATAAAGAACGAAGAACGATCCAATTGATTCCATCGATATTGTCTTAATGGGGAAAGATACTAGATAACAAAATTTATTGCTAATCAAAGACAAAACTATATATCACGTAGCCGGAGAGGAATAAAAATCGAAAATTTAAAATTTGTTTTTGCCAACCGCAGAAACGAAGGATAGGCCTTCTTCGGCCGTTAGATGAAGAAATATGGCGTCTATAACGAAATTAACAAAGTATACATTTAACCGATTATATATGGTTAGCCTGTTCAGAGGGTGGCAGATAAATAAATTGCCTTTATTGATAATTTTAATAACTAACAAATTTATATAAAAAAGTTAAATTTATTTATTTCCCCATAAAAAATGCATGCCTTTGCCATTTATTCAGCCTTTTAGTTGCATGTTAGTATTAGGAAATTATTATTGTTTTCTGTTTTTTACTCAATATTAGCGAAAAATAATGAAAACCACCACCACCATCTACCACTTCCTCCAATCAACTAAAATATCTAAATTTATAAAAAAAAAATTAAATATATTCATATATATATTTGGCTGCAATACCTTTACCACGGCAACACATCAGCTACTCTTTCCGTCTCTCCATCACTGTAACCATGAAAATGAATTCTGTTGTACCTTAAAGTCCACCATAACCAACAATCAAATATCCATCAATGTTTAACACATCCTTTCGTTATTATTCTTGTTGTTGTTATTGTTGTTGTTATTGTTGCTTTAATCGTTGTTATATAGCAAATGACACGAAAACTCTTGTTTCGTACACTTTTTTTCAATATTAATTTAGTCATACAAACAACAACAATGCACCAACATTTAGTTGCATTTTAAAATTCATTTCTTTGCTTCCTGCCAAAACTAGTTCGGTTGAATGAAAACAGATATAAAACTCCGCTTTTTATTATCTAAAACTAGATACCGTACAACAACAAATATCCTTATAAGCACCTTTTGTGCCTGTTTTATTTTGGATGTTGTATGAGAGTGAAAGTAATAAAAATGAAAAACGAAATTTACAAAATCCATCAACGAATTTCGATTATTTTTCATAGCTAAACACGCGTTGACGAACAGTATGAGGCAGGTTGCACGATAAACCAAAGTAACAATACCGGGTTAAACCAAGGGCAACATAATATCAACGACATCGCAAAATCAATGAAACCATTCGAGAGAAAAGTGAAAATCACAAGTTCCATGTCAACGTATAAAATGCAAGGGAATCGTTTATGAAAAAAAAAACAAAAAAAAAAAAACGTCATCAATACTGCAGTGTAACGAGAAATTGCAATAACACCGCCATTATAACAACAACTTTACTGTCAACTACTATTAGAAATGCATCAAATGCAACTCGGTAAAGTCTTGCTAGTCAGATATATGAGAATTTTGTCACAAACTGTGTCCGATAGTGTTACACGGTAAAACCGCAACAAGCCAGTTATCCGGAAATTATGCAACCTCGTCTGTCGTTGAATGGCAATTTACGGCATTTGGTACCTTCACCAGGACCGTTATGTCGTGATCATAGCTCACGTTCTATACAGCCATTGACTGCTAATGAGCAACAAATGGCTGAACTGAATGGTAGTTTCTATAGCAATATAACACGTACCACCTGTTTGGATGGCGACACCATACGCCTCAACGCAACAGAATATGATATTAATGCAACAACAAATGTGGTTGATACAAATAATAGCTGTGGTTTTGGTGGCAGCGTTGGTGGTGGTGGTGGTGGTGGTCAAAGTCATAATATTGGAGGTATTGGAAGAGGTAATAGTGGTGGCTCTGGTGGTTTTCACACAACTGAATTTTCTATTACGCCAAGTTTAACTGGTGGCGATGACCAATGCATTGATTTGGGCAGTGTGCGACGATTCTCTATCGATCGCCACAGCTATTTGGGTAAGTATTCAATGTTTACTTTTTCATTCTTTTAATAAAAATTATTGTTTATGTACGCACGTTAATGTATTCAAAATTGGAGTCTTACCTAGTGTTACGTCGACTTTAAGATGTTTAATAAATTCTCATGTTATATAATCAGCATTCGATCGACTCTATGAGACTTTCGATTAAGCTTACTATTCTGAACTCGATGAGAAAGCTGTTAGTGTATGTAATTACTTTTTTTTTAAGTAAATATTGGTGTTTCTGTTTGCGAGATATAGCGACATATACTATTTTATGGTTTAAATTAAGTCCAAATCTATATCTACATTGTGTTAAGGGTTAAGCATATTAAAGATATAAATCTACGGTAAAGAATTTGTCATTTCCAATATCAACGTTTGAGTACTTGTTTTGATGATTCAAACGACGGTCAAAAATATGTGAAAAGCGAAACTAAAAACATTGTAACATTAAGAAGCCTTACATCAAACATAAGGCCAGAATTATTTGCGTTACGCCTGAAAGTAATAGGAAATCCGAAGAAAACTAGATGTCAAACAATGTAAAGACAAAACAAATGAAAAGGATATTTTTTCACTTTCAAACAACTGTTTCGATGTGAAGAATGGAAGAGTTTTTCGCGGAGAATCGTGATGATGAAAAAGTTACGTACTACGATAGTACGGATCATAATGTATCACCGGACAGGCTTGGCCGTACCTCAGCATAAATGACAAAGTCAGTTATTAATACTTCGAAGCTCTTGCTCCACACTTAAAGAGGTAATGTGGACACAGTATGTTACGAGCTGTTAAAACTTAATTAAAATATCAGGAAGGATTTCCATCGTTTTAGAATTGATACGTTTGGGATGAAGATTGATGGAGAAACAATCCGAAGAGAGCTACCACAAGATATGCAGCACAACAAAGCTCGACGACTTATTGAAGTGCCAGCTACAAGCTACTGAAATCAGTTAATGCTGCATGCATTCGTATTCTTCAGATTTTGGTACTTCTGGGACACGTTTCTTTTGAGTAATAACCCATGACCTATGTGAGCGGCACATTCGTTCTAAATGAGAAGTAGGCCGCAGTTGTGCTTTCACCACGGAAATTGTGTGATAGGAAAAACAGGCAGTGGTTCCTCTACATATCTGATGAACATAAATTGGATTTTCCCTAAGAAATTTTTTAACACCTGCACTGGCAATGAACTGAAGCCATACCTACGATGAGAACTAGTAGCGATCTAAATAACAGCTACTCTAAAACAGATGGCGAAAATATAATCAACATCGGCAACTAAACTTTCGGATGTAAGTATTATTGTAGCACGAAAAGTCCCCTGGTCCGTGTTCAAGGTTTCGGAAACATTTATGTCTAATGTGCTAACAATCTCAGTCCAGATGTATGCTAACAAAGTCAATAAGACAGTAAGAAGCCTTACCTGGAGGATATTGTTAAATATCAATTAAGGCTAAAGGATATACTGTAAATCCTTGGAGCTCTTCCCAAGCTGTGTTAACAAATTGAAATTCGACAGATGACATTTGTCGTATAATGCAAGAGTTGCTTTATTGAGGCACATTACTTACGGAAATATCGGCGATGAACCGTCACATTATATGTTTTGTTGAGAGAAATTAAAGATGTGATCAGAAGATATCAGCAAAGCAGACAAGCAGCAAAGCAACAAATTAAAAGTAGGTAATAAGATAATGATAAAAAATAGTTTTACTTTTCCGAGCATAAACACACAAACCGTTAATCTTTCCATAGTCTGCCAGCGATTGCGGCGTTCACCTTTTCTTCGTTAAGATTTAAGAAAGTATAAAAACACTTTACACATCTCGTGGACGCCATTAACAGAAAAGATATTTATATCGATACTTTACTAAAATCATAGGCTAAAGCGGAAAGCACTTGGATACTAGAATAATGTTGGATGCTTCTATATAAGATCTATTTAATTCAAATCTCATCAGAGGATTTCTGATAAACGATTTTAGTTTTAGAAATTCTGCAACAATCGCAGCATGTTCCCGAAGATTTGAAAAGCTAAGCGAGAAGTATATCTTAGCGTATAAAGCAAAGGCTCTAAAAGTTGAAAAATGTACAAAAAATTGAATTAAAAGAGTATATGTATGGATATTAAGTCTTATACTTTTCTAAGCATAGCTTGATATCCAAAAAACACATTTTCGTGGCAATTTATAAACAAGAAAGTCTCACTACAGCGGTTTTTCACACGGAATATTGACCGCTACATTCAAGCGGTTTCGCTCTGAATGACCGCGATGGAAAAACAAATTTTCATTTTGGAATTAAGTTTTAAAAGTTTCTCTAGGATTTCCTAGCAATGGTTTTTCTTCTAAAAAAATAATGTTTACATCCTTCCTAGGACTGCCGTAATATGCAGATAACATCATTTAGCAATAAGTAAACGGAGTTCTAGAATATTCGTCGCCGGACCGACACATATACATTATCTCGATTGAATTTTTTATCCGTATCATTTTTAAGAAATGTCAACAACACTTAGACAACGGACTCAAAAGTTCCAGGCTTTGTCAATTGTTTGTTTGTGCTTTTTAATGAGTTTAATAACTCTATTGATATTTTCAAAATAAAGGAAAAAATCCAAATTTCGCGTATTGAGTAAGCATATCTTTTTAGTAAGAAAAAATACTCAATTCAATTACGACACTGGCTTGAGAAAAGCGCTAGGTAATCCTGCTATTGTCGAAAACAATACTCTTGTTAATTTTCTAATTTGAAAAGATCTCATAGGCACACCAATGCCGCTACAACTAATGAACACCTTTAAGAGGTGCTTATGTTAGGGAAGGTGATAAATATTCGGGAAATTTTTCTCGATACTTAAAATGGGAAGTTGAAAGAAATAACTTATATCCTAGGCAAAAGCATAAACACATACATATATGTGACAACTTGAGGATGAGAAAGTTGTATTCGAAATGGGCAAGACATCTGGTGAAAGTGTAAAAAACGCATCGTGTCACTAATCGATGTCTATGATGAATTAAAGGCCGAATTCCTGCTGCACACACACACACACAAACACACACACACACACACACACACACACCTTCACATCTGATAGCGATTATTGTCTCTTTGCAAACTTCAAAGGAATGTTTTGGGAAAAAGATAGGTATTGGATGATGAAGTAAAACCAAAAAAAGGTTGTTTTTAAGGTCTTGACAAATATTTTAGGGAAGCACTCTATTAATTGCATAACTCTTGAAGAAAATCACGTTGATGAATAAAATTGAAAACAAATTGTTTTTTTTTTTTTCACTTACTCCTTCTAATTACTCTCTGGACTGATATGTGTAACGCTTGGTTGTAATTTGGTTCTTAAGTAATCGTTTCCATTTTCATACTAATCGGCCATGTAAATAATAACTTTACTTTCTTCATTCAAATACCTGATGATCTTCTTGTTTTTTCTTTTGCTAAAATAATAAACGTTTCATATACCGATTGTTTTTTTTTTTTTTTCTTTACAGATCTAGGATCCAAATTTGGCATGTCACAGCCCAAATTTGGCCAAAGTGTTTCACAACAAGGTTTCTTTACATCGCATGATAGTCTTGCCACACCATGTGCATCACGAGCATCAAATCCGCATGTGGCCACAGTAAGCACTGCCTCCGACATGGACTTATTATACAACAAACAGGCCAGACGAAAATCACGTGGACGACTGAAAGATATGACAACAAGCGATGCACCTTTATTGGGTTCGTGGAATCGTTCAACGAATCGTGGCTCTCAGGATAACCCCTTGATGGGCAGTCATAACTTTAGTGGGAATTTTTGTAACGGTACTGATCGGTAAGTTTAACATCAAAGGAAAGAGAATGAAAATTAGCGAAAACAAAAAAAGGACACTGTGACTGACACTGTGACTATTTATTATGTATTTAGGTATAAACTTTTAACGATATCGAATATTAAAAAATATGCGAAATAAAATGCATAACTATTTCATGGCAAATGTTTAAATGTGACATAGATTTCCTTCAAGACTTACGCTAAACTTTTATGGTTTAACTTTCATTTCCTTTTTTCCTTTTTCTTTTTTATTTTAGTTGAAAAATTCATTTAATGTGAACTGAATTCTCGAGTTTTATTTCATTTCGAGTAAAAGACGTATGACTTTGCCCAGGCCAACAATACGTGTAGCATATATACATACTTTGTCGTAAAAATACTTTCAATAAAAACGAGTAGTATTCCAACAATCATCATTTTGTGAGTGCGCCCGAGTAAATGTTACTCATCTGCACTTTACGTTGATAGACAGACTTCAATTTATTGCACTGCTCAAGTACATTTAGGGCACTTTGAAATTCATTTACTTTCTGCTTTCATACCTGTCTACTCTTTAATTTAATTTCGCTTCGTATTTCTTTTTCTTCTTCATTTTTTTTTTTTTTTTTTGCTCGCTGCCAAATATTTTAAATGTACCTTTTAAGATCTGTTTCTGCTGAGGACACCTCATGAATGCAACTTCATTTCCCCCTTGCTTTTTTTTTCTTTCTTCTTTCACTCTAGACGATTAGGTGTAGTTTTTCAAAAAGCATGAACGAACAAGTCAGTTGACAACCTTCTACGTTAGATATCCTGTTAAGAAAGTCTCGGGTTTTGTCTACATGTACCTAACAAGTAATAGTTTTTTAAGTTGTTACGACTCACCTGCTGTGACTAATATGCTGTATTGCCGTTAAGTTGTTAAAACTAATATATCGCCCATTTTCGGAGCTGTCTAAGATTTCATTCGTTTACAAAAACGAAGTCTGTTTGTCGATTTTTTTTTCTTAAGAAATCTCTAAAAATTTAACGAAAGGCTCCTATAATAATAGTTCATTAAAACCGTAGGCTTATGAATGGTAAAATGTACTTTGGCAGGCCTTTCTCTGGCGGGCCATTAGTTATGCACTTACTTCATTATTTCATTATGAAGGTCTTATTTAACGAGTTAATATGTATATTGCGTTTGATTTTAGAGGTATGAGACCTGTTGTAGTTCGTCCTGTTGAACATAATTTTCCTCCAAAGGTTTTTCTTTATATTTTGACTTTAAGTTCTGCTTATTGCATTCGCCCAGCAGAAGTCAGATTGAGTTACCGCATAGTCGAGTAGATGATCGATGCTCGCGGGTTCAAATTTCAGTGTGGTAAACCATCATTAGTCGTCCGTACAATGAATACTGAGACGGTAAAGACTTATCGAGCAGGCATAGACCCTACATTCTTTAACGCGTTCCTCTTTACTTTTTTTTTTGGACATAGGCCTGTGTTACCTTTATTAGGGGATCATCATATGAATGAGAAAGAAACGAATGGATATAACGGATACAAAAGAAAATCGAAAAGTTGTTTTTTTCCAGCGAAATCTTTCTTCATTTCTTCATTGCCAGGGAAGGAGCCTGAGAAATATGCTTTAAACATTAATTTGTCATAGGTAGTTTCTTTCAAATAGAGTCTACTTTTATCTATTTATTTTTTTTATATCAATGCGATTAACCAAAAGGCTGTTCTTATTTTCATAATTCCCGGTACTTTTTCAACTTAATTTACTTAGTGTATATAGAGACGACAAAATAAGGAACAAACGATAGCAACTTTACGCTTTTGATTGAAAAAAATTTTCTATTTAGCTTAACTTAAGCATTACATAATAATGAACTTAAAGTATAAAAGAATCGAGTGGTGGTGTTTCTAATGCGACTACAAAAGAAGAGAAACGTTTTCTTCGAAAATAAGTTACACAATATTCGCTTTGGTTAATTGAAATTTTTCTTATTTACTTTAATTATTATGTGCTAAGATTGTTTTCTTTTTCTCATTTTATAGTTCACTACGCACGCGCTCCGGCACTTCAACGACCACCACACAACATCATCAGCATTCGCATCATCAGTATACCCTACAACACTCTACCTCCTCTGCGCATGCTCGCCACCAACACCATCAGCTGCAATTGCAACAACAACAGCAGCTACAGCAACAGCAACACCCACATCATCAGCAACATTCGTCATCATTGACCGGCCAACAAACGCAATCGCATACGCAAAAGAAATTGCATCGTACGCCATCACGACGGCTGCGTGCTGCACGAAAATTATACTTTGTTTTCGATCCAGCGGGGCGTCTCTGTTATTATTGGTCGATGGTCGTATCGTTGGCGTTTCTTTACAATTTCTGGGTTATCATCTATCGTTTTGCCTTTCAAGAGATTAATCGTCGCACGATAGTTGTGTGGTTTTGCTTGGACTATTTTTCCGATTTTTTATATCTTATTGATATATTTTTTCATTTTCGCACGGGTTATCTCGAAGATGGCGTATTGCAAACGGATGCGATGAAATTGCGACAACATTATATGAATTCGACCACATTTTACATAGATTGCCTATGTTTGCTGCCATTGGATTTTTTATATTTATCGATAGGTTTCAATTCGATATTACGTTCGTTTCGTTTAGTGAAAATCTATCGATTTTGGGCATTTATGGATCGCACCGAACGTCACACGAACTATCCGAATTTATTTCGTTCGTTAGCGCTCATACACTATTTACTTGTGATATTCCATTGGAACGGGTGTCTCTATCATATTATACATAAGAATAACGGTTTCGGTTCGCGTAATTGGGTCTATCACGATTCGGAATCGGCCGATGTAGTTAAACAATATTTACAAAGTTATTATTGGTGTACGTTAGCTTTAACAACGATCGGTGACTTACCGAAGCCACGATCGAAAGGTGAATATGTGTTTGTGATATTACAATTGCTATTCGGACTGATGCTGTTCGCCACCGTTCTGGGGCATGTTGCAAACATTGTGACATCAGTGAGTGCGGCACGCAAAGAATTTCAAGGTAATTTCTTTTCCTCTTTCTTCTCATTCTTATACATGCATTTGAAAGAAATTTTCATATCAAAGATGAGCAAAAGAAGAGATCAAAAATAAATAAATAATTAAAGAAATGCGAAAATTATATTCGGCCATGACCGAATATTTTATGCCCGTCACCATTTGTTACTGATTGTTGGTAAGTAAACTGCATAGTCTCTGATGTTCCTCTTTTGCAAATTTTTTAATAAAAGAATAAAATGTTAGTATTCTATAGTATTGAGTAGGTGTGGCCGACTTTTCCATACCATCCAAATAAAACTTTTTCCTTTTCCTTTCTTATCCTTTCGTAAAACAGACGTGGCCTGAGGTTATATTGTGCTGTGGTCGTATCCGTTGATCGATTCGACCAATGTGCCAAATTTAAAAGGGATTACGACCAAGCGAATGTGTACGGGTAGATAAAACGAATGCACCTCCCCTCGTTCATTGATGAATATAAAAAGAAAAGTTTGCATAAATTTTGTTAACCGTACAAAAAAGAAATTGTATTTGAGCAATAATATAAGACCACAAAGATTTTCCAACTTTATTGAAAGTCAAATATTTTCACAAAAATATATCAAAATTTCTCGAAACACTTTACCATCAACTTATAATTTTATTCTTTGTCATCGAACATCGGCAAAATTTATAGCCAATCAACAAACCATTTATTACTCCGTAACACAAACTAAGAAGAATGTGTCAAATTCTATTTGAAATCATTTATCATAGCAAAGTTTAGCAGTTCGTTATGCATGAATATGCAGATTTTGGTTTGCTTAACAAACCATAATATCTTTCGTGCTTTCAACTGATGTCATACTTAAAACGTTCTTATTTAAGTGACAAGAAATTATTAAAATTTTATTTTTTATTACTTTTCATTTAATTGCATACAATATTTTTCTTGTTTATGAGCCTATCATTGAATCAATCGGGATTATTTTCATAGTTACTTAGGTTACTAATGAAAATAAGAGAAAACTTTCTATAGGTTTTCATATTTGTCTCTTAGCCATTGGATCACCACTTTTGGAATAGGATTAAGAATATGTGCGTGTGTGTGTCTGTGTGTGTGTACGCATCCTAATTCTTAAACCAAGTAAGTAGGAAGTAAAGACTGATTAATCGAGTGTGATACTTAAGCGGTTCGAGACTATCAGATAAGAGAGCCGTTTGCTTTTGTGTTTAAATGGATGTCTTAGGTATCGACATATATGAACTACGCCTTGTAAAAGGCACATTTTTATCGCAAGAAGAGCTGAACTTTTCGCTTAACTATGGATCATTGTTTAAACTTTTCTACTGCAACGCAGCGTGGAAAAATGTATCCTCTCTTTCAACAAGACACGTTATCGAGATTAGCAATCAGATAAAATTCTAGAAATTTCGATATTCAAGATATACGCAATAGGCCTACGTTCGAAAGAAATGTGTTCAATAATTTGTGGTAAACTAATTGTAACATGTTCACAAAAAGAATTTTAACGTCCGGAAGACAGATTGTAGGGATTTGCATAAGTGCACAAGTGCTTGCCACAGAATTATTACAATAGTTAGATAAAAACATTTGTCAACATTTTTTTTCAAAAGTCATTTATATATAAAATTGTAAAATAGAAATCAATCAAAGGTAATCTGGTTTTTTATACCTTCCTTCCTGTTTGAATTAATAAAACAAGAAAGAACTGCATGTATAAACTGACATATATACAAATATCTATATATATCCGCTTGAGTCTTTCATTACGTATTTTTATTGGAATGTGTGTGTGTGTAATTTTTGGGAAACCAGATGACGGATGAGACAATGAAAAGTTGATAACGTACAAAAAAACCAATTGATGAGAAAGCTCTTGGCTGTAGTTAATGGAAACCCACGATTTGTCGCAAAATCTACGCGGATGGCTTGTAAGTATATAATGTAAGTTTTATCAAATGGTATCTGTGCAGTAACATATTAGGCAGCGGTACTTAGCAAAGACATAAAAGAACAAATCGTTTGTCTGCTTGAAAGACCTTCCTTGGTAGTTCAAGCAATGTGCCATGTCGTTCAAAAAACAAGAGAAATCATTTGCTTTATTGAAAAAGCTTCGTTCACAGGAAGGACCTAGTATTTAGTCCAGATTTGACAAGATTTCCCTTTTTGTTTTCCCTTCCCTTTGTGTGTTGGGTTAAATTATTAAGCTGCCTTCATAAGAGATCTATGAAGAAGAATTAGCATACTTTGTTGATAAAATAATCAAACCTCTTTATACGGCAGGATTACGGCGCTGCGGGAATAATAGTAAGCAATCATCGAAGCTAATAGCTCCTGCCTATGTTCCTCCACAAAGTCATTTCATATTATCATCAAACGTTCCCTCATTTTATGTGATAGTTTACTTTTCTTCTTCGCTAGTGGTTCGTCAAACTTACAATTCAAATAAAAATTTGAAAATTTATTTGAGCATGTATATGCCACGCGTATATTACCAGAAATGTGTAAATATTTATGAGTAAAGGAAACGCTATCAAGGACGTTAAATTTAAGAAGTGAATCCATTTAGATTAGTAAGCCCGGTAAAGTCTCATAAATATTTACGTGTTTATTACCGATGCATAAAAGCATATATACGTACGTAATCGTATTGTATTCTTAACTCACATCACATACCACCTGTGCTTGCACGTTCATGTTCTTACAAGCCAAACATAAAATGTTCGTTTTCTCATGGAGTTTCAGATTAAGTTTATTGATATTACTTGAGCTGAATAACAAAACAAAAAGAACAATAAAGTTCATATGATTCTCTTATGCCTTCAATCTTAGAATATGAAAAAAAGAAAAAAAGAAAACGTGCATTATTTTACCCTTTACGGAAACACACACGTACAGATAGTCTGATGTATTCCCGGCAATGGCATACATCTTGTGAAAGTACTCATACGAATGTAGTGAGTGAGTTTTTGATTTTGAACGGATTCAGTTAATATAATGTATTCCAAGAAAAAACTTTTTGTTGGAATTTAGGGACTCTACTGTACATAGTCAATAGTTTTATATTTAAAAATCGTTGTTCGCTTCTTTCTATATCCATCACCGAAGGCGGAGTTTATTCATTTTGTCAACGCTCAGAAGGAGGCATCAGAGATCCTTCTTGATCGGCATCATTATCTAAATAGATTTAAGCACGTCCGTATGTCTGGTGTCCATCTGTCCGTCTGTATAGTGTCTGTTGTAAACGTTCTGCTAGCAGTAAAATTTTGACTTCGGATTTTATACAAATATTGGGAGATTCTTTCATGCAGGCGGGTATTTAAAAATGGGCCGAATTGGCCATAGGTCACGCCCACAGTACCATGGAAACTGAGAACATCTCTGTTTTTAAAAAAAAATTAAAAATTGGTTTTCGATCAGTACTCATAAATTATAGCAGATAAACTGTGCAGAAATAGGAAAAATTGACCACGCCTACCCAATATTGTAGCGCATCAAAATCTATATTTTTTTTCAGAAACAAACTTTAAAAACCCCATAAAGTATAAAGCTTCTAAGCATGTCCGATAGTTCGCCTGTATCCCAATCATCTCATCCGCCAAATGCCGGAATCTTTTCAAAGCAAGCACCTACAACATTCACACGGGTATCCGACCAAAACCTATGTTTTGAAAATGGAGAAAATCAGCTCTGCCCACTCTATAATGTAGAGCATGAACATTTAGTTGTTCTGCTTTTTTTTTTTGTTTCTTTTTATCTTAAAGGTGATGGGTGTGAAAGATTCGGTCAGAAACGAAAGTGATTTCTTACTTGTGTTTCTTAGTTCTTCTTTCGAATTTTCTCAAAGTTCGAATTTTTTCAAAGGCAAAAAAATGTTTTTTTTCTTTATCTCGTGCATTTTTAATAAAAAAAGTTTGTTTACTATAGAAATCACTCGATTCGTAAGTCAATGCGCACATATAAGCTGAACGCACACCGTGTGTGAGAAAATTTTTATTGCGAGGACCGGATTGAATAATATGTGTGCAATGTAAAATAAAATAAGAATTCATCATTAAAATTGATGAGCATTTACTTCACAAGCAGTTAAATAACTTTACATCATTATTTTACTTTGCAGTAATAGGGAAAAGAATATAATGCAAAGGAAATTTTAGGAAATATTGAAAACTAAAAAGAAAATCGTAAAGTAATAATACATTACTGGGTGAATGATAGCGCTTGACTCTACTCACTACATCAATACTTCTCTTCTTTGTAGCATTATTGGCAAATATTTCTCCAAATTTCACTTTTAATATCATTTTCACTATAATCGTCCTATTCACTTTACTCAAAAACTTCAGCCTGTGTATCATATAAAGGTTCAATATTCATATTCACGTTTTCCTCATTTTTCAAATCATTATCACTATTCATGGTAACAAAGTATCGACCCTTCTATCTATTTCCTGCAAGCATTGCTTTCATTATCGCTGGTTGTTTCCTGCATTCTTTATGCTCTTTAGGGGTTTCTTTACCCACATAATTGCTCATCATTATCAGTGCACACACACGGTCTGCAACCGATCTAACAGCCACGAAGATCAATTGCACATGCGGTGTGCAATCGGCCTCGAATAGATTAATCTAGAATGCCTAAGTTGTTTGCAGTAGCACCTGAAAGTAGGCAAAGAATTTTTTTGTAAAGTTGAGAGCTAGGAAAATTCTTTTGTATAGTTCTGTGTTTCTCAATATTACTGAAACAGACGACGGGATAGTGCTTCGCTATTGTCCATGTGCTTCGTTCCTGAATCTCAATGCGTCACAATGTTTGTAAGCTTTCAACATCCACGTCTACATGGAAACTCTATTCAATTTCCGAATGATAGTGTAATACGATGCGATCAAGTTCCACTAATTGGTTTAAACGATTCACTTGAACGCGTAATCGATTACTGTCACGTCGTCCATTTCGATCACTACTGTAAGTCTTACTAGACTTTCTTCATTTCGTGCTTCATGTTGTGGTGTTATGATTTAATCGTACGTGACTGTGACATACGTAAACGATTTTGTTTATTTTGCTGTGCTCTTTCTTCTTCTGTTTCATTTTGTCTTTCTTCTCATTTTCCGTTGATTGTATTTCAGCGACCACTAATCTTTCGTTGTTTCATAGGTATTTTGTTTTTTTGGTTTTATGTTTTTAATTTTTTACTGATCGAGGCCTTGAATATCTTTTAAGTCTTTCCGTGGCACCAAAAAGCCACGTACAAATTAGTTGAAAAGTTTTAGTCTACAAAAATTTTTAATTAACGGTAAATGTTGGTAAGGCGTTGGTGGAAGGTAATTGTCATTATCATTACCATTAGTGGAAGGAAAGGGAGAAATGTTGCAATAAATCACTATCATCTTTAACAGAAATACTTCGACGTAATAGGTTTTTGTTACGAACATGGTCAGGTGAGTGAGGGAAAAATTAATTAAAAGCATTGATGTTTATTTATTTATTATGTAAATTCAGCTGGAAAAAGCAAAACAATATTTTACAAAATGAAAGAGAAAAAGAAAAATAATTTAAATTAAATTAAATAAATATTCTTACATTTTAAGGAGAAGAAAGACATTGAAATAAATTAAATCGACGCGGTAGTCAATCTATTTTCGAAATTGGAAGACATACCGCGTAGTAAGAAGCAATGGAATTTCGCTTCCTAAACGACTTGTTATCGTGAATTATATGATTTACGAAAAATATTGATTCTTTTCACACATTATACCACTTTGGCCACAAGGATATATTAAGTTCGTGCGGATGCATGCAACATCTAGAAGGACTTCAAATAACCTCACCTTTTATTATTCCGATCGATTTAGATCAACTTTCTGTTTGGTTGTGTTCAAACTACAGGTCACAATTTTGGAAAATTTTGATGGAAGTGGGTACGTTGACGTCTTGGCGTCAGTCCAAGGACGACAGTTGTTGGAAATGGTTCAGTTCGCAGCCTTTTTGCGACCACTTCCCATATAAAGCCTCATTTTGAAAAACCTTTATATGAATAACGGTATGATGATGTAGGGTACTTAATGTTCAATCCTGGCCTATTATAGTGTCTTTTCGCTTAATTTTGGAGCGTAGTACGCCGCACAGTATTAATTCTAGGCAAGGGGAAAAGTCGGACGCTGAGCTTTGAATATGGCTTTATTTTCAAAGTCATATTCAAACTTGCTAATTTCTATGTTCGATGTTGTTATTTCTATGTTTCTATTAAGATATGACCTAGAATTGGAAAGGTTACCGCATTCGAAGTGTTATCAGCTGACTTTAAACGTGATTGTTCTAACGTAACGTTAACCTTTCAAAGAGAGGTTTGATAAAAATGGTGACCGGTATTTCTTGGCCTTTCCCTTCGAGCTACGAAGGTAATCACTTCGCAATTGTCGACTTAATCCGTCCAAATCCACGAAAGCGTAAGATTTAGGAGTCGCGTAGATTATGAACATCAGTAGACGAATTAGACGATATACTTTCACCTATGTAGATAAAACTACGAATTGTTCAACCCATTTGAAGAACATTTATAATCTCTATATCTACACTGGAACTTTGACTATGTCGTATTTAAGCCACATAACCTAATTTAATCATGTATCCAAGGCAAGTAATGCATGGCGTTGAACTAAAGGTTACCTAACATTCTTTGATTAACGTCGTTTTACTGACCACTTGCACTCGGATACCTAAGGTTTTTAAGTTTCCAGGCTGGGACCTAAACATGCCTTAATTCATTCATCAATTTTTATTAAATGATAAGATAGATCCCTTTTAATAAGTCTTCTTCATATGCAATTCTAAGAAATATTGTGAATCTCTTGCAAATAATTATATATATTACAATAATTACTGGAGTGCCAAATCATAGTTGAATTGAAAAACGGAGCAAGGAATTATTGTTGAATTTTATGACAGAATTACAATTGCAGTGTTATTCCCATGATTACTGATTGTATAGGTTAAATAAGTGAGGCCAGATAGGCTCCAGTGTATGATAATTTGAAGTAGCATTTGGATTAGAGAGTAGAAGAACAAGAATTTATCGGACACTACTAAATAGGCTAAAGTACCATAAGTACATGATAATGTGTAACATCCTTAAACAGAAAGAACTTAATAAAATACTTGAGTTGAAAGAGAGAGTGTAGAATAAACAATCAAAGGATCGAATAAATGGGAAGCAATCGTAATTAAATTGCTCGCAACTACAAAATTTAGGTGTTTAAAGTAATATGTGAATAATTTTGTTTTTATCTTTAACGCCTTGAATGCAGGACGCAATAAACTCAAACAGTAAAGAAACCGTTTTTACAGGTCATCATCTGCTTTCTAGTTGACTACCTGATCAAAATTTTAAATAAAATTTCATGTAATATTATCCGACATGTTTTACGTAATGTTAAAGTGTCAGTGCAATAAATTTCCTACAAAAAAAAAAAAAAAAAAAAAAAAAAAAAAAAAAAATTGTTCATATATTTAATTATATTAAAAATGATTTTAATATTGATTTTCATTTCCATTTCCTTACCATAAAAAATTTTCATTATGTCCCTTCTTCTATTTCGTTTATATATATGTGGGTATATAATGCAAATTCTAGTAACCCAATAACAAACATCGTCTAAAAGTAAATGCATACATATATACGTATATACATAAACATAAATGGATGTATAGAAGTTTAAGTGAACGCTCATTCACCTAAAAACTAAACACTTTCTATGTTCGTATTGTGCAAAACAACAACTAAACAGAAGAAAATAGATGGTAAAAAAAAGCTGTTGGCAATGTCCTTGCTCCTTATATTGTACGATGCATTAACTATGTAAACATATATGTGTGTGTATATATACACATATACACTTACGCTCGAATACATAGTATTATGGTATTGCATGCAAAGTTTTTCCTCTTTTATTTTGTTGCAAAATGCTTATTCTGGCAATGTGTATACAAATTTTACTCGCACTGTATGTTCAAGAAAAATATAAAAAGGGTGTGCATTCGTTTATGTCTGTGGCAGTGTATGGATGCGGTTGTGTGGCTCTGTGTGTGTGTGTGTGGGTGTATGTATTAGATTTGTGAGCGTGAATGTGTAAATATAGTTGAGTCACAATAAGACTAGATATGGATGTGTGTGTGCGTATGGATCTGTGTCTGTGAACCGTCGTGCCCATGTTTGTCTGTGTGCATGTGTGCGTGGATAAATAATATTTTTGTAAATATTTATGCGAAGGCAAATTCTAAAAATAACACCAAACAAACGAACTAAACGTTCTTTTGCTACTATTTTTAGCATCAATGCTAACAAAACAGCAAGAACAACAACAGTAATTACAACAAAAAGGTTACAAATAAAAATGAAATATATATATGTACATATAAAATAACTGTAAATCTCTCTTTCGCTATCTCCCTCTCTCTTTCACTCTTTTTTATGTACTTGTATATATATATATATATATATATATATATATATATATATACGTACGTATGCCATCCATCTACAAGTATGCATGCAGAGCGCTTAAAATTTCTTCACTTTTTTTCAAAATGAAAGTCATCCAACAACAATTCAAGGACAAAACATACATAAGAGAAAAATGAAACTTGTGATGAAAATATATTTTTATTGTTGGCATTAAATTCCAACTGAGAAGAAATCCATATTTAAAAAAAAATAAAAATGAGGAATTTTTTTGCATCTCTCTTCCTATTGGATCATCTTTTAAACTTAGCCTCATACGGACTATAATTAGTTTGTTCACAATTTTAGCATTTCGTCTCTTAATGCGAAAAAGAACTGAATAATGATTAATTTTCAACAGTAATTTGCCTTTCAACAAATGAAAGACATGGATTCCTAATTGTATTTGTTTGGAAGAAATCTCACCACAACTAAACTATTGAACCTGTTAATATTTTTTAGGCTCATTTTAAAATTGAAATTAAAAAAAATCTCTTTTGTAGTTATGCTGTGTAAACTCGAAAAGTTAAGCAGGCGTATAGGTTCTTTCACGAAATTACATCACAATCTGCAAGCCAATCCCCCTTGCATAGAAATATGCAGCCATTTTAAAGATATTGTTACAACGTAATGCATAAGATTAAATACGTGGTGTAGTTCAACATTAATAGCGTAACATGTTTTTGGAAAGGGCCCGTATTTTCCCGCTTATGAGTTCTTTCTTAGTTATTTCTTAAATCAAAAAACCATATCTTTATTAATTTCATTCATGAACAACGGTTGCAATTGATTTCTTTTGGTCAGTGATATAGCACTTTGGTCGAATTTGGTTATCAGTTGCCGATTTATATTCATTTCCGAAAATCATCCGAAACCATAGCAGGGAAATATTCATAAGTTGCCTCTTTTTCTAAAATCAATTACAATGAAATGGTGAAAAAAACTTTCGATTAGAACAGACATCAAAATCTAGGAAGGAACTGCCAAACATAACCTATAACCATTGAGACACGTCAGTGTATCAAGTTTAATCAAAATAAGTTAAAAATTGCAGCTTGTAGGTTGAGCACAACAGACGACAGGAGTTTGAACAAACAAGGCAGGGACGCAGACAGACGGACAAGCATGGTTAGATCGATTCATAAAGTACTGTTGAAGTGAGTGAGAATTTAGAAGGGTGTGAGAATCTCTTTCTCTATTGATCCGCATAATAAAAAATAAATCTATCTCAAGTCCTTTTGTGGACCCTTGTACCACAAACGGGGCATGCTGTAAAAATCCGGGAATATTTTCCTACTTTATTGGAATTGGTAAAATTATTTAAAAATCCAGTTTAAAAAGGGGTGTGCCTGTCTTACATACAAACAGCTTAAAAATTATAATAAAATTTCGTAAATAACTTACAGCCTTAGGTTCTCAGAACCTTGTCCTGTAGCTTCCTGGCAACTATTTTATAATTCAATATCGTAGATAATTTCTTGAAAATAAATATGCAGCTCAGGATTAAATGTGAACCTCACGATAAACAGCTGCCAAAATTATGTAAATGTTGAGCGAGCCCGAGGACGTCCATTAAGCAATGTACTCTTCTTCAGAGCATTCTTGTTTGTTGTAGCTACGATTTTTCTCTTTTCTTCTGTGATTTTATGTAAATATTTTTTGATGTCAAAAAGTGGTCACTTTTCGTGATATGTGATATGCAAGAATAGCTGTTACTACCATAAGTTGTTTGATTGCATTTTGGTTTATTTATTTGCGTTTTAGTGGTATTTTGAAACATTTGCTAACGAATTCTTATACCACCTCCCTTTTAGAAGATTGGTTAGCTTGGGAAAAATCAATCGTTTTATTTATTTATTTCTTTGGCACATTTACATATTTTACATGAACGATCAGCAGCTGAAAAACTAGAGATAAGAATAAGAGAAAACAAAAAAAAAAAAAACAAAGTGAAAAACAAACAAAAAATCAAAAAACTTTACCCTATTCAAACTACTTGACATCAGCTTCGAACTCGAAGTATTGGTGCCAAGTACGTAAACGAAACGTAAATTTATCACATGGGACTTGTATGTATGCACGTCACTAAAATGCGAACACAAGAATAATTTAAGGTTGTGTTGCCAGAACTTGAAATGAATATTTTTTTTTGTTTTTTTTTTTTTATTGCTCTTTACATATGCAAAAATGCTTGTACGTTGTACGCTGCACACATACAACTATTAATTATATGGGGAGTAAAGTTTTATATAAAACGTCTCCGTACCATTTACTCTATATATGTCGCAATGATGAATCCTTTTGCTGCCAATAAAGATGACTACTGTGAAGCTGAAGTGTTACTTATGTTGCGGTCAGTTACTATTATAGAGCTTTCAAAAATGTGTATATCAGATGGAAGAAGGCCAAAGGAAGCTAGGTTTAAGTTTCAATGCAGAAGGTGGACTTGTATTAATTTTGTCATTTCATCTGTGGCACGCTGTAAGATGCAAGAGGATTGCAGTCGCTTTAGGGCTTTGCTCGCAAATAGTTAACTGTTACAAAGCTTTTTACCAATTGTCGGTATATCAGTTGGCCAATCAGAATTAAATTTATTTCAAAATTTTAGATGGGTTTTGTCCAATTTCTAAAACGATCTCTATCATAGATTATCATGTTGCCGGCAATAATGTATATATGTACTCTCTTGGCGATATGCTAAGAACGTAGCATATATAGAGTATAAGTCTTCTTTGACTTAATGAATTTCGCATGTCTTCAATCTCCACTGATGAATGTAAGCATTTCTAAGGAGAATCTAATGCTAACTTTCGTAATGAGTACAAAATACGACCAGTAATTAATGCAGCTACTGACAATCTCCATCCTTGACTACTAAGCTGTATGTTAAGTTAAATCCGCCCGGAGAGTTTGTTTTATGTTCTCTTTGTCTTATGTAAAGTTGTATAACACAAGTAAATTACAAATATACGTGTAAACCTATTGCGCCTACATTATGTATATTATTCCATATCGCATATTTTTGGTTCGTCGTCTGGTATTGTTAAAAGCGCTTTAGGTATGTAAGATATGTTTACTTGATACTATTTAAGAAGCAAACATATTAAAGTGTAGTTAACTGAATGCACACAATTAATAAAAGCCAAGCGCAGTTGACAAGTTGATATGAAATCATGACCTTTACTTTTGGCCATTAGTGATTCATTTCAAAGAACAACAAAAGTAATAAAAACAAATTTAAACGGACAAGTTCAGTCGGACAAGACCGGTCATTAGATGTACTTCGCCTAACAAAACTCTTCAACTATTTTCGTCATAAGGATATATTTTTCAGAAGAATCCTTATGTGGAAGCGGATCTAAAACACGGCGGGTGGCTGTGCAAATTTAGTAAGTGTCGTGTGTTAACCGCGAAGTAAAAAAGCGTTTAGGTCATAATCCTGTTTCTGTTCTTACTTCTCCATCAACATCACAGGGCGCCATGAATATACATATAAGACTAACATTAAAGACAATAATAATTGGGCGTATATCAGGGCGTATACGTAACAGTAGAGTTTTTTTTTTAAAGAAATTATTAATTATTCTTGAAATATTTTCATCACAAAATACCAGAAATTATACGTAGATCGATACTCAAATATTGAGTCCTAGCATCATTAAGTATTCTTAAGTGTCATATAAAGTCCTCACTAGAAGGCTTAACACGTTTGATCACGGCGGTCTTTGGAATGTATTGTCATTTGAGAGCGCGATTTGTGTTGTGCAAAGTGACTTGACAATTGTGTGTCAACGAAAAAATGGTACGACTGTCGACGGGGATTGTTAAGATAAGGGTTCGTCGATTAACTTAGTTTCACTTTTAACAAGGAAGCACCATTCCTTGACCCTGTAAAAGGCTGATATAATGAATTGAATCGCGATCGCTGTTCGCTAACCATCGAAAGTCGTGAAAGTTTGTACATAAGCACTTTGTCCCCATGGAAAGACCTACCAGTTATGGGAATACTTCTTTAGGAAGGGGTCGAAAAATGTGGTCCAAATATTTATATAAATATATATTAAGTGGCTCTTCTGGACTAGTGTTTATTGCGAAGTACTAAAGACTAAATCTTGTAGCTGTACAAAGACGTATTATGTTCCAAGAAATGATGCATGGAAGGTTTTTCAAAAATTTGCTCCACATTCACTTAATATGCCGTAATTTGTGGACCGGTCCAAATAAAGGTGTAATGCGGAGACCATGCTCTGAGGTCCGATCCATTCTGCTGTCAATGGGACAAAATGATCATCATTTGTATGTCGTTCTATTAACTTGTTGAACGATGTGTTATGTTGAAGTTGGTATAGTCCACAACCAGATTGCTTCTGACCCATCCTTTATTAGTCCCGTTGATTTAGAATAATGTTGTGAAGCGATTGAAGCACCTCCGATCATCTGTCCATTCATTTTTGTGTACAACATAAGCATACTGATTATCGAGATATTTTGATGAAATTTATTGAACCAATTCCATGGGTCTGTACATTTGTTCATTTATTGTTGTGGTATTGAAATATTTTGATGGCCAATAAATTTATCTAACAAGTTTTAAACAGATGGACGGACGTGTTTAAATCGTTTTAGAACATCATTCTACATTAACGGGACCAACAAAAGGCGAGACCAAATGGTTCTGATTGTTGCCTGTTGTTACCAACTTCAACACAACACATAACTTAACAAGTTCAGAAAATGAAATATAGATGTCGCTACAATTGGCGAATGCATACGATTTTTAGATAGTATCAACTTGTCAACATTTTATGACATTTCCACCATCAGTTTACATGTTACCGTGATGTTGCTTTTGTTTTTGTAAAACAATGACAAAAAATCTGAATTTCGTGTGTAGCATCACTACTGTTATCATCTAAAACTGAATGGATGTATGATGCTGGGTGTCATTCTACGGTTTTATTCAGTGACATGCTATACATGCACGTGCCGCGAATGATGGAGAATAAAATAAAAGAAAAACCAAAAAATATGATTGAACGAACAGTTAATAGGAAAAAAGCAAAAAACAAGACAAATTAGTTTGGCGTAATAAATTGTCGTTTATATAATTTGCAAAGTCAGTTTGATTTTAAACCAATGAACAACGTACACAATAGTGTTACAATTGATTTAACACAAATTACCCGTTATTGACACCTTTATGCAAATACAGTGTACGTAGCATAGGAATAGATGAGGACACATATGCTAAACAGCCAATCAGCGCCGCTCGATTTATATATGCATAAGGATTGTTTACGTTCTTGTTGTGTCTTACATTTCTTATATATACATATATATGACGCTTCTATTTATGAACAATTTATTCATCTATCATCAATCTGGCTCCTTTTCTTTTTCTCCCTTTTTCTTTGTATTACCCTTCTTTCGGTTTGTTTTTTTTTTTTCTCTTCTTCATCTCCTATTTATTAAACCAAATCATCAATCAACATATAAATAACACTTAATATCCATGCCATTAGGAGTGGCAAAGTAATAAAGTGGTGGGTGATGATGGTACTTATATGAAACATCAAACTCTGTAGAAGAGAGACAATTTGAAAAAAAATATGCTTCCAGCAGCATATCCCTAATAAAATATATAAGCATGTGTGTGTATGTGTGCGTGTGTGTTAGGATTTATAATAGAATTGCTTTGATAAATGTTAAATAAACGACATCATTCTCTGTATTTCACTTAAGTGCATAAATTTCTGGTATGGTGTGGTGTTCTTCTCAACACATTTCTTTTTGAATTCTGTGTTCGCAAAGCTTAGAAAATATATTTATATATATATATATGTACATGTGCTTGGATATATATATATGTATATATATATGTATAACAAAATTATTTGCGAATAAATTTCCTATAAATGTGGTTTTCTTGGTTCAAGAATATTTTTTCGATTATTGATGATTTCTGTATAAAATGCCTGTAGCCTTTTTCTGATTTTTCTTTGAAATATCATCAGTAACGCAGTAAACTTAACCTAATCGAATATCGTAGCAATACCATTACCATCTGCTCACCATCATCAATATTGCCATCACCGCATGATTTTTTTTTTCGCTGCAACAGCATAAAAACGATATAATGGAAAACAAAGTGAAACACAACTTGAAAATATAAATGTATACTAGAAAGAACGAGAGAGATAGATAGAGAGAGAGGGAGAGAGAGAGAAAGTTTGAAAATTGAAAACTGCACTGGCTGACTTTTCTATTGCGTCTCGTTTTATATCTCAGATAGTTATTTACTAAAACATTCAACTCACCGGCAACTATAAGCCAAGCTTGCTTGCCTCTAAAGAAATTTACATTTTTCTTAGCTCAGGTTTCTTTTCTCTGATTTATTTCAAGTTTTTTCCCTTTTTGTTTTATTATTTGGTCCTTACAAGGACCAGAACATACTGCATAAGCATGTATAAGCATTTACATGTGAACGATTGTATATGCATATATTTTTTATATTCATACATATATATATGCATATATATGCAATATGCAATAGATTTTTCTTTTCATTCATATGGTGTTGCGATTGCATTGCTGTTGATTTACTATTTCACTATAAAATGTTATCATCATAAAAATGTTTATTCTAGTGCATGCATTTATGCCGTTCGTTACAAATACATAAACAATATTCTCTATCCACACATAGCACAAGACAACAAATAATGCACATCAAGGCAATTCGCAGGGCATATGAATCGTTGATTGCGTATCCTTGCTTTAGTGCATTTCTCAAGGCTATCAACGATATCAGAAACTTTCGAAACTGAATGGCGATGCGCGTGGTGGGGGGGCAGAGTCGGTTTCATTCTACATATATCCTTCTTATTCAGTCACAAAAATATTTAAGGTGGAAGAGGAAAAATGAAAAACAAAAATTTTAAAATGCTTAGAATAACTTGGCCGAAAAGTAATTTGCCTTAAGATGTCACTGACTTCAATCACATGCTTAATAGCACATCCACATGCACGTTAAAATTTAAATTACATTTATTTTTTGAAATTCTGATCATAGCTAGTTACACATTTTGTCTCACGATTTTGGCGAAATATAAATTTTTCTATTTCGAAAATGTTCACAAAAGAACCGGATCCTTGAATATCATTCAGAGAAACCTGGCCTTCTTCGTACAAGCGGGAGCGACGCACCATTGAAAAATCTTAATCTTGTGACTTTTGACACTTTGCGCACATTTCTCGGTTCAATTTTGTCGCTTGGTCTTAGTAGCTTTGTGTAGCCATGTTTTCCATTGGTTGGACCAACACCCGTTCCACGTCATCTTAATTAACGCTTGTGTAAACGTGCTGAGATTGTTAAGGTTCCCACTACGAATTGAAGCTAGATCTTTAATAGTTTAAATCAGTGTATTGCCAAAAGGTCTGCAGCACTTTGTGACAACAATAAACACAAACCTAAACAACAAGGTTTTATATGAATCTTAACAAATTCTGCAGAGTTTTTTGCATGAGAAGTTTTTAGACCATTTCGAAATTCTGCATTAAGAACGAGGGAAAAAAAGGATTTTCAAACCATACTCCATAGAAGTAAACAGTAAAGAATCCCGCATAGCAAAGCTCGATTACTGCCTCACTTTGGCTAACATGAAATTGTTATGAAACTCTCTGATGTACGTGGAAAGGCCTTTCTGTGTAAATGGGCAAAATTGGGCATCCATTGTCCCCGGCATTCGTCGCAGTCGGGATGGCAGTAGAAGTAGAAATAGAAGTAGATATAAAAGTAAAAGCAGAAATGGAAATAGAAGTAGAGACAAAAATAAGAGTAGAAATGGAAATAGAAATAGGAGTACAAATAGAATAGGAATAGAACTATAGATGCACCGACCGCTATTCCTATTTCCATTTCTACTTCTACTGTTGTTTCTATTTCCTACTTCTAGTTCTTTTTCTATTTCTACTTCTACTTGTACTGCGATTGCGACTGCGACGTCTATTCGAACAATAGACGTCCCGACCTCGACGGCTGCCTACTTTACTATTCTATTTCTACTCCTATTTCCATTTTCATTTCTGCTTCTACTTCTATTTCTATTTCTACTCTTATTTCTATTTCTATTTCTACTCTTATTTCTATCTCTACTTCTATTTATATCTCTACTTTTATTTCTATTTCTTCTCGTATTTCTCTTTCTACACAGTGACCGCAGTGTGGAAATAGAAATAGGAATAGACATATGATACTTCAGGAAAGCAGAACAGGAACCTGTAACCTGAATCATATAAATTGAGTAAACTCTATGCGAGGCTGGTCAACTATTAGATCAGTTTTTTCAATGGCAAGTGTGTTAGGTGAACTTTCTGACAGAATATTGTTAACTAAAAAAGAAAAAAATGAAAAAAGACAAAATGTCTTTAAAACGCTTTTGCTTCAATAATTCTATCAGAAATAACTGGCATGAAATTGTGTTTACAATTTACAGGTTTAAGCATGAAATCACTTCCTGCTCGGTGTGCGGAAATTATTGTCACATCATAATAACAGCCAACGTTAATAGCTTTAAAGAGTATAAAGTGTGCTTTTCTTCTCCATTTTTATGACATCTATACCAGGATAGCGGGCAGGCATTAAGGCATTCAGTCGGATGGATGAAGTAGGAAAAAGAGCAAAAGAGAGGGATATTCACTCAGATAGATGTGGCAACAATATGAACGAAAGAGAGGAACAATCTTTGACGTCCTGTCATTCCCAGTATGTTAGTGTATCCAGTGTAGGATGACTGAAACTAAAAGGTGCGTTAAGAATAGTGCTCATACAGTCGTGCACTTAATCTTGGTTGGGAGTCAGACAGTGACTTTTGTAATGTTGATATAATAAAAAAGTTCATTTTAATACCAAATAATGCGGGAACATTCAAAAGGGTCGAGCTTTAAATTATATTTAAAATTTTTCTGGATTTTGTGGATGTATATTACTCCCCTATCACTCGCCGCCTTACCGCTTTATCATTTTATTATTATTATTATTTTTATTTTTTATTTTTTTTTTTTTTGGGTGGGAGTCAGTCGAGTTTGTAAATGGTTAACAGCAAACGAGTTTTGTGATAAATGTCAACCCGCACTGATGTTATGTTGCATGTTTTCTGTGGTAAATATGAGTGCAATTGGCTTTTAAAAATATGAGAGAGAATGTATGTGTGTGTGTGCGAGCATTTATGTGCGTTTGCCTTTAACTATAGATGTTGTTAATTGCAGCAGTTAAGTAATAAACATTTATATATAGCATATGCACTGAACTGGTGGTAAATTGGTACATTATATATACATACATACACACGCAGGCATCTACTTATCAAACCATATTTATATACGCTTCGTATGTATATTTGTCCCTTTAGGATGCTTGCTGTGATACGTTGACCACAATTTACAACGTATGCGTATGTAAGTAAGTAGTTACATATACGCATAAAAGCGCAAACATGCATACGCACACAAACATGCTTATAGGCAGAAGACCGTTGCTTACTGATATTTATACCAATTTATAGGAATGCATCTGCCGCTGTTTGCTTATATATATACGTGTGGTATGTGCTTATGCATAAATATATAACAAAAGCAGCAATAACAAAAAGTAATGATAACAACAGCAACAGCAACAAACAGAACGTTACAGAAGAGCATTTTATTTTATGATGATGCAATTTGTGCTAAATGCATGAACTTTGGTTTGGTTACATCAGCGATATGTTTATTAAATAAGCAATTTATGCTGCGTTCTGTTTGTCGTTAATACTACCGTTGGCTCTATATTCATGTCGTTGTTGTTGTTGTTGTTGTTGTTCTGATTACATTCCGCTGTGCATTTGATAGCAGTTGTCTTTTTTGCTGTTGTCTTTTTCGAAGTTTTTTTTTTTGTTTTTTATTTTCCCATACATTACAGTAAAATGCTAAATTAATAACGAATTAACCAGAAAAATTTGTGAAAAAAAAAAAAATCCTTTGAGTTGGGTTTACGAGAAGTTTGCATTATTATCGTATATGCCTTTTGCATTGTAAATGTTTTTTATTTTCATTTTTTTTTTTTTTTGTTTTTTCATAAATACATAATTATTTGCATGCATGCATATGCATATATTTATTGCAACATATGCCCAAATACATATCATATTTAATTCAACATGTGCATTAAATTTCTTGATTGGTATTTGCGAAGGAACATAAAGGAAATCTCTACTCGAACATTTATTGTAAGCAATGAGTATAAAAACCTGTTAAATGAAATGCGCAAATAAGTTTATCTGGATGGGCATTTTTTGTTTTTAAAATATAAACTTTAAATGATTGAAAAACACATAAAAAGGACCAACATTTTTAATAATACTTTTCGGATCAAAATTTGAGAGCAGTGAGTGAAATCATTATATTGTGATTAATGGTTTGATGAAAAATGAACGGGAATTCTTAAAAGTAGCTCCATTTGGATAGTACTTCTACTTAAGTGGTTTCGAATTTTAGATATACTTGATGCTGTCCTCTGACTAATCTTTTGTGTTGGAAAAATAGGAAAAAATCAAAAGGATGAGTAGAGGCGATAGCCAGATCTGTGTTTCGCTCAAAATCATTCAAAATTGCAACAACTTTAGGAGAGATTTTATTAACACCGTTTTGGTGTCCTAAGCATTCGCAAAAATGATTGCTTCCATGACTACGTTATACTTGTGGCTTCAGCGATTCCTTTAATAATGACTATGTTATTAAAAAGTGCCTGCCGCGCTCACATATTCGTGCATTTCGTTAATCTTCACGAAACTCCCGCATGCACACATTTGTGCTTTTCGCTCAACTTCACGCAATACCCATATGCATAAACTAATTCATTCTACAGGTCTACACTCCTACTCACCCTTCCACTCCTTGAAATTCGGAGTATACAATTCCATGACAGCACTTAAGTATGCAACTTTGAATAGAATGGGAAAATATGGGAATCCATGACGTGTTATATCTGTCATTACTTGTAAGTAAAAAAGTTATATTCAGCTGGGGCCAATACTCGCATACTCACCACCAATACAATCTTTGGCGCCCAATGCTTTTATTTACTGTCATAAAAAACTGAATAGAATAAAATTTATCTTTCATCTTTTTGCTTCACTAAAAGGCATTGTAAGGAAAAATTAATCTACCACATCGTGACGTTCAACGTCATTAATTTAGAGTTAACACAATTATCTTGTCGCCTTTTTCTTCCTTGTGTTTGATACCCATTCGCTGATATTATTAAGAAAAAAACTAATTCACCAGGTTTTGCCATCCACCATATTTATTTTACAATTAACTTAGGCAGATAATATGTCTCCATTTGAGAAATGTACGAAATAGTTTTACTCTTCTTTACGTTATGATTAATAATTGAATAAAAAAGTGAAAACTTTGTAACTTTGTGCAGGCATGTTTGATTTTTTCCAGTTTTGCATATAAATAAACTGGTTCGTAAAGTAAATGTGAAGGTGTCTGATCCTTCTATCTTGGAAGCAACGATCAAAAACCCACAAATTTTTGTTCAGAAAAACGCAGATGAGTTCAGTTCACGCTTCACTGCGGGCTCGCGTTCTTACCAATTTGGCCCGTTTTCAATACCTATCTGCAGATTTAAAGCCGATATCTGCATTTTTGCGACCAGGAGAGTGTCAAAAACACATGTCATACAGACACACTCGTTCGCCAAAATTCACGAACACCACCCAGGCGAATAAATGTAAATGTCTGGGCAAGGAATGCAAAGAAAGCGGCACAGGAGGTAGCATTCGGCGAAGAGTACCTTAATAGAGTGTAGCAGGAACAGAAAAAGAAAGCATTCACTAAATTAGGGTGTAAATTAGACGCCATAAGTAAGATATTGGCGGGTGCCAATAACGTAGCGATAAACATTCCGACGGCAATGGCGCAAACACCTATGGAGGAACCTTCGTTAGTAAGCAAGCACGTACAGACTGAGCAGTTTACGGGAGCGCCTAATGCCCGCGCCAAAAAAGGTGATATGCCGAAAAAATAAACCGCTCCCAAAGAGAGAAAGGAAACGCCGAAGGATAAGGCAGAAATAACCAAACAAATCGCTGGCATTGGAAAAAATCCAGACGAATCTTGAGAAAAAAGAAATCCCCGGGACCCGATGAAGTACCAATCAAAGCAATAAAACTAGGTGTCAACATATAGCCGAAGTTACTTGGTAATACATAAAACTTGTACCTTGTCTTGCTACAAAAACCCGCCAAGCCAAGAGATAGCCCGCTTTTTTATAGACTTATCTGTCTCCTGGACAACGTGGACAAACTTTTCGAAAAATTGCTACTAGCAAGATTAGAAAAAGATCTGGAGAGCGCGGGCAGCTATTTTAGGCACAAATTTGGCCTTGCCAAACTACGAACGACAATTGATGCTATTGGGGAAGCGGTCTCGGCAGCACAAAAAAGCAAGGACGCAAAGAGCTTCTGCGCTGTCATGACCTTGGACATCAAAAAGGCCTTTAACCCGGCGGACAGGGCAAGCACCATAAAATGTTTAAACAAGCGAAAGTTTGAAACCCGTTATTCTTCAGCGGTAAATATAATAAGTGATATAATATTTATGCTGACAGCTTTTACAATTCTATCGATTTAGCGAACTATCTGTATAATGTGAAAACCAGAGTCTGTGATATCATCTTTATAAACTCTGGTTTGCCTGCCACTTAAGAAAAAAAAAACTGAATTTAAATGAATATATCGCCGAAATGGGCAAGTAGTGCTGGAAATACGGAAACCCAGTAAAAATAAGAAAGTCACGATGATCTTAACAATACATTAATTTTTTGATTCTTTCAAATTTCACCCGGTACAAGAGGCGCTTTTCATGAAAACAATAGTAGTAGATAATGCTTTAAAAAGTGAATATATTGTACTATACTCAAGGGCTTATGGAATCTTTCATTTCATCCCTTTCCCGACAACTAAAAACGTTCCATTGATTCGTTTCATAATGGCGGTCACATTACGTCAAAGTTGTAGTGCAGTGTATTAAATGATGAGTAGTTACTTAATACCTTACCTTTGTCCGAGTAAAGCGAACGTTCCATTGCCACGATTTTGTTCTAGCAAAGCATGATTAGTGGGCACCTCGTGTAACGGGGCTTCTCCTATATCTTGGGAAACGATACTTGATGCCTCTTATTTAATCCACGAATAATCGGGGACTCTCAATTAAATATTTTCGATGCCGAGTCTACGACATGCTGTAGAGAATTTATCTGTGCCGAAGATACATCAAAAATAATCTCTATCGGTAGAGAAGGAAAATTCTTTTTACTCTCTTACCAAACTACATATTTAAGAGAACGTCTTCCCTGCTGTTGCAATGAGTTCTTAAAATACCTTCTCACTCCTCCTAAGCAATGCACTTTTCTTAAAATTTCTTTTCAATTTAGCTGAAATGGTGTTCGATGATTCGGAAAGTCATTTCGTTTATTTTCCCACAGGGGATTTAATTGCATTTTTTTACAGCCAAGTTGACATTCAAGCCGTGCTGTCCTCATATATTCGATAGGTGGTATTGTAATGCCTGTGTGGGAAGAATTTTCTGTGAATTTGCGCAAAAGCTTCCGTTTCATGCCTTATCAAATATGGATTTATTAGCGGAAAGGTCAGAATGATGTCCAAGCAAGAAAAAAAAATATTGGATGCGTATGAAAGCGAGAAATGGACGGAACATCAGTGCCGAAACTAGTTTGTAAAATCACATTTCGGCGTTTTTCCATCACAGCCAATAAGAGCGAAGGAAGACAAAATAAAAGCATTATTTGAAGTAAACCGACGAATGCCAGCTCGTGAGATCACTGAGAGTTCAAATCTATTGAATTCTGCTGTTTTTGATAACACGTTTACTTATATACTACAAAGAAATCGATTTTTGTTTTAGCAAAAAAAAAAAAAAAAACTGCCAAATTTCTTTCTAAATCAAGCAATATTTCAAAAAATTTAAGTTATGAGCACTTGCTCTATAAAGGATTTTAAATTAGCCATATGTTTACATTTGGCAGTGTGCTTCACAAAACGTTGTTGTCATAAAAGCCTAACATATTGCACGAGCAGTGCTTCCATTGCATTACGATTTCAATGTCCGTAAGAGCATACAATTACATATTTCTATCTTAAAGTTGGACGCTTTTTACGTACGGTACGCATACTCGTATGTTATTTGCTTTAGTGCCACTGGCAATTAAAACTTTCATTTTAGCCAACAAATATATATAGGAACAGTAAACACTTGAGTTTTATAACTTCTTAAAATTTTCGATAGCACGCAGAAGGAAAGCATCAACGATGTCCTTATCTTTCGATGACTAAATTCCACTTGAAGTCACTGCACAAATATGATTTAATGAATTTTATCATAAGAATTTGCACTCAATATTATATCGATTCTAGCCGTAGCTTATAAGTTAGAAATTTTCAGTTTCTGTGCACAGATTATGTGCTACTTTTAACATTCATACGTTCAATTCAGCTCAAGAATCGAAATGAAGTTTCCTTTTCTTGCCAGGGTACGACCGTCGGCAATAGACAAGCAAATATGAGAAGCATGAGTTTATATTAATTCCTTGGAATCTACAACCGAACTCGTAAAACTGATTGTAGTTAAAGTTGAGTCTGCAGACTTGTGAGATGAATCCAATAAATGGTTAGACCGTTAAGTACTCTGGGCTCGAAATTATTCATTGACGTATTTCTCACATTTTTAGTTTTTTCTTTGACTTTCATTTATTACTCTACTTGCTGTAAAAGTGCATTAAGTTTGCGTGGATATATTCAACATGCACAAGAACTAGAGACAGTTTCAAGTCTTATTATGCCAATCGACTCGGAATCACTTTTTGAATCAAGTTAAGCTTGCTTATCCATTTATCCATCCGCCCTTTTGTCCTTTAAGTGTGCAATAACTCTTGTATTCGAATTTGTGGGTGTTCCAGATAATTCTGAAGAAATTTAATACACTTTGCCCCAAAGACTAACTCTGTTTAAAATGAGTTTGATCGAACCATTTTTACTACAGCTCTCCAAGTAATGAGTTCTTTCAAGAACCTCATTACGGGCAAAAAAAATTCGCTTTTTAATATTCATGGGGTATAAGCGCTAAAAATAGTCAAGGGTTGTAGAAAATTTGGGATCAATTTTGAAGCGTTGTGCGTAGGTTTAAAAGTTGTTCTTTTGGTTAAGATTAATATTCAGAGTTTAATCTAGAGTCACGATTTGATCTATTTTTTAACTAAAGTAAATTTGACTCACATAGGATTCTTTATTATCTGCAGGTCCTTACGAACTATAAATTTATATCAAAATAAAAGCCATGATAATTAATGGCGAAATGAGTAAAGATCAGATACTTGACAGAAATTAAGTTTAGATCAAGCACGTGCGGTACTCATTTTGGATCACTTCGCTTTAATGCGTTTTAAACCTAATTTATATGCTGTATGCAGCGATTTAAAGCCTCTCTTTCCAAACTCTGCGGTTCTGAGAAAAACAGTAAAAGAAATAGAAAGAGAGAAGTATGTATACAAAAGATAGAGCGAGATAAGAGATTTAATAGATAAGATCTTGACTTTGTCATAATATTACGCAATGGATTCTTTTTCAAAATGCTACGAACGAAATGACAAACTTGGCAGTTCGTCATTTTTGAAAAGCTTTCGCTCTTAACAAGCATTCATGTTACATCTTTGACAAGTAGGAATAAAAGGATTGTGCATTTTTTCTTTTACTTAGTTATTATCACTGTCTGCTGTTGCTTTAAGGCTATAAACAAAATGATAATGTTTTAAGTAAAGTTTAATTGTAAAAGGCAGATGACAAAAGATTTTATGTGGTCTTCCGTTAGTTTCGAGAATTTTGTTACAAGCAGTTTAGACAACTGTTTGTCTTTTAGCCAAAAGTCAACTTGAAGAACGGACAAGCTTAAGTGTAACTCGAATAGAAATGCAACAGAAAAACATTTAGATAAATGCACGCACACAGGCAAAGGTTAATATTTAAATAATTAAACTATTTTTTAAAGGAAAAAAGTTGAAATTTCATAGAAAATCATGACTTTTACTACTTTCCTTCTTATAAAGCAATCCCAGTTGTGCACGCGTCCGTTAATCGATTGGGTCCAAGGTTTCTATCAACATGTACGACTGGTCGCATTCCATTCCATTTTGATTATTGCGAGTGTACTAGTGGGCGAGTGATGCATTTTCGGTATTAACTAAGAGTCAAGATATCACACTTGTCAGCAATGTGAGGTTCCCAACATCAGTTCGATAGGTATATGAGTAGACGCACGGACAGATGAACAGTTGAAAGGTCAAACATACTTAATATTACTATATACATACATATATATGTATATATATATATATATTTATATATATATATATATATATATAAATATATATATATACCAATGTGCGCCTCTGAGTATATTTAAGTATGTTTGATTTTTAGCCCATCTGTCTGGGTATATATATATATATATATATATATATACAATATACTTCATATAAGTCTAGTACACTAGCCATAATCGTTATATTTATGAATATTTTGTGCATAAACATAGAAATTAGACAAAAAAACACAAACTCACACTTATACGTACGTTTGTGTTTCTTTAACAATCTGAAGAATAATCAAGAAATGTTTCATGCATGTATGCTTGAATGCTTGAATGCAATGTTACACCTAAAGTTACTCATTCGCAAGTGAATGTTAAATATGAATGGAACCATTAGCAGTTAAACTATGTGTAGATACGTGTGGGTGCGTGTGTTTATGCGTACACAGAGACCTCTTCTCTTTTCTATAGATATGAATGTAGTTGTGTGTTCTTTATGCGAGAGTGAAATATGTGCTTAAAGTTATAACACTCTTCTGCATATATACGATTACACACATACCCATAAACAACTTTCTAGGTTAACAGTTTTTGTGAAAACAATATTTACATGAGTTACATTTTGTTACTGTGCGTAGAAAACAAGTTTTTTTTTAAGCATCACTGAAGAATTCGTGCAAACTGGCTTTGTTATCCAATTTGTAACATCCAGAAATATTCATATGAAACCGCATATATATACGTATCGGATCTTCGGTGTGAAAATCCACTGGAATGATATAAACTCGATTCCTACCTTTGTGTTAAGCAAAGTATAGACGCCTAAGACAGAGTTCTAGCTAACCATTCCAGCCAATCGTCACAGTAGAAGTTTTGTGGCTGCAAAAATTGAAGTGAACCTGGACACAGAAACTCTTGGCTTAAATTTGGAAATTAAACTTAAACCTGCGCATTATGTATGTGCAAGCACCATTAGTAGTGAATGATAGGTATTAGAGATTCGACCAGGAATGACTATAATTTCTTTACTTGTGTTTAGATTTTACGAAGTTTTATTTCAAGCAGTAGACATTTAGTGTAGAGTTCGGTTAACGAAAAGAATGAGAAACTTGAACAAGTCTTAGGTCGAATACTCTCCGACTGAATAAATTCGGTACACATTCTAACCACATTCCATGTGGAAGAAAAATGAGTGCGAAGGACGCCGACAGTCTACAAATTAAAAAGGGAAAAGCTTTCGTAATTTAAGATCAATAAATTATTTAGTTAAAAAAGTAACAAGATAAAGAAAAAAACCAATATATGTGTTGTTCAGTTATCTGTAGTTTTTTGATATTTTGTTTGGAATTCTTTCTTACAGATTTCCTGCGAGATTTTTTAGTTCCATTTAGGTTTTATAGCGGAGCCAAAAAATTCATTTCATTAGGCTTGTACTCAAAAAGCATTTTTAATTTTCTCTGTCACCTTTACTCCCTCTGTAAGGCATCCTCTGATGTTCATGCGGCTTGACTTAAGATATTGCTCGCCATCGTGACCAAGCCATGCCGCATAAATTGCAGAGGATTCCGTTGAAAAGTTTTCCGTTTTCTTTCGAAATACTTTTAATAATTAAATTTGAGCGTGAGGGACCTTTTAGGTCCCTAATCTGTCCGAATGTAATGTAAACAGATTTATCTGGCGCTCCCTCCTTTCATACGGTTCTGTCCGCTTACAATGATCAAGCATGAATATACTACGGTAGGGACAGGGGTACATATTCTTCATTCAAATGCATAGTACACAACACTTAAAAAAAGAAAAATGGGAAACAATCTTGGAAAAATTGCAGCATATTAATGTCAATAATTTATGAATTAAATTACATTACATTGCATGTAACAATGTGATCTTTGACAGAAATCTACAGTTCACATATGCCTTGGAAAAGACGTTTTATATAAACAGGAACGTAGTTAATAGGTATGTAGAACTTTCACAAGATGAGTATACGTTTCTTGTTTCTGTCTTATGTGCTATGCCATCCTTTAGCTAGCAGTATGTACACAAACATATGAAAATCAATGTAAAAATTATAAAAGAAATCCGCGAATAGGGGAATGAATAGAAGGTATAAGTTACATGAAAAGAGTTTTCTCTTATTTAATTCCAAGAACGAGGGCTGATTATTATGCACTAGTTAATCGTAATTCTATTAGAAGATTGAACAGGACATTGTCTTCGATTGTTCTTGCGCACTAAAGCTCTATGGTAAAGTCTTAAATGTCAGTCAGAGAAACTGTAAACTTAAAAAATTTCCGTCTCCCTTCGCTGATTTTATTCATGTTTCATTATTAGTCAGTCAGAAAAGCTGTAAACTAAAAGAATTCCATCCCCTTTCGTTGTTTTTGTTCATATTTCATTGTTAACTGCCTTTGAAAGGCGACCGTATCGGAGCAGATCAACTGTAACTACAACAAATACTTATTGAAGTACCGTGGACATGTGTCACGCTGCGTAGGTCACATTTTCTTTTGTCAAGCATCAATCCATATCGATCTGCGACTCTTTAAGCCTACATTGTCGTTCACCGAACGATAAGAGTATATTAATTTCGACAAAACAATTGCAACACCTAGAAGGCAGCCTTAGAGACTCCTTAATATATTTATATTCATGGGTGTGTCAAATTCTGAATCGGTCTGGCAAAAATTAAGACACCATTTTCAAATTGGGCAAAACCTTAGGAAGCGCTTGCATGCAGGCTGATGTCGAAAGTGTCCCAACTGGTCAAACGATCAATGATCTACGCTTGCAACGCAGAACGTCAACTCAGAAAACCTATGTTTTTAAAAATTTTTTTGCCAGCGTAAACGCCAATACATGCAAGAGAAAAAATACCGCGAGCGATTTGCCAATAACTGCATCCGAATGGAAAAAACCAACCACACTCATCAAACATTGTTTGATATCGATATATACTTCTTCTAAATATTATAGGAGGTATCAAGATTTACTTCTTCCTTTTTCTTAGTTTTTTTGATTGTCAGAGGCAAATATTAACGAAAACAGTTGCATAAAATTTTATTTATACCATGCGTGATAACAAGTAGTATTGTATTGTGATGTAATATAGTGGATAATGTACACTGCGACCTAAAAAGGACCATTGTTCTTCCCCAATCCTCTAGCCGCCTCCAGCCCACTACCTTCTGACGTACCGAACGCCATACTGTGTTCGTTTTTTTAAAATTTTCGCCAAACACCTGATATATGACTCTTCAGATGTCCGCCAATTTGCAAGGGGTTAGGATTGGACGCAGAATTTGCATGGTATCCGAGATAACCATATTTTTCAGTTTTTTGTTACGACAGAACATAGACTAAAGCTCGGAGGATTATACTGTTGGCAATACAGAAACAAAATTGTAGCGTTATCTGGAAATCAGGCCTTTTGTGGGGATTCACTCGTACATACACAATGATTATATTTTTTTGTTTCTAATTAACTTCCATTTATTATAAAGTCCTTGAAATAGAAAATATAAATCCAAGCATAAAGATCGTATAAATTCTTATTTTATTTAAATAGTAAGAAATCGTTCAATAAATGAAAACTATCGACCAAACCAACCAACTGCTCGAGATACTCGTATAATGAAAGACAAACAAATATGAAAGTAATATTTTGTCCAAAAGTCAGAAAAAAAAGAACATTTTTTTTTTTTTTAAATACTACACCATGTACGGCATATACGGTAACTCATACATGTGTATATGTTGTGTTCATACAAATGCTTTGGGAATAATCGAGGAATTTAACATTTTCTACAGAAAGATTTTTCTTGGTTTCCTTTTATATTACGTTTTTATTTTATTTTTTTTTATTTTATTTTTTTCTTTTTTGTTTTTCATTTCAAAAGTTTTACGTCTCCTTTAGTAACAATACGTTTCCATTTATAACGTGCTTTGTTTAAACAAGTATTGTTCACCGGAAACGGATATATGACTTACCCTCATGTATGTGCTCAGGCATTTAAATAACATACTTGACACTCTTATGTTAACACACTTGCATGCAAAAACAAATTTGAATTTTTCTCTAAAGAAACCGACTGCATAAATTCATCTAAAATTGCCGGATGCAATCTTTTTACGGGCATGCACAATTTAAGTTTGTTCAAAAAATTAAAAAAAAAAACATATATATATATATACATAAAATATATATTTACTCCTATACATACTTAGAAAGCCGCAAACTAAAGCAAGAGACCGATTCGTGTCTAGCGAAGTTATAGGAAAAATAAATGAAGGCAGAAACAGTGAGACGGTGCTCACGATTTTAAAATGTTTCGAGATCTTGTTGCTGACATTACCATAGGTCCCATTGTCCATTGATAGGGACTCTTTCGTGAGCATATAAACCCTGTTCGACCAACGATTGCACAAACTCACTCATACGCTGAATGTTGTCTATGCTTGTACTTCACTTATTATCAACTTCTGTCTTCACTCGTTATCCATTACTATCAGTTATTGTTTTTATTTCCTGGACATAGCTACTCTTCATCCTATCTTATTGTCGGTTATTGACAGGCCAGGTACAGTAAAAAGCTTTCCTAGTTCAGTACGTTCGCTATAGTTTTCAACTATTAAACGTAACAATTCATAACGCGTCAGTTTCCTAAAACCTGAAACATGAAATTTTTACTACCTTAAGTGAACAAATTGAAACATCTGGGCATGACGTAAACTACACTGTTTGCACTTTGTAAGTAAATAAATCTCAATTGTAAATAAAACTAGAGATTTTCATACATATAACAGGTATTTATGTTCACGAAATTATCTTTAGCTCTAAACGAATCTTCTATACTCACTACCCTTATATTAAAAAAAAAAAAGAACTCGACGAAAATCAAAGACCTCGGTACGTGTGATCCATTCTCTGCATTTTTGTACACTGCACATGGAATAAAACAATTCTTCTTGTTGTAATTTGTTGTAATTTATGAGTAATGAGTAAGAAACCAATATTTTTGATTTTGAGAGGGTAAAGGGTTTCTTAGCTTTTATTACATTGCGGGTAAGTTCTTTGGCTGATTTCCCCCAGTAATCTAGATTTTCCTCAAATCCTCAAATTTCAACAACTTCGGAAGTGTTTACCATATTTGATGTCGATATCGTCGTTTTTCGGATCGAGAGCATGTGTGCCATAGACATTACATAGATCTAAAGACGGACAGATTGACATCCTAAAATTGATTTAGAACTTGATACCAAGCAAGAACATATATCTATATGTATATCCCTGGAGCGTGCCGTCGAGTGCTGCAAACCTTTCGACAATATGAACTCTAGCCTATGAAAATAAAAATTACACCATTTAGCGGAGGAGGACCAAAAAACAGTCGTACGATCTCCAAGTTTGCTACAGTCAATTTTCATGTCAGATTATTTTTATGCACAGGCATTGACCATGAATTGTTCAAAGTTAGACCTTGAAAAGACCTACTTTTCATAGTAGAGGTTATATGTGGGGGGAATTCAAAAAAACGCGTACGTCGAACCATGCATTTCTTATAATTAAGTGAGCCGAGATACAAATACTCAATAGTTTTTGATGAGAAATTTTGAAATTTACAATTTTTTCGACATACGCAGAAACGACATTACTTTCCGGTTCTCCTTTTATAAACTGTTATTTCCATTTAATCATATATACCAGAAAATAATAAAAAAATAAAAACTCTATAGCGGGACAGGGACCAACATCAAATACCCTACACAATCCTACAGTTATTTATATGAAGACTTTTAAAAAATAACGCGCTATATGGGAACTATTCGAAAAAGTGGCCCAATCCGAACCGTTTTCAGGGGCGTCCTTTCAAAACATGTTAGTGAATCAGATTTCATCAAAATATCGTAAAAATTGCGATCTTCAAGACCAATTGAAAACAATAAAACAAAACACACAGACGGACAGACAAGCTTAAATCGATTGAAGATCACGTTCAACATATAGACATAGTAGAAGGTGAGTCAAGTCCTTCTGGATGGTATATGCCTCCGCACAAAGTTACTATGCCCTTATATCACAAGTGGTGTAGAGTATGAAAACAAAAAAAAATTCAAACTTTTGAATATGGAAATGAAACATATCTCGATTAAAGTTGAAAAAAAAGCAACTGCAAATACAAGTAGAGATTTGTAAATGAAAAGTTTTCATTTGTAAATAGAAAAACGAATTTTAAATAAAAAACTGTGGTTGGGTGCAGTAACTAAATAAACTAAAATTTCTTCGATCCATCAAACTAGTGTTTCCGTTTCTCAAATGGACGTTTAAGTACAACACGTATTTTTGCCCGTTTATTTTTATTTCATTTTATCTTATTGTGTGTGACTGTCAAGTTTACATTTCGCGGAAGCGTGTATTTTTTATTGCGTACAAGCATCAGTTTAAACAATTGGCGATTGTGACGGTTCCCCCGCATATCTTTTCTTTTTTTTTTTTTTTTGGTCACTAGTGATTTTTGCCATTCAACGCAAACTTATGTAATCTGTTGTTCAATGGATGAGGATTTTTGTTCGTTACCGCTTCTTTACTTTTCTGGATAATTTTTCTGTGCTGCTGCTGTCCTATGCTATGATTGGTAGGCTACGTTGTGGGCGGCATTGCACAGTTGAAACACTTGCCTGTTTTTTAAATTATTTTTCGTTTATTAATTTCATAGCATTTTCTCTCTTTACAAACGAGAATTTTGCATTTTTAAATGACGCTTGAGATGCCTTCATTTCTAAGTGAAAAGAAGAGGACTTTACGGATCAGAAACATTATGGTCAGAATTCGGTTATATTATATAAAACAAGTAAGAAAATTATATTCGGTCATGACCGAATCCTTTATACCCATCACCATTATCCTAAAAGAAACACAAAAAAGTAAAGGAACTAAATTTTTACGCTCTATAGTATGGAGTGGGCGCGGCTAATTTTTTCTATTTTCAAAATAAAAGTTTTTGTCGGATAGTCGTTTGGGAGTTGTAGGCGTGTGCTTTGAAAAGATTACGACATTACACATTTGAGCGTATGGACAGATGTACAGACGAGCACGCGGACATCCTTAAGTGTATTCGAAATTTGAAACTGGGTAAGAATTTATGTACTTTATCAAGCCTGTTTCTGCGTGTTATAAAGGTACGGAAAAAAAAGTTAAATATTGATAGACTACTTCGTTGGAAAGGCGTGGTCAATTTTTTCCATTTTTCTAGACGTGCTACAGCAACGCTCATAGAATGTACGTTCAAATGTTTATGGATTTATCTGCTGTAGTTTATGAATAATAAGCAAAAAACGAACTAATCATTTATGCCTTCTGAAAAACTCAGGTGTTCTCATTTTATGTGCTACTGTAGGCGTGTCCTTAGATCGATTTGGTCAACTTTCAATACCCGCCTACGTGCAAGAACTTCCAATATTTCTGCCAATTTTCAAGTTGATAGTGTTATCTTTCAAACGTTTAAGCAAAATGAATATATCTCTTATCCTTAGGTGAAAGGTGTAAAAAGAAAATTCGGTTGATGACTAGCAAAGGTATTCTATAAGAAATTTGTTTTTCATGCACTAAGAATGAATCGGATACGCATTTAGTTAACGTTCGTTAACGAAAAGGAAGATAATACAGATCGGACCGTTTTATACCGTAGGAAAATTCACTAAAAAGCATGAATCTCCCCATCAGAAGATTACATCGTGTGTACAAATAGAGAGTTTTTTCCGGAAGTTTTGAAACTTTATTCAGGAAAATTAGTACAACGTTAGCTATGTGTTTCCCATTATTTCAGGCAATTTTCGAATTTCATTTCGAAGAAAGTTTCATCTTTCAAGGCTATTCCCAAAAGAGCAAGTATTTGGCTATCGTCATAAGATTCTAAGCACTATTCGAGCAAACAATAAGTCATCTGTTGAAAGTTGTGTTAATCGGTAGAAGTAATATCTGCTGATAACAATTGAGATGGTAGGACATGTCAGGTTAGAACAACCTGAACAGGTAAACGTTTCCTGTATGACTTATATTATGACTTTTGGTATATTACGCCGATTTATTTGCGTAATTGCATTAATCATTTGATTTAGTATTCCTTAGGGATGGATGTATTTGGTTGGAACAAACACCACGCCCAGCGAGCCGCCTCATATGGGGCCAGCAGGGATATTCAGCCTTGTCACCAATCTTATCGGTTTGCATACTCCGTATAATAACTGTTTAGACCTTTGAATATTGTAGCTAATCAATTGTTCACCACTCGTAAGGGCTTACCCGCGCTGTCCTATACATACATCTATATAAAACTACATCTATACAAAACTCCAAGAAACTATATTGTGTCCTCTTTGGAGTGATAACATATACAGTTGCGTATAACTTAAAGAAAGAAATCGCAGTTTTATGCTATATCCTAAAGAATCCTTTTACCGAATCGGACCGAACTAAATTGTACTTGCAATAGTAAATGACATAAGGAAAAACTTATCTAAGAGTGATGGTCCGATCTAGGCTTGAAAAAGTAAATGAACATTTCTACAAGAAAATCCTAATGTTTACGCTCTATACACAGAGTCGTCTATTGCTATCATCTTAGTATGGTATTGCTATCCGATGTATTTCCCTTCCGAAAGCGAAATAAGTTCTGGTTTTGAGCACAATTTTCTTCCTTCCTTTCCTTATTTGCTAGTTACTGTTAGTTCAGTCTATGTAAGGCAATGCTTTAAATTGCTTATTGAGCAAATAATAAATCAATGCTTACCCAGAAATTTTAAAATATAGCTTATAAGGTAAACAGAACATCGTATTCATTGATGCAAATTGTTTGTGCGAAAAGTACACGCACTCTTATGTTGAAAATTTTTGATTTGTAGCCTTAAAAAAATCAGAAGCATTTGTGTTTTACATTCTTTAACAAGTCATTTAAAATTTATTAAATACATATATGAAATCTAAAATGTGTAGAGAAGTTTTCCTACTTTTTTGTAAAAATGTACTTAACTTTCACAATTTATTTAAGACAACACTAACACGCACTCCACATTCAATCGTCGACAGGCATTTGCAAATTTAAGAAAAAGCAATAAAAAAAAAAATGAAAAAAGAAAAAGTTCAACACAATAAATAAAAAATTGAAAACTTTACAAAAGCAATTAATTTTTCAAAAGTTTGGAAAAATAAAATGGAAAAACGAATTTCATTTAGTTTTAATCGAATCCAAAATGGTCGTTATTTAGGCTAAAAAAACGTTAGGAATATATTTTGAACTTTTTTTATTTACTTTCCAGCTTTTTCTTCTAAATTCATTTTTAAATTTTAGTAAAACCATTCGAAGCTGTTAGAAAACAAATGTGGAAAACAATTTTGTCTTTGAAACTCATCTAAATCCATTTCATGCTCAAAAAGCAAGTGTTGTATCGATATTATCCTTCTCGTTTAAAGTATAATAACTTGCTTTTAGATAATGTATTCGAAGTAATAGCTGCTTGCCTTTGTTTCACTTGAAGAAGGTATTTGTTCATTAATCGAAAGATTATCCTTCATATTGCACAGGTGTTTCATATGTTCCTGTCAACATGACGACACCGTGTCGAAAGAACGATATTGGTTTGACAGCGATCCAATCATCGACCCATTTGCACACCTCTTCAGCATTTCACAACCGCGTGCCAGCCAAGCCATGCTGCATCGATCTGAGCAACTGGTAATCAGAAGGCGCCATGCGATAGAACTCTCCACTCGATCTGCAACAGTGTGTCGTTGACAACTCTAGCAATCTATGGTCGAGTGTTGTCATGCAAGAGAATGACTTTGTGCCTTTTAACTCCTATTGCTTGTCTTTCTTGCAGCATTACAACGTTGAATTTTTTCAATTGATTTCGGTAGAGATTTGCAGTAACACTTTCTTTCAGTTTTACTAGTGCGTAATGCACTACACTTTGCTGACCTCATCGAATGCTCAGCAAAACTTTATGGCCATGAACATTCCGCTTCATTGTTGATGTGTGTGGCCGCTCTGCACTAACCCATGACTTTTTGCGCTTGAGATTGGCGTAATAGATACACTTTTTATCGCCAGTCATAATACGCCACAAAAAGGTATTTTTTTGTCAGGCATTGAAAACAGGGTGTTGAAGCGATTCGAAATGCAATTTTCAGTCAATTCGTCTATTCAACGCGTATATTTTCCAAAAAGCACTATTGGAAGTGACATTGACTTCAATTGATGAATTCCATTTAAGTTAGAGTGAACCGTTTAAGTGTTTTATTTGGAAAAGTTCTGCACCTGCGTTCCTTACTATCTTATCAAAATACCTGTTTTAAGCAAAATCCACTGTGGAGCGATCATATGTAACAAATACGGCAAATTCAACATAAGCATTCTAAAACCGAGTTATCACAACAAGCGATAAGAACCAGGATATATGTTTTCCGAAGCATCAACAGCAGCATTGCAGAAACCGGTTGATTGTCCACCTTTAGAAAATAGATTCTTTGAGTTGAAAGTCACAAATATCGTTCCAAAACTTCTTTTCTCGATCAGGAATAGTTGAGTAGGTAACAATTTTCGCTAGTTCAAATCTCAGTGGTGTCGGATGTTTACCGATTCAGCAGTCATCCACTAAGCTGCGACCAGTTCCCTTTTTTCTCTTTTTCCACATTCTTCTGACCGCCATCGTTCTCCACATCACCGAGTGATCGGTCATATTAAAAATAAAAAAAAAATTCCATACTCGCCGAAGATGTCAAAAAAATTATTTTAGGTTAAAAAAAAAAAAAAGAAAAAAGATTAATATCCACCGTAGATATATATTTTGTATATATGCCGCCATCTTTTCCCGAAAATTTGCGGTCAAACCTGAGTTGTAGATTTCAAAAGTCGATCCTTATGATATTTGACTCTACGCGTTCGGAAAAGCATATACGCCAAATTACGTCTTCAAAGAACAACGGCAGTGCTATTCTTCAAATCACAAAACCTTGCTCGCAAAACCAAACTCAAGCCAATTGTCATCGTAGATAGTCTGTCGGTCGAACAACTATCCGAAACTTCGTAAACTGCAGTGAAGCAAAATGAAGAATGCTACCGCCACTTGCGGAGATATTGCCTGGTTGCGATATCAACAAGCTGACCTAAGAGACGAATCTCAAGGCACCCCATCATTAAATGCGGACACTATGGAAAATGGATATACCTCAAAAGATAAAAAGAAAACTGGCCAAAAAAATCGGCAACCCTATCGTCCAAATTATATTTTCGTCAATATTCTCTTATGGATAGTCTTTATATATAATCGCCAATATTACAGTCGGCACTACTCTAATGTTAATCCTAGTCCTGTTCTCTCTCTGTATATCCTTGACAAAGTTAAAATCAGACTATTTGTACGAATTCGTCTTAATGACACTCCTCCAATTCGCAATTGCTTACAAATTAACGACATACGTGCAGAGTGCCAAAGGCTTTCTCCACTTCGGGGATTCGTATTTGACGTGACTAACCGTATGCATGGACATCCTGAAAATACCCTCGACAAATATGTAAATTTATTAAAATGACTGCGTTCATTAACTAATTTTTATTAATTATATTTAACCGACATATTTAACTAGTGTTAGCGATTATCTTACTTTAGTCTACAGTTTTTTATCTCTTGGGGATAAATAAATTGTAATATTTGCTTATATACAAATATACCACTTGATTATAAAAATTGCAACCAATAATCGCATAAGAATGGATAGAGAATTTCCAGAAAATAACTTATTACCTTCTTAGTACATAAAGAGCTATGCAAAATGCTTATTAATTTGAGGAAAAAGTCTAGCTGCTGTAACGTGTGCAGCCAAACTACATAAATACATAAGAATACCTATAATTCAAACAATAAAAATTTTATAAAAATCTTATCTTAAACTATTTCAAGTAGGCGCACGATACTAAACAGAGCCGGTTCAAGTTGCGAAACGAAAAGTACTGCCAAATTTGTGTAACGTCACTGTCTACATCCTTCCTGTCTGTATATAGGAAACTATCGAATGCATTAAGTTTTATGGCAACTTTAGGGGGGTTGGAGGCGTAGGTGATCGACGTAAGTGTCTTTGCTAAGCTAGCTAGTTCGTGAGATGTGGGCTATGTTTTTGGCTCACTGACACTCCGCAGACTGTTACAATTAAAAGAACAGCACGTGCTTCTCCTTTAACGAACACACAGACAAACGTAACCTGACCTACTAAACGAGCATGCGTTGTGGTCCTGGGCCTCTCTATATCCGCCCTTTCTATGGTCTCCTTCGGCCCATGATGTCCATGGAAATATTTTTAATCTTAATTTTTCTCATTTCACAATTAAAACGTCTAGGCATTCATTCTCAAATTTTCATCTCCCCTCCCCAAAAACGCGCAAAACCAAACAAAAAACTACGTCAAAAAGCAATCTCCCGCTGTCAAATCTTTTTGTGCGCGAACATAACAACCTCAGTAAAGCAAGTTTGCATTTTTAGCAAACAAAAATTGTTAAGCCAAAACCACACGTTACATTTGTTAGTAGGTTTCGTGTTAACATAACACCAGCAGCAGATTGCGCGTACTAACCAGCACTAATTTGCTGTTGTTTAACGAATTTGATATTGAAATTAAATAATGGACAGCATATAAATTTTTACAAAGGTCCCTAAACAGGTTAAAAGGTATTTTAGGTATTATGTCTTTCGATTTTATCAATACGAAGTTTCTTGAAGGACAATGCACAGGAGCATTAAGGGTTATGTGCCAACACCACACCACTGCTTAACTAGAGAAGGGGTACCAAATATAATTCGTTGCATCTTGGGTGTAAGAAGGCCTAATGGTGGCAAAGAGACTAACGGAGCCCATCTTCCTCAACGCAAAAAGCAAATATTGCTTCTGAAATGTTTCTGTTAAATTGAATGTAAGTCCCATAGGAAGGAGAGCATCATATAGAGGCATATTCCACTAGTGGCCGAACCCAAACTCATATAAAATATTTTTCTCACATTAGGATCATCAAACTCTATCGATCATGTCTCAATAAAGCCAAGAGCAGTCGTTGCCGCACCCAAACTCATATAAAATATTTTTCTTACGTTAGGATCATCAAACTCTATCGATCATGTCTCAATAAAGCCAAGAGCAGTCGTTGCTTTTATTTTCTAACTAATGATATTTAAGAAAATGAAAGGTTACTTTTCGCTTAGTTTATGACGATAAAAATGTAGGCATAAACTTGACCCAAGGAATTAATAAATTTTACTAACACATAATGATGAATCTTAGCAAAAGTAGCGTTATTATAAAAAGTTTTCTTCATATAAGAGTTTAATAATTTTAAAGTTTAGTATGTGTGGTAGTGTGCAAATAAAAGTTGTTTAATTTTGTTTAAATTTTTTGAATTGTTAATCGAAGTTGAGTTGATTCTTGTTCTGCTGCTGGTAAATAGAAGAGTAAACTTTTGCTTCAAAAACAAACGAACGGTTAAATTTTATATATGTTGTAACAAATGACATATTTGTTGATGTCTTTAAAACAATGTGTGCCGTTAAGCATTTTCCATTATAAAGTCATTTGCATGCATGCATGTACGGAACATACGCCAACACATGTACGACAAACAGCTATCATACGCCATGATGTAAACACATGAAATTGATTTGAATTTTTATATCCATCAGCAATGCGCGTTTACTGCTTTTGCTATTCCGTATGTGACCGGCAGAGGTGTCATAAGGCAAATATATTCTTGATCAGCAAAAGATTCCAAGTCGACTTTGTTGTTTGCCTTTTGTATGCCCCCTCGATCGAGCGTCTGTTTGCGCTCGTTTTGTTATTAGTTTGTCCCTCCGGTCAATGCAAAACAAAAAAGTGAACAAAAAATTTATTTACTCAGTGCATTGATTCCGAGTTTCTTCTGACCACCTCTGAGGAACTTGTCACGATCACAACTATTAAGACAGAATACAGAAGCTTAGTAGGTTCCTAGTTGAAGTCCAAGCAGATCAAGTCTGCATGATTGAGGGCAAACATAAAGGTCCTGAGTTTATAAAGTGTCTTTACTGCAAGACCAATTTCCTCAATAATGCTTTGCTTTGGCTTTTTGACATTCCGCACCTTTATTCGGGATGAACATTACAACCAATCGGGAGGAATTTTACAACATTAACATTTCATTTTTACAGGATTAACATTCGGTGACCGGATTTATCAAAGATTTTTTGAAATTGTAGAGCGAGTTTATAGTTATTCTCGTATATTTGAATGAAACTCGGGATAACCAATGCCATCACTTTTAAAAACCCTTCTCCTCGGATCAAAAGCATCCTTTTTTTATATGTATAAATCCAAGTTGATGGGTATTCAAGAGTCGTCTTAAAAGCATTGTAACTTCTTTACTTTTGCCTTCTTTTTTTTTCTTGTTTTCATTTTCCCTATATTCGGCTTTGGTTTCTATCATTTATGCGCATAAATGTCCTCAAGCTATTAAAAGTCATTGGTTGGCGCGCATTACATTGCACGTTGCATATACTTGCGATTTGAATTATGTAAGCATATGGAATGCGTTGCTTCCACGTCTGTATGCAGTCGCACTTAAGTGCACAAATATGCTCAATTAGCGAATGTTTTCTCGGTTGCCTGACGCAATGTTACTTAGAGCCTAGATGTACCATCGGTTCTCCCATATAAGTGCGTATGTATGCGCTAACAATTACATTCATTTCCCTTTTTCTTCAAACGGTTTAGTTGTCGTTGTCAGTGGTTTTACGCTGTGTAAATGTATGAAAGAATGAATAGATGAATGAATGCAAAGACGCATGAAAAAATGGGCCAGCGAATGAGCGAACGAATGAATGCATAGATGAAAATGTTGCATGTTTTTGAGCATTTTCATGTTTTTGCTGGTGTCATTTAGCAAATGAGCTCAGTTTTACTAGACAAAGCGCAGTCATTTCTATGGTTTGCTATTCTTTTCCCTTCCTTTCTTTTGTTTTTTTTTTTTTTTTTTTTAAGCGATTCTATCACTACCATATGTATGGACTTTTACGCCATACGTTTTACGTTTGTTTGCCACTTGAATGTTTTGTTGTCTAAGTAAAAGGCCTGTTAAGTTATTTTTATTTTTTTTTTTTAATTTTATAGAGGAAAAGATTCTTTAATTTACAGAAAAACTTATGATTCTACTCAGATTAATTTTGACTTAATAATAACTTTGAGTGCCTTAGTGAATATGTATTCCAGTTAATTAGAAACGTTGGAGGCTTTTAGAAAGACAACCATTTATATCACTTAACTAGTTGGATGTAAAAATAGTCGACTGCGCAGGAATGTGTGGGTATTTGTTTATTCGCATGAAGATTCCCACAACCTATATGCTTATGCTCTCATATCTAAATTATTCTGTTTGATTATTATTATTGCAATTAGCTTAGCCAGAGAAATAAATGGTGAAACTAAAGTCTTAAAGCAGTAGCGACTATCGCTATCGGCTTTATTGAGAACTCTGCTGCACTTGAGATTTTAGTTCACTACCATTGAGCTGTAAATCGAGATCCTTTCTGGGATTTGAGTTCGATTTTCTTCAATTTCAAGTTGTGCGCTAAATTGTCTCCTTTCAAATATTTATGTTTAAATGTATTTTTGGACCAGTTTCAGTATGTCGGTCCGCCAAATTTGAACTATTTTGTTAAGTTTCTTATCACAAGATTCGTTATCCTTCTCCCTTCCGCCATCTTATTCTTTTTATGGTTCTTATTCTTGATATGGTTAACACTTTCATCTCAAACACGTCCTCACATCTCATGTACGGGCGTCCTCGCAAAAAGGATCTGTTAACATGCACGTACTTTTTAATTTGGCTCCAGTTAGCCTTGACACTTTACTTTAAAAAACAAACAAAAAATCTACTGTTCCGAAAATGTCTTACCTGCTTCATAAAACATTGAACGTTAGACCTTGTTTCCATATAAAGTGTTACTTTTCACGATAATCCTTATATAAAAATGTCTCCAAAAATAGACCAATGTGGTCCAAATTTGGTGCAGTAAAGTTATATGTAAAATCACTACTCAGTCGTAAAATACTTTAAAATATTTATCAAGAAATAGTAAAAATTAAAGTTTTTTGCCATATATAGGCAGGTTTATTTTTTATAAGAAGCTTCATGCGAAGGGATTTATTCACTTAATGACTACATGCCGGCTAAATTTTGCTACTTTCATCACTTAGTTTGTCAAAACACTATGTTTTATCAATTTTTTTGGGAAAATTTATACCTCCACATGGGATATGGTTGTTAGAACTAATCGATCTAATGCGATCGATTATCGTCGACCTTTTGTGTACGTCCGTATGCACGACCCGATTAATACATCGTCAAAATGTATAATTTTAAGTTTTTGCATGGATAGACGTTAGACGCACGGATGGATGGACAGGCCTGAATGAATGGCATGGCTTGAGAAAATGATTTTGAATTGATTGCTGGGTCTGTCTTACATAGTACCGTAGCACCAATCTATGATCCAAAGAAATAGCTTCGATATCATTAGGTTTTATTATTTCCGGTCAATACTTTCAGTCTATAAAAATGCTTGCCGATTTATTTAAAACCTCTTTCAAGTTTAACAGGACTAACGAAAACTTTTTTTCTAAAGTTTTCTTTCATTGTTGTAAAAAATTGTTTAAAATTGTACAGTTTTATCTTTGCTTATCCTGCTCCACTGTAAACAAGTTAATTTTGTTTATATAAATTAAAATTAAAACAAAACAAAAAAAGAAAAGAACAATATAAAAAGTGTTCGCATGTACTGCTGAGGCTTTAAAGTTTTTTTTCGTATCCATGCATAACTGAATTTCCATTCCAGCACAACATGGATTTAAATAAATTCCATTAGTTGCACAAAGCTGCACACATAAATTCTCTGCAATTTTTTTTTGTTTATTTCATTATATTTTTTTCTCAATTTCTATAGCGTACATGTAAGTGCAAAGAGCATAAAATACTAAAACACTACTGTGATGCGAATGTTTTCTTTTTTTGCTTTTGTTATTGAATTGATAGCAAAATTGGCGAAAATAATTTCACTTTTCGAAAACACTTGCACTCAATCATACGTATTACAAAGTAATGCGCGGCTTTGTGCACTGCACACACAAAATATCAATTGACTCCAACAAAATATCAATTGGCAAAAAGCAAGTAAAAACAAAAAGTCTTTGACTGATACGAGTCGAAAATGCTGGACACATTTATTTTAGCAGTTTTTTGCGACCATATCTCATGTGTGTCCGAAACCGGTCGATATATTTTGCAATATATTCAACCATCTCCTATAGTAACCTCGTAAGAAATTTATTATATTCTCTTTTTTTCTCTCTCTCTCTTTTAGCCAAACTTGATGGTGTTAAGACGTATATGCGTATGCGAAGAGTACCGAATCACTTGCAGGTGAAAGTTATTAAATGGTTCGACTATCTGTGGCTAACACAAAAATGTTCCGATGAGGAGCGTGCCGTATCCTGTCTTCCTGATAAATTAAAGGTAATAAATTTACTTTAGCTTAAAGTTTAAAGTAAAACATCCCCATTATGCTCTAACATAAGAAACCGGCGGTCTTATAATCAAATCGTTCAATAATTTCTTAAGATGTGGACATTTTATACTTATCAGCATAGAGTTGAGATATGCCATTTTTATTCCCTTCTCTTCCAGAAGTTTCTGAAACTTTTAGGTATATGAGTGTATATTAAGAATTTTTCCAGAAAGGAATAACTAGCGTCATGGAAAATGCCATCAGAAGTGTTTACGACCCAATATGAGTTTTGTTGGAAAAAAAAAGAACCTTTACTTTTCGTGATTAGTTTGGATATATTATGGATATATTATCTTAATTTGAAACTCCAACAATCATGAAGCGCGTCAAGCGAGAGATTGATGGCGACATCGAATTCGAAGAAATTTGCTTTGTATTAGAGGCCAATCCAACAAAACGATCACTGTGCAGAACTTCTTTACGTAATAAAAAAAAATAGCATCTGATGCAAGTAGACAAGTAACACACTAAAAAAGAAAATAGATCGATGTTCCAACGTTACAAACTCCTTGAGAAAATGCTACCAACATTGCATTCATGTGGATGTTGGAATTAATATGGATCTTATGTCCTTTTCCGCCCTTATGACGTTACTCAGCAATAAGTCCTATTGTGAATAACTTTAAAAGGCTAGATATATTTTTCATAGGGCTAAAGATGGACAGCATTTCTCAGACTATATACTATATAATGTTGCTGAATGTTCGATTGGTAAACGCATAACACTTTCTGATCGGGGCACACATTTCCCAGGCTGCGGTCGCTCCTTATCTCTCTCTTCCCACTTGTTTCGGTCTGCCACTGCCACTATGCGTATAGGCCAGCAGTGATTAATGCAATGAAAAGATGAGTGCGCGTAATTCTGGCGAATAATTTCATGCAACATCTTGCGCAACACAACAAATAACGTTTCTTGATAAACGTTTGATCCGGTGATTCAAGAAAGAAAAAATCCTATTTTAGCTTACAGTAGTATTTCCTTCAGCTAATTTTACAGGGCACATCTAACAGTTGACATCTAAGATAATTTCCAATCCAAAAACTAGAATCTTTCCACCCAACATTTTGTTGCAATTAATTTCAACTTTTCAGATGTGTTTTAAATGAAATTTAAAAAATATTCAAAAAGCGTTTGGTCAATTAAATCACTTGTTTTTCATAATTTAAATTCAATTGGGAATTAATTTTTTACTATCACGCTTAAAAGTAGGCAAGAAAAAGATATTTTAATTCGGAGCTTAAAAGTATATAACTTTTTTTTTTTAGCTTATGTTCAAGTGTTTTTTTTTTCTAACCGAAGTGCAACCTATTAAAATATTTATAAACATAAAGCTTTTTTTCAAGTATCAAGTTCAAATTATTTACAAGCAAAGTTTTTTAGCGGTTACTGTACAGGGACTAAATTTTTGGTGTACACCTGTCAGGAACTCAATGAACTTCATAAATTATTGACCGACAGATTAGATTATGAATATCTACAGGTATTTCAGACAACGACTACACTCATCTGTTTAGATGAGTGTCCTTCTTTCACTAATTGCAACCTACGCTATGCCAAAATAGCAAACGCTAAGTTCATTAGCTTACGAGCTGAAATAGTTAGTAAAACTTAATGTTAGAAACTATCCAATAAGTATTATCTATTACTTTACAACTTTTTATAGGGTATTTGTGAGCAATGATTTATTCAGTAAATTCTGTTATCACTACCCCATGAATAATACATTTGATGCTCTTTTTACAAATAGTTACAGTTTTCTTAGTGAAAACGCCAATGCAATATTGAGATAGACTGAATTTAGCATTACGCTTGTAGCAAACGCAAGTACACATCATAGACTTCATATACTTTTGATTAACGTGTAGGTCACCCTTTTACCCATAACCGCACTAAGTCCACATTTGAAATTCACAAAAAAGAAATGTTGCTCTTTATATGTTGATCTGCAAATGCATATGTTCAAGGAAGCTGATATCATCGCAAGTGGTAGAACAAGTCAACATATTTATGGACTCATAAGAAGAGAAGAGAAGAGTATCAAAGATTCGCATTAAAGCGAATAAAACGTTTGTTATTTGCTTCAGGTATTTTTTATTCATTAATTCGCATCCCTTGCTATTTATTCAATCTTTCTAAATATTTACACAAAAATGAATTCTAATAAATCATCTTACCTTAGTTTGTTTTGTAACAGGGAACATAAAATTCAAATTAGATGATGAGCTTGCAAATAGCGAGTAAGTTTAACTCTTTAAGGTTTCTGTTGCGACAGTTCCCTTATTAGTTTTTCCACTTACAACATCACTCAATTAATCGGACACAAGTATGCCAGCACTGTTGTCAGATCCATACGATTTCTGGGTAGCATCAACCTTCAAACAACACGTGTCAAAATTTCATGACATTCTTTTTTGCTCTGTTATGCATTCCTCTGGAATGCAGTGATCACATTGTCACATTTGGCAGGAAAAATCTTCTCTATTTCTTTGCGATAGCGCCAAACAGGGTTCTGAGTCATCAACGCTTTTCACCAACGGACGAAATTTAAATTTTTCAGTTGTTTACCAAAGTTGGCAGACCCACTAACTGCCCGAACATCACGAAACATATCGTTTGAAGGCTTTTATTATCTAGAGATCATATAAAGTTTGCCAACAGAGTTGCCATATATATGTCAGATTGGAGATTTATTGAGTGATGTTTTACACTTTCAGAAAGACATTCTCTTTGTCATTATTTCACAAATACATATAAAATTGTAATGCATGCTTGATCAGCATTGCATTGTTAGACGGGCTTATGAAACCGATAGCTTCTCAATCCATCTGCCGTTACCTTTGTCGATAAATGTACCCCAAATCACATGCTAATGGCGAAAAGTGAAATATATCTTAGAAAATTTTTGTTTAAATTTTCATTTATTAGTGTCTCAAAGAAATATCGTAATCTATCCTCAAGAGCTTAAAAAAAAAGAAACTTTCGAAATCTTTCATTTTAATCATATGCTAAACTAAAGTTAATGAGTCCAATATCAATAAATATTGAAATATGATTGGTATTCAATGTTGAATGCATAACGGAAACCCTTAGAACTTACTTGATATGCACACATATGAAGTAACAAACCTCTATAATTGATTTAATGAATGAGTTTTTTTGGATGAATATTGGGTTTTTGTGTTGAAATTTGTGCCTTTTCTTTTCAATAGGCTGAAATAGCAATTAACGTCCATTTAGATACACTTAAGCGAGTTGAAATATTTCAAAATACCGAAGCTGGTTTCCTGTGCGAATTGGTGCTAAGACTGCGTCCAGTATTATTCTCACCTGGTGATTATATATGTCGTAAAGGTAAGTTATTTATTCAACTTTTTCTTACATTAGTTGTTGATTTTATCTCTTTATTTTATATTGTCAAAATAATTTAAAATTTTGCAAATATTTTTTTTTTCTTTTTATAAAAATTCTTGTATTTTGCTTTTTCTTAATTTAAATACTTGAACTTTAACTGCATTTCCTCTGGCATCTGGTGGTATTTGCGATAACAACAATAAACACCGAAATACCATTTGCTACCAAATTGTTGTGAATGTTGGATAACGGCTGATGAAACAACATATCACCTTAACCGCAACCATAACCACAATCTACAAAAATGTTTTTTAAAAAAAAAAAAAAAAAACATAAAAAAAAATTTGCATATAAACGTACACCTGATGTAATTTTATGTGCTTGTGTGTGTACGCTTATGTGTGCATGTGTGCGTACGTGCATATGTGTTTGCCCATGTGGTATGGAACATTGACACCTGAAACATTAAACATTCAAACAACTTAACACTCGCCATGGTGTTAAACGAATTTACTTTACAACGGTTTGATGGCGGGGGTTGGATGGATGTTGGTCTTGTAAAATAAACGAACGTACGAACCAACGATTTGTGTAACGGCATGTATTGAATTTCTGTTAAATTAACGTTAACCACAACCTCTCCCTTTGATCTCTTCTATCCGTGAAAACTTTACGGAATGAAATTAACTCCCAATTGATTGTACGAAAAATAAAACAATAACAACAAAAACAAATACATTTTATATAAAACATTCAACTGGCAAACCGTTGGCTCTCTCTATCTCTCTCTCTCTTTCCCTTTTTCGGTTTCCTCCGCATCATTTCCTATCGCCTATAACTGTGAATGTTATCTGTGTGTGTGTGTGTGTGTGTGTGTGTGTGTGTGTGTGTGTGTGTGTGTGTGCGTGTGCCTGGGGTATGTGTATGTGTCTCCTTCTATACATATGAAAATTTTCTTTTTATACGAATTGATCTCCGAACATATACACATCTGCACACATGCAAACATTATAAATCAACAAACTTTACCTTCACAACCGCAAACTGAAAACCACTTAATAATTCATCTTACCACCCGCGCTCTGTCACACACTCTCTGAACGGATACCGTAAAAATAACCCACGAACAAACACCTTTAACGCCACACATATGCATACATTTGGCGGACACTCATGAACTCTTGGGCATTGCGATACGAACAAACACACATGGCTGCGCTGCGCTGCGCTACAGGAGAAGTGGGCAAAGAGATGTATATTGTCAATCGGGGACGACTGCAGGTGGTAGCTGATAATGGTAAAACCGTGATGGCTTCATTGAAGGCAGGTTCCTATTTCGGAGAGATTAGCATATTGAATATGGGCACAGCAGGTAAAGAACTTGGTAAATATCAGTTTTATCCAGCCAGGCGGAACAATACTTTTTTACTCGAATTCAAATCTATCGCAGACCTATACATATATATATAAATGATTTTTCATTGTTGATGTTATTATAAAAGTAAAAAAAAAGATAAAATAAAATACTACACACCAATTGTACATGCGGATGTGTACGTGTGTGTGTGTATGTTTGTGTATGTATGTATGTGTTCTTGTTTGTGTAAAAACGTTTGATAAAATACATACATGTAGTAGTTGTGTTCTATGTAGCGATATGCGCACATCTTTTTTCATTTATATCCATTATATGACTACAGTTTTTCGTTGAGCAAGTTCTACCCTTTTTGTTAACGTAAATATTTTCTCCTTTTTATCCTTCATATAAAAAGTTTTATAGAAAATTTTGTTAAAAACTTTTTTCCAGATTTTTAATTTTTATATTTTCAAAAATAAACTTACGAGCGAGTAAAGCGTTTTTGAATAATCCGCAGGCAGCGTTTAGAGTAATTGAATATTTATACACATGACCAGGATTAGAACCATATTATTTTGCTCCTTCAATTTGTTATTCTCATATAGTAGGCAGCATGACAGTCGCGGCTTTTCATCTCTTAAAATCTCTCAATTTTATGCAATTTAATATTTGTCTCTCTGCTGTTTTAAAAGAAAAGATACCGATTTATCGTCAATATACAAAAAAGACAGAAATCATTGACGAGGCTGTGCTTGACAATTCTCTTATTCGTCCTATCGATTAAATGTACAGCAAGTTTTCAAAAAGAAGCATTTGATGATCATTCCTATTGATTAAGTTTAACAAAGGATTAGAACCTATCGTTTAACATTATGCGGATGTAGATATTGAGTGAACGAGTTGTATTTAACTATTAGAATATAATTCGCATGTGTGAGTGATCTCCAAAAGTTGTTTGGTCTCGCTCGATCCCGTACAGAGAAAGGTTTAGGTGCTCATGGATGGACGGAGACGTGTCCAAAACTCTAGATATCCTTGAAGCGTGTCGTAATGTGAACTATTTGGTGCTTATGTATAGGTGCATCAAGGGCTACCATTCTACAGAGATAAAGCGGTTACGTTCACCAATTAAGTCTTTTACAAGCACCACAAGGCTCTCTCAGCGTTTCTATTCACTCGTCCTTCAGCTGCCTTCATATTGTATGGCATACTACCTCGACTTGTCATTCTTCATTCACACTTCCCGTCTCTGCAACAATCTTCCAGCAGTGGTTTTTCCCACTGTGCCTGATTTTTCCTCTGTTAATGCAAACATACACTGGCACTATTCCCTCTTTTCATCCCTCTCTACCTGTAATGCTTCCTGATCACCATCGTAGAAGCACGATATACAAAAAAGAAAATTTAAACCAATCCCTTTGGAAATATACACACATCGTCGTTGTGTATCTAGCGAGTACACTTTCCAATGTTGTCTTAATCTTAAAGTCTTGTCTTAAAGTTAAGCCATATAAAAAGTGACTTGAGAAAAATCTCCACGCAAGTCGATGAAAAATAATGTTTTCGTATACTGCTGAAAGTGGAATATTTAAGCGAAAGGAACAACCATTTCCTTTAATGCATTTTGGTGGCGCATTAGCAGCGGAGTGGAATTTTTAGTATTTTATGATGAAAGTAATTGTAAGTCTAGTGTACAGTGGGATCATGCAAGTCTATTTTTCGGGCTCTGTACCATAGATGCTTTCCCGTGGAATGCAAGACTTTCGATATTTTGTGATGAAAATATATAAAAAAATTCAATTAATCGAAGTGACGTAGGGTGCCTTACGTTTTTAATTACTTTTCATTAATAAAGCAAAAAAAAATTTGTATTAATCAGACTAGACTCTCATTCTTAGATATATCGAACGTTCGCTTATTATCATCACCTTTAAGATTCACACAGTGTGAAAAGCATGGGCACAACCGCAAAGAAACCATAAATCATATGTTCATTTTCATAGTTGTAGCGGGTATAGAAACAAGATAAATGCATTTTATAAATTAGTTATTAGTCCTCTAACCCCATTGTGTATATTAATGTTATTTTCGTGTTAAATAAAGGTCGTACAACTTAGGCCTTTGCACACTTTTGCACTGAGCTATTTATGATAACGACCTCATTTAAAGTCAAATGAACTTTCCATTTAATTAAGGCATACGTTTAATTCAGCTGAGTTTGAAATGTGAATCAATACCAATACATATACTCAAATAAACATGTAAATATATACATATATATGAATGATTTAGTTATGTTCTCGTTATAAACTTGTTTTATTTTCTAAACTATTTTTCTTTTCATTGTATGAAAACATTTTAAATTGCTGGACTAAATACACAGATATTATTGCATGATAATTTAATGAAAACACATAAAAATTGAAGAGTATTTATAAACATTTCATTTAGTCCGTAATTTTAATCAAAAATTATTATTAAAATAATAATGAAAAGTATATTAAAAAAGTTTTACATTTAATTGTAACGGAAATGCCCTCAGCTTAAATATTCGAGATACTGTTTGTTTATTTGTTTATGAAAGCTAATGAATTTCATATGTTTTTTTTTTATACCCTACACTACTTGCGGGTATGTTGCAAGGGTATGTTGAGTTTGTGCGGATGTGTGCAATACACCGAAGAACCTGAGGATCTAAGCTTTTCCGTCCATCTGTCCAAATAGTTTTCTTCTGTTCAACCAGCAGGCCGTAATTTTTGAGACATTGGCACACAAGCGTGTTTTGACCCATGGGACGAACGCTACTGAAAACGTTTGGGCCGGACCATTTTGTCACCCACTTCTCATATAACGTATCATCTTTAATGGTCGTTATATGCATAATTGTGGGATGGTATAGAGCATTTAATGGTGAGTTGTAAACCATCTTGATGTTTTCACTCGTTATGCCTTGCCAATTGTGGTACAAGTATATATTAGGTATGTCCGTAAGGTTGTAACTCCCAGAAAGACTTGAAATCTCTACAACTATTGTTATACCGATCGGTTCAAAATCATTTTCTAAATCGATGCAAACTTATGCGCCGTTCTGTCCGTTTATGTCTGTGCTTGTATTTAACTAAAAGCTCGCAGTTTTTGAGAAATTTTAAAAGCGTTTTAGTCCAAATACAAAAGCTATTGAAAATCGAGAAGATCGGATCATACACAACATCTTATTGTGCTAAGTCCTTATATGAAAAATATTGTAATATTTACAATTTCGGGACAAAAATCGCTTAGTAGTAACATTCCGACATTCTAAATTGGTGTGAAAACATTTGATCGGATGGGGCGATATTATGAACCCCTTCCCATATTATTGTTCTTAGGGAATCTTCTTCATATGGTAGTAAGGGCTAATTTTCCACACATTTTGATGAAAATGCGTTCATAATAATAGTTTAACATAAAAATTAAGCTTACCGATTTTGGACCACATAGGTCTCTTTTTTAGATCCGAACACATACAAGGTTTGCAGTGGAAAATAATAAAAAAGGTGAAATGCCAAAAAAGGTCTAATTTTTAATATTTTAGAATGAAAACTTGTATGCACCCTAAGAAAGCACGAATTTCGATGTCGACAAAGACTAATAAGTGGAAAATAATAAATCTTTGACAAGTAAATTAAGGCTGCTAAATTTGGACCGCAGCGCTCTTTGCGTATCCTGCAATGTGAGGGCTTCCATAAAAATTATGAAATTATAATTGTACATATATATGTATATATATATATATATTTACTAGGCGAAGTGCTGTAAGGTATCTATGGATGGCCTTGCCCGAGTATAGCACTCTTACCTATTTTTAATAGGTTTTTTGCTTTTAAATATTAACATTTTAAAAATTTTAAAAATATTTGAATTATTATTATTGTTTTTATCAGGTCATCACATAATAATAGGTTGCATGTATGCACCATCGCATACGAAGAACAATTAAAAATTAATAAAAATGTTGCGCAAAATTGATAGTTAATGACTCTTAATGACATCAAAAACGAATACATTGGTGTGTCCGATAATGATAATGATTATGATCATTATGAAAATTATAAGGATTATGATGGCGATAAAATGATTTAAATTGCAATATATTTAATAATAACAAAAAAAAAAGAGAGAAAAAAAGAAGCTTTCGTGAACATTAGTAATCATTAGTGATTACATAAACGCAAATTTATCGCTGCAATAAGCCCAAAATGTTAATTAAAATTTATTATCATTAAGCGATGGACTTTATTTAAAAAGCAAAAAAAAAAAACAAAAAAAAAATAAGAAAATCACATTTATTTTGCCGCGACTTTCGACTGCCTAGTAACTCAACCAGAGCGATATATAGCATGAAAGTGTGCAATGAATAGAAAGTTCTCCGTTAATTGGAAGCATTAGAGCGCACCTCTTGTGATTATTATTGGCGCATAGAGATTACATTACCTAATCCTCATCATCATATTATATAGCGTACCGTTATGGAAGCAAATATTCAAACCGTATGAATTTGCATCCACGGTTCGAAACGAAACTGATATATCTGTTATTCGGTTTGCAAAAAACTCTACGCTGGTCATTATTACATGGCACACTGAGCGTTCTGGTTCGAAAAGTAGCGAGAATTTCAAATTTCGAGAACAAAGCAGTTTGCCTTTTATATCATAAGCAACCGCTAATGCAATTCTGCTATGAATCTGGCCATGTGGTTTTGTACAGAATTGTAACACGATGTGACTCTCACTCCGTTATGATAATCATGAGAATAATTAAAATGTTATTGTTTTTGTTCATTGCTTAAATTCATTTATTTATCCAAACGAGCTTTATGTAAACATACATGCATTTATATAAAAAATTTTTTACATAAAAAAAACTAGAAAAACCACTATAATGGGCCACAACATCATCCGACAATTGTTCATATAATGATTCTTCAAAATAAGACGTTATAGGGAAAGTGGTAGAAAAAGTGGTCCGATCTGAACCATTTGCAATAGCGATAGTTCATCAAAATGGTTCAACAACTACGACCTATACCTTGAACTCAGGATAATGAGGAGGACAGACGAACAGATGACCAGACGAGCTTAGATCAATCAAGAAAGTAATTCTAAGTCGATCGGCATAATAAAAGACGTGTCTATTTCAAGTCCTCCTGCATGTTGCATACAACCATATAAACTTATTATACCTTAGCCCGCAGCAGTTACGGTATGCACAGTACTTTAACGCATTTCTGTTCCAAATTTTATTCTCACTTCCTATTATAGGTATGTGATTATTTTCTCATCGTAAAAGTGCGTCGGAAGGACCATTTGTAGATATTCCTTCAATACACGCATTGCATATTCTTTTATTTACATACATTTATTACATAATGATATGACTAAGCGAATATGTAATATATTTAAATAAATAACCCATCTCTCAATAAGTTCGCAGGATGACCCACAAATATTCGATGACTATTGACGAATCCGTATGATGTTTGCATAGTATTGACCCTCCAGCGGAATATTTAAAAATTACCCTTAGTTTACAAATTACAGTTGATTTAATGACTATTTTTTTAAATAAATTAAATTTATTTTTAATTTTTTCATTGTTCTGCAAAAACAAAAGCAATATCAATATTGTCATCATCTCTATGTCACCTTTCGAACTTATTGAGTCATGTATTATGTAAATTGCTCATGTTCATTTACTCTTTCTACTGCAATAGAACTAAACTTCAACCTTCGTCAAATTTGTTACTAACATACTGCCTTGACTGTGGACAGTGGACAGAAAGTCTAATTTTATTCCTTTTTTCTTCTTAAGTTAAACGCCAATCCATTCGTAATAATGTAAAAATTCTTATGACAATTTTTATATGGTGAAAATAGTCACACGAGGTCCCAGCTCAGTATAGTAGATTCAGATGTCAAACAAGTATTTCGAAGCAACTTTCCTGGTGAATTACTAAAAATTAGGCTTTCTTAGGATGCGATAAAATTTAACTGATGTGCCACTTTGCGTAGATGCAAGCGGTCAAAGTTGAAAAAATTAAAATAAATTCGGGTGAGATCGGATCTTTTATACACGTCACCGTGATCCTAAGCAAAAGGAAAAGAAAATTTCCATTCTTTATAATGTTGAGTTGCTTTTTTCCGGGTTTCAGTACAAAAGTGTATATAATGTATGGAGTGACGAGCAAAAAACACGGAAAGCAAAAGTATTCACAGTTTTTGCTATATAGACGTGTAGGCGTTGTAGGCGCGTCCTTTGAAAAGATTGGGTCACTTGCAAATTCTTTTGCAACTTTGCAGGCGACATCTACAATTTTGCTACCGGGAGAATGTTTCTCACTTATAGTATTGCTCACACAGACGGATGAACAGATGAACGGACGGATATAGTTTGCTGCATTCTTTAAATTTGCAATGGGTTAAGAATTTATATGCTTTATTGGATTTTCAAAGCTTGCTTCTGTGAATTATAAAGATTTTGAAAAAAAAAATTGAAATTATAATACATTATAAAATTTAGTGGATGTGGCCTTCGCTCTATTTGGCCCATTCTCAATACTATTCTATGCGCGCGAGAACTTCTGTTACTGTCAAATTTGTAGTCGATTGCTTCGGCTTTAGCGACCAGGAGAATTTTTACATGGACGGACAAGCAGACGGACAGACGGACATGCCTAAGTCGATTTACAATTTAGCGCTGCTCAAGACTATACACACCTTATGGAGTCTCTGATGCTTCCTTCTGATCTTTACATATGTTTTGAAAAAATGAATATACACTTCACTTCATCCTTCGATGATGGGTGTAATAATATTAATGTGATTCGTATAGTGTTTACCGCATTAAAGTTTTATATAGAAATTTCCCCTAAAAAAAAAAAAAAACAATAATAAGACTATAAATAATATCAAGCAAACTTAGCTCTCGCTCTCTCTTTATGTAAAGTATTTACTGCGTCACGCCTGTGTTATTATGTTAAGGAGCGAACGTAAAAAACTTGAAAGTGAATATAAATTTAAATTCACTTCAGACTTTTGATTGAAAGAATAACAAAATACTGGTTATTTGTGCACCTGATGATTTGTATTGATTTGATTGATGAGAAATTGGAAATAAATTTTCAGTCCAAGTAGGTACCTACGTAGTTTGTGGTTAAAACTTTTAAAATTAAGTTTGTGAAAATTTCCCAATCAAGTGGAAACATACACGTATGCAGCACTTTTAAGATGTGAAACACTTATACGCTCCGTAGTATTTGTAAATAAAACATAAATTTCCATTTTAATTAAATTCTCAAAACGAAAGAAAAAAAAAAAGTGCATAAAAGTAACTTTTCGGTTTTTTTTTTTTTGTTTTTAAGCAAAACCAGTGGCTATGGGCTGTGCTTATGGCTTAAGGGCAAAATGAAATAGAAGAACGAAATGAAAGAAAATTAAACGTAGACGATAAAATTAAATACATTTCACTGCAACTGACAGTTGAGTGGATGGATATAAAAACCTGTATGCACTACACGTAAATTGAAAGTAACAGCAGTTACTGAACAATGCGAACAGAGTGTTGGCTAGAACCGACGCTCACTTATTACCGAGAACGTCATGCATTTTATTAGCGCTTTACTTAATTAGTTCATCTCACATATTAAATACCATATAAACGCATTACACAAAAATAGTCAAAAATTGAGTAAAAGTGCTAAATATGCCTTTGCTTTAATCTTGAAATCGTTTAGTTAAAAAGCTTAGGCAATCTACTAGTACTAACTGCTAGTATGTTGAAAAATTTTATATATATACTTTTAAAATGTTTATTTAAAAATTTTATGAAATTTTTTATGAATTTTTTTTTTTTTAACTTTATTTCATATATTTGAGTGAAAACTATTTATTTGATGAGATTTTCAAAAAAATAACTATTTATCAATATTTTTGCTCCTATGCAGTGCAAAGGTTATTTATGTATGTATTTATTTTTTGATGTTTTTCTTTCTTATATTTATTCATAAGCTTTAATTTCATCTTGAATTTATTTTGTATTGTTTTGCCTGGCCCTATAGTATGTACGTATGTATGTGTGAATATATTTATTTATAACAAGTCTCTCATCTTTTATCAGTTGAGTTGAGTTCTCTTAACTTGGCGATCATGCTCCCTAAAGTAAAGAATTACGGGCCAATAATCGTTCGACGTGACTTTAAATTATTTTTTAAATCTAATTAATCCTAGATTTGATAATAACCTAAGACTGTGCCCGTCTTCTACCTGGCTGCTGGGAACGGACCTTCGGGGAGTTTCCTGGTGGCTGTGGTTGCCCCCAAAATCTCGGGAACGTTAAATATTTGAGGTGTTAGATAGGCCTCACCCCTGTCAGAGGGAAGGGCATGCCATACACATGCCCTTGATCTGGAAATGCTTGCGAGCCTCCCTGCTCCCAGCGGGGCGTGAGTGACGCTTTCTCACTCCGTGTGCCATCGGGCACCGTAGGGTTAAGCCTCCACGGCAGGGACCTACGTAAACCTCCTGTCACATCTGTGCCTAGAAGTTGCAAGTTGATAACCTCATGGTAGCAATCGGTAGTCCCTAGATTGCATCGCATCAGGTTTGTCTCTCTATCTACTTTTACAACTTGGTACTTCACTTCACTACAGGGTATAAAATGGAAGAATTGGAAACTAAAATTTTGTGCGTTGGTCTGAACGATTATAAAATCTTTACAAAATGTTAGCAAACTCTGATTATAAAAAGAAAGGGTAGATAATAATAATTGGCACACAAAGAACTCCGTGTTCTTCGTTTTCTCTGTACATGCACTTTATTAAGGCCTAGGCAAAGAACTTTGTGTTCACACTGTGGCTTTTTTTTATTATCGCGGCAAATAATCCGATGTTGATGCGCTGAACTCAAGAAGAAGAAGAATGAATTGTAGAAAAAGAAGAAAAATTGACATTTAATGCAAATATATTTGGTTATCAAGCGTCGAAAGATAGCGAGAAAAACCTTCAAACAATAATTACACCTGCATTAGGGCTACGCTAGAGCTAAAGCGTGTCCATGTTTAGGTCCTCTCTGCATTAAGTAATTGAGTTAGTTAGAGTGAGAGATGCGTATGTAATACTCCCGGCGCAAAAATTTTCAACTAAAAGAGATTTTCGAGGATCTTTTAAGCGAATGCCTACATGAGGCCGAAAAGAGGCTTGCCGAAGTTGCAGAATAAGAAAATAATTGGCGCCGCTTTTTCGATTCTGGACGATTATAATACCAAGTGCGATGATTTATTGAACAATTTATTAACTGTCGACGAGGCTTAGATCTTATAGGAATCACACAAGAGACTCGATCCAGTTTTAATCGCCAAACACAATACGCAAAAAACCCTTCTATTTTTGCTTGGCAAGCACGAAATGCCATTTCAGATGATTTATGAACTGCTCAACTGTTTTTTGAGAGTTTGAGCTGGGTTTTCGTCCAATAAGTCTTGCATCATCGAAATTTCGACAAAAAGTGGAAATTGTTTGCATACACTAGAGGGTAACAATCCCACATTTCGGTTATTGAAAAGGGCTCCGCGGGCACACTCGCAAGCTAATATTTATTCTTTACTCTTTAAGAAGAAAAAAAAAATATTGAATATTCATGTGAGATAGATACTGCCATGCGACTGGCGCAGAAAACAAAATCTCGAGTTGATCGATTTCTGAATTTACCACGAATTAGCCAAACTCCGCTAGTTCAATTGGTGGAGAGAATCTTGATAGAGAGAGCGATAGTTAGATAATCTCAACTTCTCTGCGTAATCTATATAATGAAAGATTTCAATTTTCAATTGATACTTTACAGGCATTCTTCTTTTAACTGAATTTGTTCCATTTTTTATGGTTGTTTTTATCCTTCTGTGTCTACCGTCTTTCTATGTTAAATCGCTTTATTAATTGTTTGATAATTCAGCTATTTTTCCAAAATGCACAAACTTCTTTCTTTTAGTCGAAAACAAAAAAATAAAAAACGTAAGCGCATGTCTTCAAAATCTCTTCAAAAACATCAATTGTTACGCATTTCACCCTGCCCTTACACTTTCCCAATAACCCAAACAAAAAAAGAAAAACTACACTTCAGTGAAGAGCACGTAGAATGCTTATGGTCCCTCTTAAAAACTGTCGTCATCCATGTTAAAGTGTCTTATAAAAAAAAAAAAAATTGAAAAAATAAAAAAAACAATTTAAAAATTTTCTAAGTGTGAATGCAAATGCATGTTCTATGTCCAACATAAAAAGTAATGTGAAAAGAAACTTTCAATATTTCAGTCTTTGTCGTGTTTTTTCACCATATTGCTCATTAGGTAACCGACGCACTGCCTCAGTACGCTCAGTGGGATACAGTGATCTATTTGTACTTAGCAAAAAGGATATGTGGGATGTTTTGAAGGAGTATCCAGCTGCTCGTGTAAGACTGGAAGCAATTGCTGTAAAACGTCTAGAAAAGTACAAGAAAGCACCCCTAGAGAAAGGTAAAGTTATTAAAACGAAAAAAAAAACATTTAAGCTTACATTTACACAAAACACACACACACATTTTTTTTTATGTTTTATGTTTACATCGAAACTACTATTTATATACAAAACACTATATAAGCGCATGCACGTAGACATTTGTCCTTACAAAGTAAAATCCCCTGACATTTTGATATATTAAAAATTTTCCATTTATAATTGCAATATATGTACAGTACAATACTTTAATACAGTTGCCATGGGACGTTGCCAATCGACACCTGGTTTGGTAGAGAGTTGTGGTCGCACCACTTTGGAAGATATGTACTTACCGCCACCATCAGTACCGCTAGTGCCACATTCAATGCAACAATTGTCACGTCACGAATATCAGTTGCAACAACAAACGCAAAGCTTGGCCTATAGGTATACATTAAAAAAAATTCCACCTAATATAACCTAAGATTTAAGCATATTTTTGATCTCTATCTGTATGATTTCTTTGTATTTTATTTTCATTTCAGTCGAGCGCCTAGTCCGCGCACATCACAAACTTATACTGAACGTATTATACGTACAGTTGAATCTCCGGGCTCTATGAGTCCCAGTGTACATAGTTCGGATGACAGACCTCGCAGTCGAGCAACCTCGCATCATTCCACACGCCCGCAATCACAGCCAAGTAGAACAGGTTCGCTTATATTGTTATCTATAACTTACCTCATATCGATTTGTCGCCGGAAAAGTTTACTACTTACCTTTTACTGGCGTTCGCGCGATGTTGTAAACATTGCTGTGCAAAAAAAAAGGATCAAATTTTAAGTTAATTTCAGATGAAAGCAAATCTAAATCTTTTTACGTACTCGGCCAGAAAGCTTTTGTGTTGGGTTCTTGAGGACCGCGGTAATATTCTCCTATTGTGAATAGCGTAGACAAGAGAGTAGCGCATAATAAATGGTAGTGCATATTAAGGGGGTCAAGGATGATCAGGCGATGCTTTCATAAACACCAACATTTATTGCTAAGTCTAAGCGATTGCCACAATCGCAGATAGGGGAGAAAACCGAAAAAGTACAGTCCCGACAAAACATTTAAATAAACGATATCTAATACATTAAATAAAATATTGGAACCGGTTTCATTGTCACGATAGCAAAAGATGTGAATGAGTTGGAGACGCTTTTCATCCGAGAGGACCGCAGGGCGAAGTCAGTGACGGGTGTCATAATGCTAAGTTAATATATATAGAATATAATCGTAGCACCCTAAATCTGGTTTAATAAATTAGCTTTTGGTTAGTAAGATCGATCAGGAAGTTCTTTACCTTTATTTTATAAACGTAAAGATCTATAAAGATTGTTTATTGGAAAGATTTATTCAGAGAGCCTAGATTGTGAATTGTTACATTATGAATAATAGACTCTATCCAGAAGTAAAGAAGACCTTTACAAGATGAGACACTTATTATTTTAATGAGAAACTCTTGAAAATGTTCATGCAAAACTTTGAGATGGACCCCATGTGGGCGTAGATGAACGTATTTTTTGGCATCAAAGGATTCCTAACTGTCCCAATACAGGGAGTAATTGGAGGTCAAGTGTAAGTTTTATGATGGACTTGTATGTCAAATCGTCAAATTCGAAAGTACGTTGATGACCAGAAGCAAAATATTCGCCCAAAGTACGATAAATTAGTGGCTAATGATGCCTAGTCTCTGATGAATTCCAGCAAATTATTCATGGCAAGTTTAGGTTTGTCCGATATATTGCTGATCGCAGCTGTTCTTCCAGCCCGTATGATATATCACTCGTGGAGTTTGCTACAGTATAACGTATTATTTCGTTAATTGTGTTATTTCTAGTTTTTTAATATTTGCATTGACACAACAAACACACTCTCACTAACAACATAATTGTTCGATTTTTATTTGTCGAATTGCCTTGTTTGACAGAAATTGAGCTACCGTTGCACCGATTTTGACCACTGGTCATCAGCAGAGTACGCAGCTAGATAAAGTCCTCTTTACATCACCTTTACAACACCTTTTATAGACCGACATATATAATTGCAGTAATCAGTAAGCAGAAATCAATGATACGTAAGAGCGCATCTCAAGGTAATCCGAAGACGGCTCTGAAAAAACCAATATCACAGATTTAATACTTGCTAAGTAACTATCTTCACATTATTAGAAATTAAATCTATAAATAGCGACTGAAGAATGTAATCTTGGAAACGAAATGCTTTCGTAATAAAGTGACTTTTTAACTAACTGACTCAACTAACTACATGAGAGTTACACATAAAATTTCATTTTGATGCGAAGCTGCATTAATTAAGTTTGACGACGTATCCTGGTACCCAACAAATGTTTTCCTACAAGAAACACAGAAGCGTAGTAAGCAAGAGTTGCCTCCTCTGCGTAAGGTGTTGTACAATATTACGGTGGTGGTCGGAAAAAAGTGAAGAAAGGCAGATATGTGATGGTCGCAGGTTATGATATATGGACCCGATTAGTAAGTTTTGTGCTTTTCCCAACGGAGCATTCACTATAGCTGCGACCAAGCGCCTCTACTCTATAAAACATGCTTCTTGGATGACAACTTTGATGGCTTTAATAGCAAATTCTTTTTGATTTCTTTCGTATCTGTCCGGTTTTGCAACAAGTTCTTGCATACAAAGTGCGAGAGTCAACTGAAAAGTGTTGTACCATGAATATCTTACATAATGACTGCCAAATATGACCGATTAAAATTCCTTTTTACGAACATGGCGACGAAATTAAACAGTAAGCTTTTTCAGCGGACTTATTATGTTAAAATGCTCCTACTGTTTCTCGTTTGTCTTGTAAATACTTTCTGTTTGCTTTTGTGATTTCATTTCTTCGCCAGGAAACATCTGTGACTCTAGTATACATTTAGAATGTTACGGAACGGGCACTTCGGCAACAAGCGGTGGTGGGGGAGGTACTACTCCTCTTCTGGGATCACATGAAGCCTTGGAGGATGAAATTAAACGTTTAAGGGAACGTCTGCACACAGTGGAATCGGAAAATCAGGCTCTTAACACTAAACTCTCGCAGCAACAGTGGAATCTAGAGAATCGTTTGGCTGAAATTGAAATGCAAATATGTCGAGTATCGTCGACATCAAGCCTCGATCCGGAACATGAGGCCGAAGAGATGGAACGTAACCGAGAAAGCATCATATAACACGGGAGCGAGCTGCCCCATCAGCCGATCGGTATGATGATGATATACATATCATGTATCTCATGACCCATGCCCATCGAATGCGTACACAATGTTTGTTGCATTTATGTATGTGACACACACGACATCACCATATTTGTTAAATCGCCATACTTTGTTATCTACTTACATATGTGTAATTGTTGTTAGCTGTGTGAAAAGATGTGTTTTCTCTCTTTATCTCTTTCTCTTTCTCCCTCTCTGTCTTTCGCTTGCTCATTATCTCTGTTACATAAAATCCAGTTTAAGCGAAATAAGTTCACAAAAAAAAAAAAACAAGAAAAAAGAAAAAGAAAAAAGCGAATGAAAAGCAAAAAAAAAAGAAAAAAAAGCAAAAACAAAACCAAAACAAAAAAGTATAAGAAAAAAAGCTTAGAAAGGATTGTGTTCGTGAATTCATTATCATCACATATACTTTTTGGAATCATCATTGATTGATTGATTGATTAATTGATTGATTGTGATTTGCTTGTTGTTTCACAATCTAAGTTAATGTGTGTGTTTAAATTTCCAATTAGATCTCTTAGAAGCATATAAACCACACAAAATCCTTGAAACTCTAAATGTTGTTTATTGATATTGTTATATACAACACATACGAATAACTATAATAGGACCGATAAGATATAAATACTGAACAAACGACCAAACGATATACAAAAGAAAAAAAAAAAAAGAAGAAAAACAAAGCCAAAAAATCAAGAAACAAAAAACCAAAAAGAAAAACAAAAACGAATTTAACCCGCGTTTGAATGTCATTATGTTTTAATTCATTTCCGAATTTCTTTTGTATGAATGTATATAATATAATATCTAGATGTTCTTCTTCTTCTTCTTCTTCGTAAGAGTGCGTGTATTTGTATAAAGTGAAACAAAGAAAATGCGAAAACGATAATGAAGATAAAAACATTTTTTCATACAAAACTCTAAAATAATAATTTTTTCCTACAAGAAAAGAAGAACAACAGTAACAACTAAAAGAATTTTACATCATTTGCCAATTATTATCGTTGTTATTATTTCATAAATTATACAACAACAACAACAACAACAACGCAACAACAAAGCAGGAGCAGCAACAACAGCCATTAATATTAATCAAACAACATCATTAGTAACAACATCAGTACCCGCAATTGAAACGCCAGCACAACGAGAAGTTGTAATGGTTGCAACGAACAGTTCTACGAAAAATTTAAGCAATAGATATACCCGTCTCTTGAATATGGCTACTCAAACACCGACAATGTCTACAGGCATACAATTAGAACAACGGCAGCATCATTCTTGTTCCTCCGGTCGAGTACGCGAAACGGTTGCATCAACTGTAACGGGCTCAGCTCATCACGATCGGCATATGAACCTGGCAGCTAAATATTCTTCCATTTAATTCAATCGCTCTGTGTGAACAAATAAACAATATTGAGAGATGAGCTACACACAAAAAGCCTGCATACTTACGTTATGATACTACTGTTAGGCAAAGGAAAACTAACAATAATCGTAATTATATCCTCATTGTGTACATATGTATAAAAATGTTTTATATATATATTTATATATTTGTGTAAGAGTAAGTATATCAAATTAACAAAGATATTAATCGGTATGTAATTTTTTTTTTGTTTTTTCAATAATGCCTTACACCTCTATGATAGGTTTCTGCAGATGTTAATCGTCTAGCACCCAAGGCTTGCTGCGATTGGGAAAGTTTTAAAAAAATCATATGGGTAGTAATTGCTTCGTTCCCTGTTTACTCGGCCAAAGTAACTTTATATTCCTGGACAGCACAAGCGTTTGCCGCTCACTTAACACAAGTGTGTCCTTGCTTCCGTCCGTTGATAACTTCGATGAAAGTGTAGTAGAAAGTTGAAATTTTGTGGCAATGGTTCTTACACTTTGAAAATAGTTATTATCTGTCTACGAACACGCCCACAATTGTCTAAAATTGAAAAAAAAAATTAACAGAAATAGTCTCCTTTTCCAATAATGATCTCGTACAATGTTGAAGAAAATGCAAAAAATATATTTCGCCGGTGTAAGGTATCAAGTAGTCGGTTTACATCGACTTCTTATTACTTATTTCGCTTTACGTTTTAACACAACATTCTAAAAATTTTCACTGCCAAAGTCGGAAAATTTTTAATTTAGATATAAATTTTACTTTATACATAAGGAGATAATATATTTTTTTTTTTTTTTTTAATGTTTATTATTATTATTGAAATACTTTCTTTTTTTTTCAAATTAAAAGTAATTCCAAATTTTCTCTATTCTGCTTAAATTAAAAGCGCAGTCGTATCATTTACATATGTTAACCAATTTAGAATTAAAAAGACTACGACTAGAGTACCCTCAGTCGTCTGTAAAGCACTGTTGATAAGAATCACTGAAGTTATTGTTAATAACAATAATAGTCACAATAACGAAATGAGAGATGATTAAATTGAAGTTAGATTTCTGATGATCTATATTTGTCTTTTTTAAAAAGTCAGCCTTTGCCGTTTACTAGCAATAAGGTAGGAAGTGCTTTCCATAAGGGGTTGTAATTAGAGATTAAACGCACACCTATATGTGTATAATGTGTTGTGATAAACAACAACTGTCTATATGGGAAAAGTGAAATCCCAGCTGAATACACAAATTTAGCATGTTGATCTAAGTCCTAAGCCTAAGATCAATCCCTTTAAGGGGGTCATGCGCTTGCGATTTGTGTACGAGTCCTGGGGACGATATGAGTTATTGAACTGCCCATTAAAGAGCACTGTTGGGAATTGTCATGGGATATTGTCGAGACTTGTGTTAGCCTTTCTTTATATACGCTTCTTGTCTTCATATTCTGTCACGTATTCTACAAAAGAAGCAGTAAGTGATCTTTCGTAAGCATTCTATTATAAGAAGCAGTAAGTAGTCTTCCGTAAATGTTCTTTAATAAGAAAAAGTGGCAGTCTTTTATAAACATTAAAATGGCATAGGTTCGTTTTTACTGGGTGATGACGTGGTTATAAAAAGAATAACGAACAATTCCTTCCTGTAGTCTTTAAGTCTGATATTTTTCAATTGTAATCCTCTCAGTAGAACAGATGCGCAAATAGTTCTTGTTGCTTCAACAACGCCTTCGTTCTTTTGACCCTAATCATCGCTTCAACGTGCGATTGTATTTCGATTATTTTTATTTGTTGTGTCTCTGCGTCTCTGCGTGTCTCTGTTGCGTTTGTTGTGTCTTGCTGTAAGTTAAAGCGAACGCTTTATTGCGGAAGATAAGGTTTGGATCTACGCATATGGCCCGGCATTGGCCGATCAATCGTGTGGAAGGTGTGCCGAAGGCCGAAAAAATCGCGCCAAAGTCACTCAAAAATCAAGGCAATGTTACCATTTTTCCTCAATCATCCTGGTATTGCTTGCTATGACCACCTTTTCGCCAGCCAAACTGTTAGCGAGGAATATTATTCGATTTTGCGGATTATTTTGAAGGCGACAAAATGGATTTAGAATAAGAAATACACTCAAAAGAGAAAAACTTGAATAGGTTTCCCTTTTTGGACACAGTATGTGTGCGGAGCATTCGTGAAATTAAGTGCAAAGTGCTCCCAAATCGTATAAAAATAAATAAAAAGTATCTTTCCTTTATGTACTAATCAAATGTCACGGTCAAGTTGTCCGCGGGTATTATTATAATAAAATCAACCCAAGACAAGTACGTCTCCTTTCTTACTCGTATTTTCTTTAGTATTTTTTTTTTTTTTTTTGGAAATGGCAGTGTAATTCTTCTGCTGAACTGTTGTACCGTACTCCACTTAGTAATGAGTAATTAATAAAGACGACTCAAGACAAAGACGTTTTCTCTCCCAGTGAAATGTTTTTTGAAATGTTTTTCCCAGATCTTATTGCCAATGGGTCCGTGGGTCCTTTCCCCTTTCCCATTTCCCCTCACCCATAAGTTTAATGCTGATTAGGCAAATGTCAATTTAATTAAGAAATTCATCTTCATATGCCGCTGTGTGTACAACTTAAAGCTGTTCACTTAGTCTAAAACTCCTGAGTCAAGCAATGGAAGACACCCTTAGTTAGTTCTAAATTTGAATTTTTTTTTTTTTTATTATCATATGACCAACCACTGAGGTGATGTCGAAAATATAAACAAAAGAAATGTTATATCTTTGAGGCGTAAGGTTTTTGTAGACCAGGCAAGATTTTTTGAAACCATTATACTCTACATCACTTGTAACAGAAGAATGTACTAAATTTGTGCGGCTTCGTGCGAACATCTAGATGGACTTTTTATTATAGCAATCGATTCAGAATCGCCTAGTGAAAAGAAAAATTCTTGTTTGTCCGTCGGCCTATATTGTTTTCTTGTGTTCAACCTATAGATCGTAGTTTTCGAGATATTCTGATGAAATTTAATATACACACGGGCTTTGGCTCAAGGAGGAATACTGTTGAAAGGCGTTCGGATCGAACCACTTCTTTCAAAGATTTTCATGTAACACTTTATTTTCAAAGTTTTAAAAAGGATAACTGAAGGGTGGGCCAGCTTACCGTTGCTCGCTACAATGTATTTACTTGCCTTCAACTAAAAATTTGCTAATCTCGGATTAATGTTAATAATAAAGAAATCATAAGAGCGACGGACACTCTAAGACACTATATCCCGAATTTACAGAGATTTTAAAGAATTTTTGAAAAATTTTCTTCGTCTTTACTGAAAAGAAAAACTGAAATAACGAAATCAAAAAGTGAAATTGGAATTACTACGAAAGTTCGGTGAAAAAAGTCCTAGAAAATTTGTTATATTATGGTTTCAAAATTCGTTGAATGGTTTTTTCTCTTTCTTTTTTTGTTGTCTTGTATAAATCTCCAAATTGAATCCTAAAGAGTTATGTAGTGAAAAAAAAAAAACGAGAAAAAATTTAATTAAAAAACTGAAAAACTTGTGTATAATGGAAACGATTTACTTTAAATACAAATAATAATATGAATAACTGTAATAAATAATTTAATTAATTGAAACTATAATGATACACAAAAGCAACCGTATACATGTGTACACAAAAAAAAGAAAAATATTCATACACACACGTATATATATATGTATACATATGTATATGTGTGTAACATGTGCATATATATATATATATATACATATATATATGAAAACTAATTGTAATTACAATTTAAGAATAATTAAGTGAAATAACTGCCAACTACTTAAACAACAAAATGTAAAAATCATTGAATTAAAAATTAAATATAAAAAAGCAAAACAGTTCTTAGAAGATGACAGAAAAAAAGAATGCCTTTAATAAACTCGTAAAAAGGAAAACCGAACAAAGTAAGAACTACAACAACAACAACAAGAACGACAATTACTTATAGTTTAAGTAAGAAAACAGAAGAGCAGATCATAACGAAATCTAAAAAGCTGTACATAAAGACAAAACCTATATACATGTGAAGTACATACGCACTTACATAAATACGAATTACATGCATAATAATACATAAATAGATGTATATATATATATATATATATATATATATATGTATGCAAACTTTTATGTATATGTATATACAAAAGTTTGTATATATATACCTACATATATATATATGTATATGTTTGTATATATATACCTACATATATATATATATATATATGTATGTGTTTATACAAAAATTTGCTTATATATATACACAAGAGTTATACATATACATATATATATATATGAGTTATACATATACATACATATACATGCATATATATATGTATACAAAAGTTTGTTGTACATACAAAAGTTGTGTGTTGCAATAAGTAAATGCAATAGTAAGACACATACACACAAACACATGCATACATACACATATACAAATGTTGTAGAAGCTGAAACTCATTTTTTTTTCTAGAAAAATTTGTAAATTGATGAGAAGAAAAAACCAACAAAACTAAATAAATGAATAAAATTAGAGACCAGAAGTAAAGGAGAAAACGACACAAAATGACCAAAAACTAAAATTGAATTATAATTAGACTATAAATTTTTTAATATTACTAATTGTACATTAAAATCATTTTACATAATATTTTTTTTTTTTTTCATTCACTTTTGCAATAATTAATCAGTGTGTAAAGTAAATCAAATCACGAAAATCGTATTCGCCTTAGGGCGAAAAATTTAAGATTCTTACCATCTTAGGAAGGACATCTTAAAATGTCGTCTCTTTCACTAACAGTTCATGTTTTGCTCAAAAGTTCCCCGCTTGGTTCGCTTTTAAGATTTTTCAGGCAAACGTCGTGAATAAATTACTTCTTTATCTCAATCCCTAAACTTATGAAATTAATCCAAATTCGTCCATATTATATGCCAAGTTTGTTGGTGTGTTTGGAAACGCTATTGCGTGTCTAGTTCGCAAACCATTTTTTTCGTGGAACTAAAGCAAAAGTGTGAGATTTTCAATTTTCTCTATAAGTTGTTGATCACCTTCACAATTCCAGCTATGAATAGACAGATAGACGGACAGATTTGACAATATAAGGTAGATGATGATGATTTATATTGCCGGCTTCTTCTCGAAAGTCAACACTTTTAAATAAGTGATATTCGAAACATACCCACATTCTTAACAATTATTTCCACGCCGTCAGACCTTGAGGATAAGAAGCTGAGTAACACTTCTGGAAGAATGGATTGTCTGCATGCAAGAGTGACTTTAAGCTTTAAGGAGGTCTAAGACTTATAAATAAATTTGTTACGATTCGACGATTGACAGAAGCAATATTATTGGGGCTGAGACCACGGAGTTGCTGTATTTATAAAGGAGGAAAAGCTGGATAATACTCCAGAGACTGTCCGAACGCCCTGGTCGCTTTAAGCTGCGTAAAGGAAAGCCTAAAGCTTTGTAGATTCGTTAGTTTGGGAAAAGCTACTGGCAGTTTACAGTCTTACTGCTTGTAGAATGTCTGCAGAACATGTGTCTTTCCTGGCAGCTGAATATGGGCTTTCGGGGAGCTTCGGAGGAATCATAGTTACCACGAAGGAGAGGAAACTTCAAAGGCTCTACCTCTTTCAAGAGCTATTGCGGCCCGCTTCGTAGTTGAGCCCTGTATCATTGGATATGGTGCAATGAATTACTGTATCTAAACCTGATGAGCGGACAGACAAGGGTCAATATATACTAACAAGGAACTTTTACGCTTTTATGGAATCACCAAAATACGTATTACAAACGACATGAAAAACTTAATACACTTCTGTCCTTTGATGGTGGGTGGAAAAAAAAAACTAATTTTCATTTTTATTTTTAACAAATAAGTTACAAAATTTTTTTTTTACGTATATTCGCAAATTTTTTCTGGTTTTTCAATTATTGAAATAATTGTTTTAAAGGAGTTTTAATTGTAAAAAAGGAAAAAAAAAAAAACAAATGAAAAAATTATTATTTGTTTATAATAAATATTTGTCGTTAATTTTAATTATGAATTATTAGCAAATTTTTAGCCTAAAAGCATAAGTAAGTAAGCATTATTTTTTTCTTTTTTTACTTAAGCAAAAAACGACATTCAAAAAAAATTATAAATAAATATATACAGCAAAAGGGGTTTCAATGTAAATGTGAGAATAATAATAATAATAATAAAAAAATGACAATTTTAAATAAATACGAGGAAAACTAAATAAAAATACATATATATGTAAATGATATTAAGTTCAATAATATAATTTTCAAGTAATGCAATTAGTTAGTGTAATAAATCTGGTTAAATGTTTTCCAATTTCAGTTTACCAAGCGGTTATAAGCTCATTTAATTTTAATTAGTTTTTATATCCTCCTCTAACACACTCTAATACAAATGGTATATCAGGTTTCTGCGGTTGTGTGCAACACCTCGAAGGACTTGAGGTAAGGATTCGCCTTTTTGTTACCGACAGATAAGATTGCATCGATTCGGAAAGTCATTCTGATAGTGATTCTGAAACAATTTTTTTTTATTTTTTCAAAAAACTAATTATTAATAATATTATAATTAATTAAGCCAGAGAAATAAATTGCAAAACTAAAGTCTTAAACCTCCTGCCTGTCTTAGGCTATCAACTTTATTGAGATTTGAACCCACAACCACTGAGTTTCTAGTCGAGATCTCTTGGCTACTCGGCCACTCCTTCGCAATTAGTCTTCTCTTCTTTTTATTTCAGACGTTTACTAACGTAGCGTGTGCTTTCCCAAAAATCTTTTCTCTTTCTCTCTCTTTCGTTATCCTGTTGAGTTTGATCCTGCTTTTTCATCTTTCTCTTATCTACTGTTGTCTTGAGAAATTTAAAATGGTGAGAGTGGGCAACCGCAGGTTGAGACAAATACTTTTGAAGTAAACTTAAGGTTTTCAAGATAATGTCATTGAAATTATGATTTTAGGGTGATTACAATTTTGACATGGAGGACAAGTGTTCATGTGTTGGGTCTTTTCAGCTGAAACGGCAAAATTGAATCATACTTAGTATAAAAGTAAAGAAAGGCGCTATTAGTCTGGGCAGATCTCGCATTAACTTCTCGGCCTTCTTGGAAAGTTGGCTTCTCACCGTATGCTACCACCAACAAGTAAAGTATACACATTCAAACAAAGCCTTTAAGATCTTTAAGTCTTTAAGACTATGCACGGAAAAGTACACTTTGCTTATTCATTGGGTGTCACAGCGCTGCCTACCCATTGACATGTATTGATTGAAACAAACATAGAAAATTGGATCAGATTTAAATGCCTTTAGTTAACGGAATAACTGTGGCAATTAATAAACAAAGTTGGAAAGAGAATTTCGGCTTACGCCGATTTTTGCATACCCACAATAATTCCGGGCATCATGCTGTGCTCATCCATTTTTGAGACAACGTAAAATGCTCTTTCCCAAAAGCCTAAAGTTGAGCCCTTCATTTTTGCGATCCACGGAGGTGTGCGCAACAGGCACGCAAATCCACAAACGTGGCTAAATGAATTCAGAATTTGGCACTGATCGCTGAAGCTTTTGTTTGGGTTGTTGCAAACATTATAACAAAATGAGTATATCCCCATCCTCCCACCTTGGACACTAAAAGGTTTACCCCAAAGAAAAGCTGATGTGTTCATCTATTTTCCTTTGATCACTTGTGAATCCACTACTACTGAAAGCACAAAGATCCAAGTTCTACATTATGTAGCTTAGAATTTGTCTACCATTTTGTTTTTTTCTTTATGAATTTTATTCATTACAATATTTTTCTTATCATTTTTAAGAAATTTTGCATTCTTGCCAAATAACACTGTTTACTTACCCTACTTGAAACTCTTTTATGCTGAAAACTGAAATTTTTGTTAGTGGAAAAGTAATCAAATTTTCTCATATAAACAATTTTTATTAAATTTCACAAATCTTAGCTAAAAAAAAAAAAACAAGAAATAATGTTAAAGGAAAATATTTAGATATAAAAAAATTTATTATTATTAAAAAATAAAAAGAAAAAAAAAGGAAAAAACAAAATATGAAAAACGGAAAGCGAAAGTCACAAAATAATAATCACATCGATTTGGTTGTGTTGCATTAAGGTACGGGCCAGAGTATAATCTCATGAAATGAATAAGTAGGTGTTGTTGTTATATAAAAATATGAAAACGAACTCGAACTCTGGCTTTAACTTAAATGAATGTTAAAACGTTTGCTTAAAGCTTTAAAGAGTTTTTTTTTATTAAGTTTTCGCTTTGTTTATATGATTATTATTATAAGTGATTCTATTGTTATATTAAATGTAAAAATTTTTTATTCTTATTATTTATATTTCTTTATAGTAATTTTGTTAAATTTATTTTCTCCTTTAATTACTGAACGAAGATTAAACGGAAAAAATTTGTAATTTCTATGAAATATATTCTAAAAATATATTTATGTATATATATGCATATATATATATATATATATATGTATATACATGACTATGCGCATATATACATGTATGTATATGTATATATATGTATGTATATATATATATTTCAAAAAAAAAAAGAAAGAAAAAAGAAATGAAATCATATTAATGTAAAATCATGAGAAAAGAAAGTATAAAATAAAATAAAAAATCTTTAAAACGAAAGAACAAAAATTCGTAAAAAATCAATCCTGACTTTCAGTTTTACAGAATATTAGGCTGTCGCAAAAGTCACAATGCTTGGGTGCATGACCCAAGTTATTCAAATAACTTATGTACTCTCGTGTAGTCAAGCACAGCGATTTTGGCGAACAATTTTCTCAAGTGCTTTCGGGATCACTAGGCAACATGCGATCAAACAGAGACCATAGGTAGACTAGCGTGCCTTCATTTTTTTCTTCGTTAGAATGGTAAGCATAAGTGTATATTTTATAGTAACTGTCTGTAGTGCGTCCGGCGAACGTGAGAACCTTTGCCCATTTCTACCGATCTACTTAGTTTGCAATGCCATCAACCTAGCCTAGCAAAAGCCTGGATCATCCTATAGGTCTTTTACACACAGTTTGATGCCAAATTTTCAGATTTTTTCTCCTCTCATTTATTATCTACTTACAAATCTTGTGCAACGTTCCCATTTCGCGTTTCAGACGATGGAATACATCAATGCCAAAGAAGAGATCTGTCTGCATCCATTTCTGATGCAGAAAACCCTCACGACATAGACTACCACACGCTTTAAAAATCCCATCCATTAGCCCCTGGAAAATAAATTTAAGAAACACCATTCAGAGTACATTTTTATGCTAGCAAGCACTAGAGTGCAGCATGAACTGTTAAACCAAAGTTGAGATATAAACTATGGTGAAATCCGCATATTCTTAAGTTTAGGCCAAGATATCCAGTTTGGTTTATTTTGCGAACGTTTAGCCTGCCACCTCCTTTGTGAGTAATCGCCACATGTGTCAAAAGCAGTACGGATGCATCACTGTATGTTGGTTGGAATGTGGTTAAATGTATGGTCAATTCTTGTCGTTGTCCTGTAGGCTGAAGCACGTGTAGTTAGCATTACAGGCACAGAAAGGATTTACGTAAACGAATTAATCGTGAATGTCTTCTGTTTCACTCGGTCTGCTAATGATAGCGGGCCTGAAACTTGGAAACATATATTGGATAAAAAAAAACTCAGCATCGACTATTTAAAAGAAATGCTCTATACACTCCAACAGAGTGCTCCAAAAATTCATTAGCCAACTTGCGGACTATAGAAATTTTCTACTTAATTATGAGTCAGAAAACGAATCGTAATCGAGTGCGTAACGATTGCGTAGTTATTTGACTGCACTATCTTGCTCTAGCTAGGCTATGAAGTTGGAATAGAAAAACAGACAGAGAGAGAGGAAGTTCTTTCGCAGAAATTTCTCTTCTAAACGGAGAAGGCGGAAAGCTTCAGGACGGGCAAGCTTTATTTTTCGAAACCGAATAATTTGAATTTTTTTCTAAATGACGCAAAGGCACCCATTGACGTAAGTAATTCTCTGCATCGATCAAGACGTGTTCACATTATTAAATCCAAAGAGCGAATAGTTCATATCTAATCTACATCTAATGTTTCTCCCAAACCATGCTTCGGCTTAAAGAAAGTCCTTCGAAACGGTTTAGGTTTGTCAAGAGCAGAAAAAAAAAAATCATTATATGAAAAAGCGTAAAGCTACAATTCCACGAGATTAGCAATAAAAACTTCGGAAAAAGCAACAATACGAGCATAACGAATCGCTCTTGCTCTCCACGTCAGAACTGTAAACTCAACAATGAGAACATAGGGAATGAATAGTCAATGCGCTTACTAATGATTCGATAATGAAGCTCTGAGTTGCTGCAGCGAAGATAAGTCATCAAATATTTTTATGTCCCGCTGTGTTTAACAATTTTTTTTTTTTATTTTATATTATTATGGTAAGGAAAAAAACATCCGACGCATTACGTACTTTTTTTCTCGGATTAAACCGAAAAGTATATGGGAGAACAAGACGAGCGTACGAATGGGCGTGAATGCTGACAACAACTTACAAATAAAACGTAATAGAAGTTTTGATAAGCTTGGTCCTTATTTACACAAAAAGAAGAAGAAGCGAAACATTATGAAAAAACATTTTCAACAATGTTTAGCTTATACGAAATGTACATGGAAGCAGGTTAAATACGAATACAAGAGATCAAAGTACTCTATAAAGCGTACAACAAATATTTTGATTTGTTAGGCTTGGGAATGCTTGTAAAAGATTAAAGCGTAAAAGTGGAACTAAAAAAATACTGCGATAATAAACATACGAAGTTTAAAAAAAAAAAACAAAAAAAAACAAAAAAGAAGAAACTAAGAATAATACAAATAAATATAAACAAAGAGAGAAACGGAGAGAGAGCGAGAGAATTAAGGAAAAACCACAACTAAACAAAGTAAAGACAAAAATTTATGATCAATAGTCGTCTGGCTATGACATCATGTGAGAGTGAGATCACAATTTTGTTTATATTCCCATAAAAAGCTTCATTTCTTATAGAAGCAAGCAAAGTGTAAAGCTTTGCTTAATAGGAAAACAAAAGTCTCGAGTTTGGATTGAGTACGGTTTACGTTGAGACAGGTGAGTTAACAAACAGTTAACGTTTGCAAGTAAATCAGTTAAGACGTGGTCGGCTAAAAAGCGAAACGCAAAAGAAACAAACGACAAGAAAAAAAAAACAAAAGAGAAGAGAAACAAAAAAGTGTGTTGAAAAAAATTATTTTTTTTTATTTGGTTTTTACTTAAAAACAAATCAAAATCAATTTAGATTTTTTTTTTTTTTTTAAGTATAGAAATATTTGTGTTAAGAAGAAAAATTACAGTTTTTAATTTGCTTTATAGTGCGTGTAGGTGTTTTCATGAAATTATAGAAAGTTTTCTTTAATATTTAATTGCGTGTTGGATAGATGTAAAAAAAAAAATAAAAACACAAAAACAAAAACAAAAAACTATTTCTCGCTTAATACTTTTATTGTTTAACTTAATTCAAGAGTTTTTGAATCTAGTTTATCTCTGTATAGGTAAGCGGGCGTGTGTACTTGTTCTTGTATGTGTGTGCGTGCGTTTGTATGTGTCTTTGTGTGCGTCTGTATGCGCGTGTGTTTGCACCTATGTGTGGGTTTACTGTTTACTAATTTCAAGATAAACTTAATTTGTGCCGCTTTTGTTTGTCATTCATTCACATAATTGCTATTTTATTCTGTTTCAGTTTCCAAGTGTCAGATTTTTTTTTGTTTTTTTTTTCATGTACAATGTATATATAATTTATTTTTATTTTTAGTTTTCAACTAAAATAAACTAATTTGGTTTTACTAGGTTATTGTGTGTTCTCATGTTTGCGAAACACGAAATAACTAAACCAAACAACAAATTTACAACTTTCAAGGTCAGCTATACAGAGAGATTTGTTTTTCTTTTTTTTTGATTGATTTTTTAATAAATTCATTCACCTGAACATTTTTTTTGTTCTTCTTTTGAAAGCAAAAGCTTTAGATTTAAATGCTCTCCCACCCACTTGTAGCTATTAGTTATCTAACTGTTTTAATGACTTAAGTTTGTACCCTTCACTGCAAGATAACGTATACTAGCTTAACGTATCACTTACAACATTTAGAATTACCTTGTAGGTAGCCTTCAACATGCATTCTGAATTGATTGAAGCAAGTGCGTCCATATGTCCTGTTGTTGTTGAACCTCTGATTCTCGTAGAAACTGAAAATACAACACAAAAACTTAAAGCATATTGACGTTGATAGCTTGTATCTTACTTGAAACTGCCCAAGCATTAACTTCTAAGAGCATGGTAAAATTCAAAGCCATGTCAATCTGTCTGCTCATATTTCCGACCAACTTCACTATCACAACCATTTTTCGCGAAAACATTTTTGTAATTGTAATTTGTGTGATTAAATTCTTTGTGAAAGTAGACTCTTGTTCCGCCCACAAGCACCATTGAATTAAATTGCTAAACAAATCAAGGAGTAAAAGTTTCAAACTATTCTTATCAGCGAACCACAAAGAAACATTGAGCAAAAAGCAAAAAAGGTTTAAGAGTTCAATTAAAAGGTTATTCTCATCGCCCTATCAGCACGTTCGCAGTCAATAAAAAGGGGTACTTGGGGGTTCAAAGCATGCAACCCACATATAGGAGTGTAAGGATACAATCTGTGGTTAGTTTAGACTTGTTTATAGGTGGAGCAAGACATGCTGGGAGATAGATATAAAATTGCTCAAGTCATTGACGAAAGCAAAATTGAGATCTGACTCAATGCATCAACTTTGACCTTTTGAAGGCTTAATATTTTCTAGACTACTTGATATAATAAAAGAGGTTGGTTGCTAACAAAAGAGCAAGAAATGGAGACGAGCTTAATTTTGTATCTTTCTTTCGATGATTCTGTTATTCTATCCTATAGTTTTTGTATTTCTTTATATACTCAACTTAATTATTTTTATTAACAACTCTTTCAATGCTAAGACACCGCAATTCTTTTGTATTTGTTTTCAATCTTTACATCTCACCGTTATTTGGTAGTCATGTCACACCTCTGTCTTCTTCAATTCTTTTCCATAATTCCACTTCTGTAGATCGTACAATTATAGTTATTTGTCTTTTCTTTTCATCATATTTGTAATAATTCGTAAAGAAGGCCCAAGACGGTAAGAAGTCTTCTTTTACTTCGCACATCTATTAATCAATCTGAAGTTTAGCTTTGTTCTCTCTTCATTTAATATTTCTTTTTGACTTTTCTTTTTCGTTAAGTTATTCTTATTACTTTACTTTGTGCATTATTGCTTTTTAATTGTTACGCAGAATATTGTTTGCATGAGAGACAGACAGAGAAGATTGAGTCAAATATTTTTGTTTTATTAATTTTCCTTCCATTCACTGCCGTACGATATACGAATAATAATTTAAACAGAAATAGCTGAATAAGCCATTTTTATATCTCAATATGGATCTTTAATTATTATCATTGGTATTAGCATTAGCTTTAGGATTAGCGTCATCCATTTTCCAATTAGCACAACCAATATATTTAGCATATATTTAGCATTAGCATTACTGCTAGCACTGGCTGTTAGTGTTAAGACTACTCTCATCCATTTTACGCTTTTCTAGTTAGCATTAGATTTATCAGCATATGTAGCTTTAGCAGAAATATTAGGATTGTCACTAGCGTTTGCAGAATTTGCGTTGCCACTAACATGTTCGTTAACATAAACGTAAGCTTTATCGTTACCATCGGCATTAATAGAAGCATAGTAAAGATGTTGTCGTTAATATGAATATTGCAGTTATCCATAATATTAACATTGAGCCTAGCATTAACGTAAGCGTTACTGTTATCATTAACATTAGGATTGACATCAACCATTTTCAGGTTAGCATACTGCCTCAGCGCTGCAATTAGCATTATCTTCACTGTTACCCTTAACAGTAGTATCAATATTGCCGTTAGCTGTAAGACTGGCCTCATTCGTTTTACAATTTTCCAAATAGCGTTAGACGTAATACAACAAGTAGTATTAGCATGTAAGTGTTACCGCTATTCCTTGCGTCAGCGTTACCATTGTCATTAACGCTAGCGTTAACCTTAGCATTTATGCAAATATGAAAATAAATGCTTGCCACAAGCCCTTTGGAATTAACATGGCTTTATTGTTAACATCACTAGCATTAACATAAGCATTTCGGTTACAATTAGCTTTGGCCTCATCATTACCCCCAGCGTTAGCGTTAGCATTGGCATTAGCAGTTACATTAACGTAAGCATTATTAATAAACTTAGCATTATCATTACAGTTAACCTAAGCATTATCATAAGCATTAGCATTAGTATAAGTAAAAAAATTCCTTTGCCATTAGTGAGTGCAAACTTTGTGGTTATCGTCAACATTAGCATTAGCTTGAGCATTACTGTTATTATTAGGATTAATGTTATCATTACACTTAACAGGAACCTTAGCATTACCATTATATTTAACGTAAGCACTACCAATACAATTACCGTTAGCATTATTATTAGATCTCATTATTCCCGAATTTTTCAACGAAATGCTAATCTTATCTTAAGATGGGCAGGCATAATGTAATATTTACTAAGACTTATCAGCATTGATTTGCACTTATCGATGATTGTTGCTATACACGTCTGTCTGAACGTGATTAAATAATTTTAAAACACTTATCTTAATTGAAAGTGACAAAACCACAACAATTTTTAAATATTCATTAGTCAAGTGAAAACCTCAAAATGAAAAATTCATTAAAATGGAAAACAGAAAAAAAAAAACAAAAATGCGCACACTTAACATTAAACGGAATTAAAATTGGCTGAGGATGTGAGAGAACTAATAAAAAGAAAAAAAAAACCAACAACAAAGCATGTAATACAAGTTTAGAACGAATTTATGGGACTGGCGATCTCAAGTAATGCACTGTGTAATAGTAATAAAAAAATGGTGTAGAAGAAGGTGTAGCTAATCAAACGTAAGGCTTTCTCTAACAAATATTTAAAATGTAGATATGCTAGTAGGCAGTATCGCGAGAGAGTGTAGTACGTATCAGTAATAGAACTCATAGTTAAAGAACCGAAAATTATACGAGAATTTTATCTGTTACGTCCGTCTATTATATCTAAGCCTTATTTATTCTCAGCGAAAGGTTTTATTAGATTTCAAATCAATATCTGCTATCAACAGCAAGCTCTTGACAACAATATTTTGATTTTTTTTTTCTTTCTATGCTGTTGTGGTTTTCTATTTTGAGCTTTTCTAAGGCTAAGCTACAAATAAAATTTGTCTTTTTATCTCAAATCTTTGCGGCTTTAAGAATTTCAACAATAGCTGGACGTACAGACAAATCCTATAAAATACCATTAAATCAACAGAGAAGCCGAAAATTGTGTCCTATCAGGAATGTAATTAAGATCAAGAAAATTATGTTTTACTTTAAAGTTTTTGTATTAATATAAATATCGGCAATAAAATAAGAGCACAACGCATAACAAACATAATAATTGCCTCGAGACAAAACGCGAATAATCGAAAAGAAAAATAGAAATCGTAAAAAATGATATGTCAGTGGATGGCGATTGAAATCATTTAACGATACTTAATGCTTACATAAATCGAATTAATGATTACTTCAAATTTCTAAAATCTATAACCTCGATATAATCGATAAAAATAAATATAAAAACATATTTATTTATACATATATATAAACACATATTGCAGTTTTCAGATTTTTGCATGCCTTTCGAGTTCTATAGTTATTGTGAGTATGTTTATTGCCAAATGTGAATTGGGCAAAAATCATGTATAACTGAACAGAAAGGGAGAAATTTGTAGGAAAAAATATGGACCGTTGAGCATTTCTAAGTATACACAAAATCTTCTAATAAGCTTTATATAAAATCTATATATATGTGGGTCATGAGCGCGTACGTAATTATTTTTCATATTTCTATAACACATTCGGTAACATACCGACGCGTTTTATCGATTTTTGCTGTTTTCCGACCTATGTTGTCTCTTCACACGCATGACGCAATAGCCCCAGTGTATAAGAAAAGTTGCACCACTTAAGCGAGGATAATCCAGGTATATTAGTACGTACTTGTCCGGTCCGTAGTAGTATTTGGACAGTCATAATTGCTGGATATTTTTATGTTTGGCTGCGCGTAAGCCTTTCTATGCTAACAAGAAACTAAAAAAACTGTATTGTGTGTTGCGAAGAAGCGCCTTTCATGCCTGATAGATACAAATATAAATATTTTAATGTACATACATATATAAAATATTTCTATATGTAAATATATGTTTATGTGTATGTAAATATATTCATTACATAGATAAAAATTATTATATTTATGTGTACATATATAATATACAGTTCTATATATAATGTGTAATTACAAATGGAATGAACGGAATAGTATGCAATTTATCTTTCGCTGGTGAATATAAAGTTTACTGAACGTTTTTTGTTTTTTTCATTTTCGTAGATATGTGAACAATTTTGCGTTTATAGTTTTGTAATTACATTTTTAATAATAAACAAACTATTCGTACATAGCCTTAGGGAATAAATCATTTCCAATATCTCGTTCAATGTTAACTGTAATATAATAAAAATGACTAGTGATTGTGCGATTAATATTTTATTATATTATTACTATAAAATATATTATCAGACAATTAAGTATTACATTCATAATCATTTATTCCGTACCTTAATACGTTAATGGCACCATTAGTCGATCAGGGAGAATATATTAAGTTGTTTTTATTATTGAGCTCAATATTTTTTAGACCTCATTGTTTCCCTGTATACATGCATATCGCAGATCGATAGATAGATAAAGAAGAAAAAAAGACAACAAAATAATCAAATAAATGCTTCAACAATCACTCGAACTGATATTATTATGAAAAAAAAAAACAGAAGACTTAAGCAACAAACGTGTTAAATAAAATATTTTGTATGCTTGTGGTTGGTGTGATCCAGCCTTAAGTAAAAAGCGTAGGCTATTTAGACTTCAGCACATCAGTTCAATGGATAGCTTGCATTTAATTACGAGCACACAATCACTCAAACTCGAATTAAGACTTTAGGTAATAATTACTAAATCAAAGTTTAAAAAATGCATATATACATATATATGCATATAAAAATGAATGGGAATCCAAATATTGCTGAAAGCATTAACTAAAGTGAAATCGAAATTTATTTTTATTTTAAAAATAACAATAACAACATTTTACAGCATTTGATTCCTCATTTAAGTTTTGTCTTTGAAGACAATAACAACATTGTAGGTGTGATTGTCGGTATTTCAAAGTAATTTTCACATAATAACGACTTTGCAAAGTAATAGGTGTGGAGTATCTTTATAAAAAAAAAAATAAAAAAAATTACATTTGGTTTTTTTTTTTGTATTTTTTCTATTTTCAGTAAACAAATTCTATGTTCAGAAAGTTTGTTTTCCTATTAAATTATTTAAAAAGACTTTAGCTTACGCCCACATTAAATTTATATTGCTCTGTGGTGTTCTTTTTCTTTTTTTAAATTTCCTTGAAAAAATTGTATTAAATCTCTTTTGTTTGGTTTGAACTGCAATGCTTTGGCAATGCTTTGGCGTGTATTCAATTTAAATAAACGGTTTTCTTAAAGTAGGTCAACTATAATACCATTGACTTTGATTTGAGAAAGAATGGTATAATATTTTTATGAAAAAAGATCGAAAGATTGTTATGAGAAAATCCGTTTTGTGGCCAGAATACCTGAACACATCCAATTAAGAGTCGTTAGGTAAGCAAATTTTATTCGCATGGAGTTTTATCGGGAACAAAACATAACCCTGTAAGAAAGAAAGAAATTTACATACAATCTGTTACAGCTGACGCTTCCCACATGTTCGCAGTTCTATATTCATATAAAGAGATCTGGCACAAGTTCAATGTAAACGTTTATGCTATCGAAAGTAAAGTCCTGTAGCATTGTTATTTTCTCAAGCGTCTTCTTTGCGAAAATCAGTATAGTGCGAAACACGGGTGGACAATAATATCTATAACGGCTTACCTTTACGGTGTAAACCGACGCGCAACACATAGAGTGAGCACTGCATTTTTCATGGCCACTCGCGGGATTTTACTTCCATATTTTACTTCGTAAGAGTCCAGAGCGTTTACCCAGCTTAATCCAATACACATTTACATATATGAGAGTGAGTATCGTGCGAAAACGCTAAATGATGGGCGACGATGGGCATACTTTCATGGTGCAAACTGACGCACAAAGAGTAAAAAGTCCGTCTTTCAGGGCCACCCATGGGAGCTAATTTCCCTTGGATAAGTACAAATTGCTCTCTAAGTTTCGAGAAGAGCTGCTTCTGGTTTAGAGGAGGCTTTCCTAAAACCTCCACTTTTCTTTGAGACTAATACCCATATCTTTTCGCATGTTCCACTTCGTCTTCGCAGTCTATTAAGTCGCTTCTTTAAATTTTCATATATTGGCAGCCACCGCGAAACTTCGCGAAGGACTATTATTAAACGACAGACTAGGATTTAGAATACGATAAGCTATTTCTTACCGGCAATATCAAGATCTAAGCCGCAATTAATTTTCCAATGACCAAGGATATAATATTGATAGAATAGACAGCTGTTAACCTACCATCTCTCTTACATGAGATATGACTATAGAGACCAGAAATCATGTTCCAATAGATTACCTCAACTTCTCCATTGATATCCAATTACCAGCAGAATGCCAATTGTACGGATAAGAAACAAACAAAACAAGTTCATACAAAGCATAGGCTTAGAATAATTCCACGTCGGAGTTAATTTTTGCATTTATAAGTAAATGTTAGATGGAAGTTGGAGCGTATTGCTGCGCCCCTGAAAGTGGCAAGTGTGGATAGAAGAACAGATTCGTTAGAAGAACAGATTCAACCTCAAAACATATTTATGCAAACATAAATGAACAAAATGAAAGGGTTCAACTGATTCAACCTCACATATATGCTACTGAAAACATATCACTTTCTGGCATTTCTGATTCACACAATCAAAAACTGTTTTGCTTACATCATGCTACTTAAATGTATATACTTTTGCTCTCGTTTTCCTTTCTTCAATCTTTAGCCCTTTCTGTTTAATTGTTAGTTCACTATATGTACAATGAATGAAAATACATTATAGAATTAAACTAATTTTTCTGTTTTAATAAAAATGAAATAATAGAAATCGTTTAACCTCCCCTTCCTCCTGAGTTTCAATCAAGTTTCAACAAATCAATCGATATGTTTTGTGTTTTCCATCTCATCATTTTATGTCTCAGTTCATTTCGTTGGCTTTATTTTATCTAATCGATATAACGTGATTTCTCCGTTGAATGCTTCTTATTAAGCATTTTTCTAGAATGACTTATCGCCATTAATTTGATATGATGTCAGTCATAAGTTGTTTTTATACGTTATCCATATATATATATATATATATATATATATATATATATATATATATATATATATATAATAAATATCATGTTTATCTATAAGTTTGTCAACTTGTGTAGGATATTTCGTAATGATTTTTCAAAAATTCCATTCTATTCTATTAGAGCTAAGGTATGATAAGCAGAGCATACGAAACTTTTCATATGAGCGCATTTTTTTGATTTTAAGGCATTTTCTTTTATTTTCCTGCTAACTGACGTTAAAAGATCTTATGCATCACGAATACGCGTTGGTATGACGACTCGATTCAATACGGAGAACTTTTCGAATATTTGTGTTTCTTGTACTCACTTCCTTCGCTGGTAATGAAAATACTCCTTTTTACATTTAGACTTTCTTACTCAAGTTTAATCAGATCTTCATAATATTATATGACAGTAAAGAGTATAAAGTGGACCTCGTAGCAAAGGAAACTTTCATAAAAATCAAATGAAACTTGAAAGAGTCTATCAAAGCAGTTCCAAACCATTAAATGTTCTTCAAAGTTTGAATGCATATACAAATACGATCTTTCAGAACATTTCATAAATCAATTCTCGTTTATTAACTTTGTTAAATTGTAATGACTAACCTACTCACAGTGGCACAAAATAGCGACCGCATAAACGCATAAAAAAGACAGCACAAAAACAGGTTTGAATGTACATGCTCCTTCAAATTCTTAAGATCTCACTGTGGAAGCAATCCATACCGAGACCTTAAAAATTTGTTGTACGCAGTCCCAGTTTTAGGATTCTTGCGAATCCCGCTAGTTCCAGACTACCAGCACCATACTGCGTCTGGCGTTACGAAGCGCTCGTCAAGCACTTGGCATCTTATTCTACAGATGGCCTCGCATTCACATAGGATATGATAGGACATTTGGTCTGACCCTTGGCAAAATTTGGGTGAATCGATGTCGGAGATACCCATGTTTCTCAGGCCATATGTGAGGAAGCTGGTTAAGATCTTAAATATTATGCTTTCTTTTTAACTATTTTACCATTTACAACAGTTGGGTCAATTGAAAAATCCATAACGGTTTCCTGCAAATGCGGCTTTTAAACCGCTTGACTTAGACGATGCTTTCATATCAATTCATACTACGGCGCGTGTAAAAGGGGTGAGAGATGAGAGTATGTACAGAATTAAAAAACAAAATCTATTAAGACATTTGTTAATTAGACCGAAAGCAAAACTGTGAAAGAATTCGCGTGTGCACTATTTTACAATATCGCTTCGATTAAGGTAGTAATGTTTCGCGGACTTGTGACAAAACTCATTGGGTGTATGATGAAAATGTTTTGTGAAAATCAACAGCACGAAAGTACTTGTTACTAGTTTCCGCTCTGGATATTTTGTTGTTGAAAGTGCGCTATACTGTCGTCAACTAATCGCTGATAAAGTCGATGAAATTCTTCAAAATTTTGGAGAAAACAAACAAATTTCATAAAATCTTATGAGCTCGCTAGGGAATGAGTTAATTAATTAATTTCGAATTTAAATCACAAATTTGACCCTTACATCAGCATATAGTATAATTACAATATTAATGTCTCTTATTTTGTTTTATTTTGCTTATTGTGCTAACAAGGCGACCTAATAGATGGCTGAGTCAGAAACATTTATTCACTCTTTACTGACATCAATAAGTCAAAGTATAAATGCTGCTTGATTTGCTTCTTTAACATATTAATGAGAAGAGCAACATCATAAACTTTCCGACTTAAACTACGATTCTTTGCTTTTTCTTCTAGCTCAGTGTGCTCAGTGTGCTCCTATAATCGGCTTAGCTGAAGAAGTAGTAATAACGTCTTTTTCTCCTACAGAAATTCCTTTGAATTCAATTTTTTTTTCTTTTTTTTTATTGTCCTTTAATTTCTGTTTCATGCTTGCAACGATGAAATTTTCTCCTGTACATTTGATTTGATGCTTGCAAACAGTGAATCCTTCGCCTGTACAATTCATCGAGTACTTTTCCTAGGCGATGTTTGGCTGTCTACAATGTGAAAATTCTACTTTAAAAAATTTCGTTTTTTTTTTCTTTACATTCCTTTTGCATATGAAAACTAACATGATTGCAAGTCATTACATTTTATTAGAAAGATTACATGCACTTCTTTCGTCTTCGATGACCTCATTTTTGTAATCATTGCGGAAGAATGTGATTCTTAATATTATTAAATAATAGATAAAATAAAAAAATAAAAAATAAAACCTACAATCAGTATAATGTAAAAATATTATGTATGTGTTATAAAATACAAAATAATAATACATCACTCAATAAGTCTCCGATCTGGCATATATGTATATATGCCACATTGGTATTGGCATTTCATCAGATTAGGAGTGACTAGTTTACAGGCTACAGTATTTTTAGTGATGCTATTTTTGTGATTTCTAAGGACGTGTAAAAATCGGAATTTCTTTTGTTGACTACATATCGCTTTTTGATGAGACCAAATGCCGTTCACAATCAGCTTTTATTCGGAAGGTGTTATGGCGAGTTTTGCCTGTCGAAAAGATAAATTTGTGGATGGTTTGCTGATTTTAAACAAAGTCATAACAGCATCGGTGACGTTTGACCCTTTGGTTGCTCAAAATCGGTAATTGTTTCAGAAAACATAAAACAAGTGCACAAACGCGTGTTGGAAGACGAAGAAGTAACGTTACATAACATAGGTAGCTCTTTAAAGATATCAGAAAGCAATATATTTGTTGTTTTGTGTGAACCTTTGTCCATGAGAAAGCTCTGTTCGAAGGGGCTGCCGCGTTTGCTCATTTTTGACAATAACTTGCTGATGGCTGTATGGCGCTGTTTGGTTCCGGTTTGGCGCTTTTCAACACTTTTTAATGCTATTTGGGCGGAATAAAATGCGATATGTGGCAGTAGATGGAACATCGATTCATTACTGCAGTGGCAAATCGACAGTCAGACTAGTGAACACCATCCGGAGAAAGCCATGCAAAGCAGCCAAAAGTAGCCTCACGAAAACAACTTGCAAACTAATGGTCGGAATAACGTGAAATTTTGATACATTCCGTTTGAAGACAGGTACTATTCAGAGATCATCTTGTCCTGTCAATAGTGTTGCCACATATGCGTCAGACCAAAAGCTTATTAAATGGCTTTTAATATGCCTTTTGGTAGATTTATTTTATGTTAGAGTAATAAGCAAGCTGGAGGCGGGCCACCATTAACTTCCACACACCACTTCGTTTAAAATATTCACATTACGACTTTTCAAAATAAGGCATTACGTTGGAAGTGGTCGGAAAAGTGGCCCGATTCGATCGAAACATGTCCTTGAACCTAATCACATCGCGATATCTCAAAAGTTGCAACCGATAGTTTGAACACAAAAAACAAAGGCGGACAGACGGACATACGAGCCTAAATCGATTCAGGAAGTGATTTAAAATCTGAATCAGCCGATATAATGGCAGGTGCGTTTGTCACAAATTCTTCTGCGTGTTGCGTACGTCCACGCATGTAGCCTTGTAGCACAGCTGGTGTAGGGTATAAAAACGAACAAATTGAAATGGAAATGAAGAACTCATGTATTCTGACTCATGCATTCTTATGCGCGCTTGCTTATTGTTCTAAAAGGAAAGGAAAGGCCTGTTAAATAAATATCAGATTAGATAAAACGCTAACTCAACAGCTAATAATCTGTTTACAAATACAACAAACGTCTTCATTTTTTTATTTCGATTAATCAAGTATTTAAGAATTTTTTTAATTTAATGAATGCATTAATGAATGGATTAAAAACAAAACTTTCGAATTTGTTTCTTTTAATAAATCTTGGAATCTTTTCATATGATAAAGCACGTATAACGAACTTTTCCTTTACCCTGGCCGTACTTACAAGTTTCTTTTGTGACCCGTTTACTTTAAAAGCGACAGCGAACTGAGGTTTTTTTTTATCTTTTCTTTTAAATATTTTATACATTTTTTATTGCGTTACAACTTGCGTTCAATTAATTGCATTTTATTAGTCAAAAATCGAATGAATATAGAAAAAGAAAATGAAAAACCAAAGGTTTTAATTGTCAGCTTGTCCCATTTCCAAGTTTATCTCAACTAATTGGCGTGCAAGGCGTGCGAGGCGCGCCTCATAACTTTTTATTTTTTATTTATTTATTTTTTTTTGTAGTCATTTGATATTAAGCAAAGGCCATTTAGAATGCTAAAGAGTGAATTTCCCAAATTTATTTTAATTTTAATTATTTGAACTGCTGCACTTTTCCAATTGTTGTCTCTTGTAAAAAAAATCCAAACAATTTTGTTTTCCTGACGTAAATAGAAACCATTGGTTTCAAATTCTTTAGAAGCGAATTTTGGATATTTTCGACTTACATAGGCCTTAGTATTTGTTTATTTTCACGTTTAGAATATTTGATCCAATAATAGCTAATATAGGTGGTAGCTACTATATATCTTGAAAGCATGAAAGTTGAGGAAAATTTGTTGAGTTTATTCGAAAGACGGATCAACTCTTTGAAGAAAATTTTGTATATACGTTTGTTAAATTGTTGTTAATAATTTTTTCATTACACAAAATTATGGTATTTACAAGGCAGTATTTATACTACAGCAATTACGACCAAATTAAGTTTGGGCGGATGTATGCAATGGCCAGGAGGAGGTGAGATGGACCCAAATTTGATTCACTTTCTATATCGATTTAAGATTGTCTGTGCGTCTGTCAATCTGCCCGTTTTATTTCCTTGCGTTCAACCCAACTACCTTCCGTTATATCGATCCCTTTAGAATTACATTATTAATCGATCTAAGGTTGTCTGCCTTGTTTTGTTGTGCTCAATCTACAGGTTGTAATTTTTGAAATATTTTGATGAAATTTGATACACCGAAGTTGGGGGCAATGATGAACGCTATTGAAAATAGTTCAAATCGCACCACTTTTTCGATCACTCCCCATATAAAGCGCCGTTTTGAAAGGTCGTTATATAAATAACTACATTAAATGGAGCGTTGTACGGTAATTAATGGTGAATTAATGGTGGTGCGTTCCACTATAGCATTTTCCTTTGTTTTACTTAAAAAATTTTAAAATAATTTTTTTTAAATGAAACGACCACGCAACAGCTATGCATACATATATAAACTAACTTACATAAAACTTCAAAACCTTAAAAAAAAAAACTGTTTTTCGAGAAAGTATCTAAAAAATCAGCCATAAAATCGACTAAATCTAATCAAAAATATATTACGTTCTTCACTAGGGACAATTACTAGTAAGTTGAGAGTTGAGAGTTGAAGTTTTAAATTGATTGACAATTCCAAGCACTAGAAATATGTTTAACTCGATAAACATAGTTCTGCGAAAAATTCGATTAAAGTTTCCAGTACCTTTACGTAGTAACTTCACTGAAAAAATTAACTTTTTGAGACCCCAGAACAAATTCGGCAACTCATGCATATTTCATTAATTTATTTATTTGTTTATTTTATTTATTTTATTTATTATTATTAAAAAGTATCTAAAAAGAAGTGAAGAAAAACGAAAAAAAAAAAATGACGAATATATAAAAGGAATAAAATCCATACGTAAATAAATAAAAGAGAGAGAAGAAAAAAAAGAAAGAAAAAAAGCGTGTGCCTATCTAGCACATAGGCTCACCCGCAGCTGGTAAACATGCGAGTTGTGAGTAAACCCCTAAGCCATTGCAAGTATGCAAAAGCTTAGCAACCGGTTATAGTAAACAAATTCAATTAATTTTCGAATAATACTAAGGTGTTAAGATTACAAGTTAATTTAAGTACGACATAGGGAAATCTCGCGTATTAAGAACACCTGAGTTGATAGAATTTAAAGAATCCGATCTTGAGATTAAGTAATAGATGTCATTTAGATTCTTGCAAAGGACTCTGAACGGATTGAAAAACTCATCATTATATCTAGCTTTATGAAGATAAGGTTCCTAGAGAAACGGATCGAAACATCAATGTTTATCTCACCAAGCAATCTCGCCGAATCGATAGTACATTAGTTAGGAAGGAAAGTGACGGTAAGGCTAACAGAAGCAAATCTAGTTTCTTAAGAAGGCAAAGGCGTAAGCGGATTCCAACTTATATATGTATATATATATATATATATAGAGGCTATATGTCGTGTCATTCAATTGCATCAAATGTTTTTGTCAATAGTTTGTTTGCAGATTATTTGTAGAAAAACAAATAAATTTAATTGTTGTCCACGGGATATCTTACTGTACTGGATCCTTTCGATATAATTTTCGGTAATTTCTCCGCAACATAGCAGGCAATGGCTCCATCATAACTTGATGGATGTTTGTTTTCAAAACATCGAGACCTTGAAGCTAACTCGCATGAACTCGATCGTCTGCTTAATCCCATGAAAAAAGTCCAGCATTTTAAGTTGAAATACCAGTAAGCTTGGTTGAACGCCAGGCTTTACTTGTACGATTCACTAAATTTCAAATTCTGTCGTTCTTTCGTCGAGTGCTTCAGAGTGCTTCCCCTGATCCTAATTGTAATCAGGTGCTTTGTTAAAAACTCTCTGCAAAATTAAAAAATTCCGGTTGAAAGTCGGTTTTCTTTTACGACTTTTTATGATTGATGACATAAACGCTCTAACATCTTTGACTTGGTTGTGGTTAATGTTCTCAAAAGATGACCTTGATAAGCGTTGCTTATAAATTGAAGTCTACATTTGCAATGAGATGAGTTTAAATTTTTTTAAATAATGTTTTGCAATGAGATGAGTTTAAATATTTTGATAATCTGTACGGCATTAAGCACTTGATTAAAATCCAACACCATGGCTAACAAGCTATCCAGTGTAAAGCATGACGCCTTTACCAAAACAGATATTATATATAAAATAAAATCAAGATAATCAAAATGACATGTACACCTGAGAACATAATAATAATTAATAAAACAATAATAACAATGCATGGATAACCTTCTGCTCTAAATGGTTGGACAACTTCCTACATATTTATTAAAAAAAAAAAAAAAGTTTTAATTTTAAAAACCGTAGAAAAAATTCTTTTCAGCAGAGAGCATAGAGCATAAAAATGCTTTCAATTTCAAATATTTAAAAAAGAAACAAATATAATAATAAAGTATTATTTAAAGCACTAGGAAAGAGGAAAGAAAAGATAAACTAAAACGAAAGAGAGCGCAACATAGTAACTAAGAGCCATAACGACATAAATGCATATCACGGCGACCACAGTTTAAGCAAGAGAGTCAAGTAACGAGACATCATGAAAACAAAAAATAAATAAATAAAATACAAAACAAAATAAAACTAAAAAACAAAAACAAAAAAAAATACTTTTTTATGCTTTTTCACGCAAAATCCCTTCAGAGAGTTTAATGCATTTAGCTGGAAAAAAAAAGAAAAAACAAAAAGAAATGTTTACAAAAACAAGTTGTTGTTACTTTGGTAATGTATTTTGGCCATTGACGTCATCATTGGCGAAAAAACAAGTTTTTTTCTTTTCTTGCTGTTCTTTTCATCCATCTCGCTAAAGAGCTTTATAAACCTGGCAGTTGACTTTATTGAAAAAACTAACTAACTAACAAAACTGAAAAAGCGAGTGAATGAATGTATGTGGAGCCATTAAAATATATTGAAGTGGAAGTGTGTGTGTTTTTTGTATTTGTTTTTGTATGTGCGTATGTGTATGGCTTTTCGAGCTTATTTTTCAGTTTAAATTATTATTTGTTGATGTAATTGTTTTACTTAGAGGTAGAGTTTGTAAATACGTTTGCCTGAGGATGATGCGAAATAACTGAAGCTCTTAACGTTTACAAGTATTGCAGTTTAAATGCGAACAGAATGAAATAGAGATTAAGACGTGAAAAAATGAAAAAATATTAAATAAAACATGAAAATAAATTTTTTTTTTTATTATTATTATTATTATTATTATTATTGTTATCTTTGTTAAGGGAGCATTCTAGCAAACGATTACTCTTACGGGATGAAAGCATTATCGTAGTGTTTAAAAAATATCAGGATTTTTACTCATTTGCCTTTAAAAAAGCAATGACTGGTTTTGTTCACTAAAGAAATCGTAGGGCTTTTCAATAGTCTTAACCTTTTGCAATTTGCTGCTTGCACCGAGACACTTGTCGAGACATCTTTTCTGAACCACATCAATTTACCATAAAACTTTAGCGGAAAACTTCGACTGACTATTACGATCTGACTGACATTCCTGAGGACGGGAATCTCTCCATACAACAGTCAAGGGATCGTAAGAAGGTCGTCTTTTTAAGAAGACTTCTTCTCTCACTACTAAAAGGGTCGTAAGATTGCTGTCATTATGACGTATATCATGCCCTCACGGTCATAGGATGGACTGGGCTCTGTTGGCATTTTCCCACGGTTTGGGGTTAGTAGAAAACGCCGATGGCCGCTTACTTCAGGGCTTCAAGAGCTCATGAGAAGCAAGTTTCATCCTTCAAGGCGCTGAGTGTGCGTTTTCACCATACGTGTGCCATCGGGCATTGTGGGATAAGCTTACCACGTACCCACGTTCAGTATCTAGAGACAACGGCCTTTTTTTGGGAATCGCCTTTGACGGTTTGTTACATTAAGTGTAGTTATCTCAAAATTGCGGTTTCAACTTGAGGTGTTGAATAAGCCTCACTTTCTTCAGTGAAGGGCATGGATTCACTCGCATACTTTAAAGAAACCAGGATTTGTTCTGCTCACTAAAATTCGAGGAGTAAGACAACTTACTTCGATACCATTCGGCAACGCGCAATGAAGCTCATTCAGGTATCTACGATAGGCTTTAGAGGAGGTTTAGAAGGCTTTATCTTCTTTTGTTCTTTTTATTTTAAGAAATACGCATTCTCTGTCAAGCTTCATGGTGTTATAATATACTCAAGAACTTCCCCAAAAAAAGCAGAGAAGAACAAAAGAAGAGCAGGCCTCGCCGCTGAGTTAAATTTTATGATAAAACTCATCTTTAGATGTCGGAACACCGACTTGCGTGCGCATTTAAGGCCTGTGTGTTATTTTTCCAATTTAAAACTTAAATTGCCAAAACGCAAGGTTGAGTCCTTGCACAAATACCTTCGCGAAAAAATTCGCAACATTCTCTTCATTTTCTTTCTTTCCCGTAGCTATTGGTGCGAAAATATTATAAAAAAAAATTCATGAAAGGCATTCAGTTTTTCAGTCATCAGCACAATTATAAAAGGCCAAAGCTGGTCCTAGCTTAGGTGCAAGCACGTGCCTGCACGTGATTTTGACACTTTAATGAATTTGAATAAAATGTCAACATGATTCTAAAGCATGAACTCTTCCATGAGTAAATGCTATACTTTCGCTAGAAGAAATATTAAGAGAATCTATGACGACATCATGCAATATAAGTTCAAAGTATAGGATAGAACAAAGCCACATCCTTTCGAAGATACTCTTTATAAAAATCTAAGATTAATAATTAACTTAATTAACTTAATTACAATTTTCTTTCAAGAGAGTTTTACTAAAGATAAATAGAATGTTTTCCTTGAGGAAATTAAACTTTAAAGTGTTAAATAAAAAGCGGTAAACCATAAAAGCAGATTCGTAGTGTATGTAAGTGTTTACGTTTAGCTATACGAGCGCACTTAAGCGTTGTGTACTTGCCATGGTTGGCACCATGGATATCAAAGATATAAAAGGCGCTAAAATTACACATACCGGTCTACTGAAGCATAATGTCGATGGCACAACCGAAACACAAAAGATCACACATGCCGGCCTAGTGGCACGTAGTCCAGAGGGCACTGCTGCTAAAGGTATGAATATACGCGGCAACGAAGATTTATGGGTTGAAATACAAGCCAACACATTTCGCAATTGGGTTAATGAGCATCTACGTGGCACCGGTATGCAGGTAAGTTCAATTTATATATGTATATCTATCTATACAACCATATATATATATATATATATCCATATGGATATATATATATATATATATGGATATATATAGTATAGATCTAAAAAAGATAATCAAATTACTTGGAAATTAGAGATTTACTTAGTAAGGTAAACATAGAGTGCCAGCACAATATGTGTTTATGCGTACGTGTGTTTACTTATATTGTTTAAAAAGTAATCAAGCGTTTTATAACCCAACCCAACCTTTCCCCTTTTACATGAATACATTACTCATCTCTGCGTGTGCTGTTAATTATCTGAAATGTTTTTATAATTTTTTGTTTTTGTTTTATTATTCCATTTAAATTGCGCCGACATTGTTGTCGCAACTTGTTGTAGCTGTCATTTGATGAAATGAAATGCAATTTTTTTTTTTCTCTATCTTTTTTGTTTCTATTTTTTACATATAATTTATTTCAAATAACAGATATATACGAGTTTAGAATAACATGAAAAAATGCTTCATTAAATTTCTATTTTATAAAATATTTCAATTACATAAAATCTAGAAAAAAAAAACAAAAAAATTGTTTCAATTCCATTTAATGTTTGGAATTTTAATAATAACATCGATCATTGAAGCATGTAGATGTAGAGGTTTTCTGTTTTGCCTTTTTTCGCTTTAGAATATCTAATCACATAAAATAAACATATTTTTAATTCAACGTCGCATCAGTGAATCTTTGAGAAGTCCATACGTCCGTCCATCATATCATGAGTTTTCATGAGTCTTCAAACATAATGTTTGCCTCTATTATAAACATAAGCTCTGGAAGAGCTCGAAAGACATCATTAAGAGTGAAGTAACGCCCAATAGTTCGCAGGATGTTCGTGTGGATGTCGTCACTATTAACGAATCCATATTTAGACAATACCTACACTTAAATGAAACGTTTGAAAATCTCCTTACTTTCATACAGTTCACAATTGTTTTAGTGACGCCCACACAAGTGTAATGTGTGAACTAATGACCGAAATGGCATTAAATTTTGCCACATTTCGTTTGTGGTACTGTCCAAGAATCGTATGGATTCGCAAATAGTCCTTCTACATTTCTATGTTGTTCTACGAACTTGTTGGGTGACTTCCACCAAAGTTGTGCCGATGCATGGACACGTTATTTACTTTCCATCCGTTTATAACTTAGTGTAACCAACTGACTGAGGTTGTCTTATTTTTGTATTCATAAATCTGCCTGCTATCATGTTTTCTCTCTGCCATCTGTTCATCCCGCTGTTCATCCACCCATCAATTCGTCTGCCGATCCTTCCAAATGTGTATCAATGTAAACATTTTTCTCACCTTTTATTCATCTCTTTAACTATTTATCCTTTCAACTTTATATTTTCTTATCTCCTTGTCTGTCTATCCTTCTGTCAGATCATTTTCCTGCAGGTTTGGCTGTACCATGCATGCTTATCCCACTATCTTTCCATTCAAATTCCATATTTCAGTCCTCCCTTCGGTGACGTATTCATCTAAATGGCTACGTGTTGATGCGTCGTTTCTGTCTCCTTTATACTTCCATCCGTATCGTCTCTGCCCATCCTTTTATCCACCGGTATGTTCGTTACCTTATATTCTGTGTACGTTATTCTCTTACATTGACCATCCCTTTGTGAGCTCTACCTCCGTCTCTCTGCTATTATCACTGTCGGATTTCTTACAGTATTTTCCAAAAATTTTGATGAAATAAATACAATTGAGCTTATTTCTGTATTCTTAGTTTCAGTTCAAGCAAAAAGTTTGGAAGCAGGAGTAACTTTAAAGTGAATTGATTTCGTTGCTTGTCATAGTGGCTGTGTGCACAAACGTGTTACGACTTTGCCGACTGAGCGCTTACTCTACATGCAACCAAAGTGAACTCCAGAAACTCTTCTGCATTGATATTTGAACCCGCAAACATAAGCTTGGTAGTCGCGATTCTTGCCTACTCGGCTACTCGTGGGGATATGAGCTGACATTTGGTCTTAAATGGCCCTATGTTTGTTCTTTGCTGTCTGTTGCTACTTTCTTTGTCCGTGCTCGATTGTTTATTGTTCGCATCAATAATTGACGTTTTATAGCAAATAGCTACACGAAATTTCTAAAAAAGGATATCTTCACATAATATCTTAGCGTCCTTTTATCGATCCCTCTTGATTACTATTTATGGAAAAAGATTTTAATAAAAAGAATATCAAGGATTTATTTCAACCCAAACATAACCATCTCATGAGTTGTTTATAAAATGGATAAACATATAAAATAACAGAAAATTAAACAGAGTCTTGCAATTACTTATTGTATTGCTTTTTAATAAAACGAACAAAAAAAATTTCGAAATTAACGAAAATATTTACTTTTTAAATTACTTTTTTTCGATTGCTGTGCCGTTTTTTTTTTTTTTTGTTTTTCTTAACAAAAGTTGATTATTTTTTATTGTGAATATTATGCGGTCAAGTGAAGAGAAGTTGGTATCGAAACTTCGTCGACGAGTTATATTTTGTTGGACGAGTAAATTGTAACATTGCATTAGCATTGCATTAGCCTTAAACGAAACGAACTCGTTTCGAATGGAATTTAAATGAATGCAAATTTAGTTCGTTTACCATAAATTTATTATTTCGAATTGAATATCCTGAGCACAATGTCGACCCGAGATTAATAGCCTATTTTCAATTTCAATAACACGCAATAGTTCAGTTGAATTAAATTTGTTTACTGCAGAACATCTTGTTGAAAATTTCTCTTTAAATGATAAATAGTCAGCTTTGAAAGCAAACTATTGCTAACTGAAAGTTCCCACTACGATAGACGATAGATTTGATAAAATGTTTGTACATTTGAAACACGTTAGCCTTAATTGAATGCGTTTTCTCTTGATAAATTTACCACACAAATAGTTAATGACCATTAAGTAAGAACTATGAAAATTCATATATCATTAAAATGATAACTAAAGAAATGGGAAAACATTCCCGTTAAACGCTCTATATTTCCATTCACAAAGCTCTCAATTCATTTTTAATTGTTTAATGTTGTATGATGTTGTTGATTTGTCTCCGCCTTCCTTGCAGGCCTATATGGGTCCATTTTGGCCATTAAGGGTTTAATAATAACTTGTCTTCCCCCTCATATCATGGATATCTTGCTCCCTGCTAGCTTTGAGGAGCTCTTCGTTCTTTCGTAGCCTCTCTTGCTCCACTTTCGCCTTCAAGTGTTTGATGATGACTTGTCTCCAGATTGCTTTCAGGCCTGTCTGGGTCCATTTTGACCATTAAGTGTTTGGTAATAGTTTGTCTTCCTCCTCATATCATGGCTATCTTGCTCCTTCCTAGCTTTGAGGAGATCCCTTTTCTTTTATGGCCTCTCTTGATCCATTTTCGCCTTCAAGTGTTTGATGATGACTTGTCTCCAGCTTCCTTTCAGGCCTGTCTGGGTCCATTTTGGCCATTAAGTAGCTGATAATAATTTGTCTTCCTCCTCATGGCTCATGACTATCTTGCTCCCTGCTAGCCACCTATTGGGGTAATTGATGAGTGTTTGCCTCTTCTTTCTTTTCTGGCCTCTCTCGATTCATTTTGGCCGTGAAGTGTTTGATGATGATTTGTTTTCCCCCTCATAACATGGCTATATTTGTCTATCTTAGCCTTGAAGTGTTTGATGATGATTTGTTTTTCCCTCCGCTTCAAGCCTATCTTGTCTTCAAGTATCTAATGATAATTTGTCTTCCGCATCATTTCGGGGCTATTTTCGTCTATAATCCATTTTAGCCTTGATGATGAATCGGCTCTCTATTTTGATCCATCTTGATTTCAAAATTTTTGTTTGTTCGCTCTTGGCCTTAATATTAAGCGTTTCACTGCAATCGATAATAGATACTTTCTTTATGCCATAAATTTGAGACTCGAATAAAACAGTTAAATCGATACTTGCTTTATATTCGTTGATTCATAGATTTAACCGTTCGTCCTGATGACGATGTGAAAAATGAAATCCGGACTTTCGTTTTTCCTTGCCCCTATACTTCCCTCTTATCTAAGCAACAATTTAACTGAAGCTTAAACAGGGTTGATGCTCGTTGATGTTACAAACGAAGAGACAACGTCAGTTTGCCTCTATTACTCAGTAGAGTCAGTTTAAAAATTTTATCGATATTTACTAATTTAATAAAGTATTTCAATAGATGCCTGATTATATATCGGAAAGCAAACGAATTATTTCTACTGTGCAGCTGCTTGTTGTACATTTTAAATAGATTTTTGTTCATTTGCCGGAACATATTAAACAAAACCTATGCAAAAAAAAAAAAAAGGAAAAAACCTATGCATAAAAAAAAACAAAGAGAAAGAAAGAAAAAAAGAATTTTTTTCCTTTTGTTTGTTTCTTTCTTTATTGTATAATTTACGTAATTGCATTTTTCCCGCACCACACGTGCATGCATACGTACCGCATAAATTGCAAATCAAATCGATTCGAATGCTTGTTTCTTTCCCAAACACAGAGACTACGTTCTGGCTTTTGTGTATGAGTTCGAAACAAGAAAAAAATATAATTTACAAAAATTGAAAGTGGGCAAAGTTGGGTAAATTTATGCGCAACCACAAATAAAAGAAGTAAGCAAAACAGCAACAGCAATAATGCAGCAAAAACAACAACAATTAGGCCAACAACAAGAACAACAGCAAGAACATTACTCAAAAGAAACTGAAAATACTTATGAACCGGAAAATCAAATCAAAGTGGGCTGTTTTAAGGTTTTTCTAACTAAATTTGCTTACACATGTATGAGAGATGAACAAAGCAAATAGCCAGTGCTGTCCAAACGGTTTTTGCCTTGGTCAAGTTAAGCAAAGAGAAAATGAATAAAAATAATAAATGTATTAAAAATAAAATATGCCGTGAAGGTGTCTTAGTTTCTTCCTCTCTTTTATATCGACCCATATATAGGGTCATCGAAGCAGTCAAAAAGCTCATTCAATGAGAGATCCGTATTCGTCTTCCGCGACTCAAATCTATTGGAGTTTATTTCATTTCTTACTGGAAAGCCTCGTAATCTGATCACAACCATGTACTTTACAAGTTCCTTCTTCGGGGTATATTTGCAAACTTTTCAATTTTAAATTTCGTTTCGTAATTTGATTGGAATGTTTATCAGGGTCCTTTAAAAGTGCAAAGCTCGCGTGCCATGTCCACGATTTGAAACAGTGAGGAAATAATATTCACTTTGGACGATATTCTGTTGTCTGTCACCTTGAAAACATAAAGTAAATATCTTTAAAATGTCTCCAGAAATAAATACGACCTTTAGAGACCAAAGTGAAGCTTTCTTAATTATTGCGAACACATTTGTTTGATGATCTCGCGCATTTTCGAGATACGATTTGAAATGTCTACCAAAATCTACCAAATCTTTCAGAAGACTTTCAGATCGATTTTTGCTGCAGATTGTAAGTTTTCCGTTTAATTCACTGAGGGAGGTGAGATTCTTTTAAAATCACTGAGGGTGTGCCCTCTGCTCGCGTAAAACAGTGATCGGTAGAAAGGGAAAGAGACAGGAAGGTTGCGGCTGCAACCCAATGGGCTTGTACCCAATCGGCAATAACAGAGCACGACCAAAGAAAACTCTACCGCACTTGAGATTTGAACCGGCTCACGCTGACTTCGTAGTCGAGATTCTTATCGACTTAACGATTCAGGCGGATTATAAATTTGCAATTTTCTGCCAGCTTCTCTATGTAGAGTAGAGCCGCTTTTTGTAACTATTAATTAGATTACTATGTACCAAGCTCCAGCGTTTGAACTAAATTGTCGCGACGCTAACTTCACAGACAGACTTTCAAGTGAGAGCGGAACGTGTAGGTCAAAATTTTCCGTTGATCCGGAAAACTTACATCTGTCTAATTTATATCTATATCATAAAAGGTAGCAAAAATTTCGCGAACGCTTAGCTAAGGAGTTAAAACATTGTCTAAGCTGATGGCTCCCGAAGATTCATATCAACTTTCTGTTAAATCTGTTTAATTTGCCGAAAAATAACGGTTTCGATAGATTTGTTTTAATTAAAATTTTTACATATCTAGTTAGTAGTTGAAAGTTAGCAATTAGTGGTTAGGAGTTACTGGTTAGTAGTTAGCAATTACTAGTTAGTAGCTACTAGGTGCGCGGAGTAGTAATTCGAACCTTAATCCATACTCATTTAGCATTGTGGCATATCGACTTCTCACAGGTGAGAAGTGTTCTGGTAAAAGAAGCGCGTTTTTTTTACGGTTTGTGGCCATTGCTTATCAATGTCAATCAATCAAACATGTCAAGCAGTGTTCGCTTTTCATCAGCTTTCCTCTTCTAAGTTAACCCTGGTTAGGAGAAAGCTAAAAACACTTCCCATAAACTTGCGAAAAGTTTATGGCTTTTCCTTTCCATTCTAGAAAATGTTGATTGTATTCAGGAGAGCAGTGGTAGAATTAAGTATCTTTCATTATCACATAACATTGTGTAACCATTCAAAATTGCGCCCCGGATCAATAACGCGCTAGTAATTAATCTTTTCCTTTCTAATCTATTTCCATGACTTCGTATTTAAATGAATGAATTTAGCGCAAATCTGACGTTGCATTAAAAGCATTTCCTTTAAAAGCTCTTGTTTATATTTAAAGTGACTGATCTCTATACCATCACATCATATCTCTTTTTCTCTCGCTTCTTAATGTCACACTTTATTTTATCGACTTAAAAAATTCAAACCAATGATAGCAGTAAAGCTTTTTTTTTTTTTTTGCATAACCACACTTAATAATTAATATGCATTTTTTTCTTAGTCAGATTTCTCCAACAATCCACTGAATTCATATCCCAGTTACCTAATTTGGAAAACGCTGACCATATTAAATTCTTATAATAACTATATGCGCTTGGTACGCATAGTCAAATGTGCATGCACATGTATATATATACATGCATATGCATGTATGCTTGTATGGATAGGTGTATAAGTGTGTGAGAGTGCAAGTGTGTGTATGCGTTTGCACAAATATGCTGTCAAACCTAATGTGACCGTGTTAGGTTAGGATTTATAAACCGAAACATCATAGCCATGAACGTATATATCAGCGCATGCACATACAGAGTATAATGTGGGCAAAAAGTCTCACTAGCCAGTTAACCAATTATCCAAGCATACTACTATCGATCGATCTGGTCATATGCATCCATATATATACATACTATTATATAAGTATGTATGCATGTATATGTGTGCATGTATGTATGTATATGACTACAAATAGCGAGCATTCATTCATGCTTCTGCTAAACACACAAGTTATATGTTGTAGTTGTTGGTCTTACTCCGTGGCGAAGTGGCATCAAGAGCAGCAACAGCAAGAGCAACGGCAACGGCAACAGAAACAGATATAGCAACAGCAACACCAACAACATCAGCATCAGCATTAGCAACAGCACTATTACAAAGCAAAACAAAAATCAAAGACTTGCCAAAAGTGAAACAAGTTTATCTACGTTAATACGGTTGGTTAGTGACTAAATCAAAGGTTTTATAGACATAAACCAGCGTGTGCTTATATTTGTATTTGTATTTGTGTTCGTTTGTCTGTATGAGCTAAAAGTTGATTTTTTGTTTATTTTTCTCTACAACCAAATATGAAAACGTTGCTGGGGTTATTGCTGCTGTTGTTGTTGTTCCTATTGATGTTGATGTTGCTACTTTGTGACAAGTGTTGGTTTGGTTTGGTTGGTTAGTTAGTCGGCTGCCTGACTGGCAGTGCGTTGGCCTCAATTAAAATTCATTTCACTCTCGTTTCAGTTTAGTTTATTATTTTACAACTTTTTTTTCTTCTCTTTTTTGCACACTTAGACAGAAGTATATATATATTTATATACAAAAGTAAATCTTCCAGTGTATACGTATTTGTTTTTTACTTTGGAATTTTTCTACCACACTCACTTACTTATGGCTGAACGAGCAAGTTTCCTTAAAATGTTTAAAAGTATTTGTGCGGTGGCTTTCAGTTCTTCGAAAGAACGTACGACGAAAGTAAAAAAATAAAAAAAAAAAAAACCAAAACAAAAACAAAAAAAGGGAAAATGTTTTTATTTTCTATTTTTGTTTGTAAAGCCAGCAAAAATTCTGCATTCTTTTACTCAAAAACATATTTTCCATTATGTAAAATGTTTTCAAAGAAGTTTCGTTTTCCCGTCTTTGCCTTGCATCTTCTTTATTGTAAGTTATTTCAAGCTTAACATGTTCTTATGCTTTTTAGTTAACAGTTCATAGAGTTGCTCATCCTTTAATGCTTAACTTCAATCTTCGAAATTATATAAATCCAGCTTGTTTTAAAAATCCCTTGACTATGTATGTTTATAACAACAAGAGTTTTTTTATAGTATACGTATATAGACAATGGAAAAGAGAGTGCACTTTTCCCTAACTAACCTTTTGGTTTTCTATTTGAACCGTCATCAAGGAGTCATGTTTTCTGGTCAGTTAGTCTTCTAATCTAACTCGTTCCTATCGGACTATTGCCTGACAGGACTCTCACTTGCTTTCCTTTACGAAAAGTTTCGGGAGGGAAGAAGAAATGCCATGTTTTTTTATTCTATAACTCTGTTCGTGCGTAATTGCTTAAAGGTCACAGTTATATCAGTTGACTTCGAATGTGCCAATTCGGATATTTTCCGTATCGGTCCTACTTGCTAACTAAGTATAAAAAAAGACGGCCCTGAACCTACTGTATTCAGCTAATGGTATATAGAAAAAAATTAACAAGATCATCAAATACATAAGAGTAACCGAGCCTGAGTGTAGGGCTGAAACGAAATTAAGACTTTGGTTCTCACAGTTTTTGTGCTGCCCTAATAAAGCAACCGTCAGATAATAGTGATTTCTGAAAGTTGCTAATAAAATAAACGCGCTTTTTTTCTTTTTCTTTCTCCCTTTATCTCTATTTATGCCCTTTTCCATAACAATTTTTTCCAGTCTCTCTCTCTCTCTCTCTCTCTCTCTCTCTCTCTGTCTCTCTCTCTCTCTCACTTTCTCTCTCCCTCTCTCTCTACCTCTCTCTCCCTCTCTCTCTCTCTCTCTCTGTCCCGGTATATCTATCTATCTATCTATCTACCTACGTCTCTCTTTGTCTCTCTCTATCTTTCTGTATATTAGGGTATTAGATGAGAACTAGTACACATAGTTTGCCTGGCGTAGTTTGGCCTTTACCAAGCTATAATGTAACCCGCAAACACGAGGTTCGCTGTACACCCAAAGCAAGCGACTAACCACCAGCTGAGAGCAACTACGTATTTTAATCAGAGAGCTCATCACCGTGTGAAAATCTCCCCACATTAAGCGCTTGCTTTAGCTGTAGCGTGTCTAGCCATTGGGCTAGACAAGTTTTAAGACTAGCTAGATATTTTGACTAAGTGTCGATCTTTGACAATTACTTATTCCTTCAATTCACGATAACAAAATGTGTGCGTAGTGCGGCACTCACTTTAACCGATCCAGCGAACTACAAGACCTTACCAACCAATCGGTGAGGAATCCAAGTTATGGGGACACAGAAGTGATTTGCCAGATATTCAGTCTTGCAACAAAAAATCAACATCTTCTCACGAATATTTTATCCCGTGTTGGTTACAATAAAAACACCTCAGGATGATAAATATTTGGCCCCAGTAATCATAAAAAATTGTTTTTTTAGAATAGTACATTGCTTGTCTCCGTTAATCGGGTAGCACTGAGGATGCAAAACATAGCCGCTCGAAAGATCGGACGACCGTGAGAAAAGGGCTTAATAGGAAACGGATTTCATTTCATTGTATGAGAGCGTTTTGTTCCATAGAAATAATCAAAACTTTAAATGCAAACATTGCTCAACGTTAACGTCGAGAAACGCTAACTTTGCTCACATGTTATGTACGGACTTTGTGTCCTTTAATGCAGCACAATAATCGCACAGTAAAAGCTAAAGTTTATCAATTAAACCAGCACTTCACTATCATCCATCTGCATAGATTGTCAAAGTGTTGCCACAGCCGAAGGAGACATTAATTAATCAAACGTAGCTTATGTGCATACGTTCATACGAACGTAAACTTAATTTAAGGCTTCTATCGTCGCATTTTATACTACAAACATTTTAATTAGTTTTTTTTTTTTATTTTTATTTTTTTTTTTTGATTATGAATATGTGTTCATAAACTAATTTGGCGCAACAAGCAAAACGTTACCTGCACTCAGCCGTTTGTCGGTAGCAATGAATTTTGCTTATGGAAAAATACGCAATAGGCCTGCGGCAATTCGTATGTGCGTAAATAGTTTTCTAGCTGAGAGAACTGAAAAAAAAAAAAAAGGCATCAACTGAACATAAACTTTGTATAATAATTATATGAGTCATCTGTGGATCTACACAATTACGTGTGCGTGTATATGTATGAAAATATATTTGTGTGACAAGTTAACATTGAATTTTTTTTTTTTTTTGAACTTTCCTAATATGGCTAAACGAATGCCAAGGTCGTTAAATGAAAAATTTTAACAAACAAAAACAACAAAAAAGCACAAAATCTCGACAATAATTTATGATCGAAATTAACATCGAAACCAGACGAAGCCGCTATAGTTTATTGTTTAACATTCAAAATACTTACGCATGTATAGCATGTAATTTAAATTTTTACATGACAATTTCCGTGTAGTAGAAAATATATTACACAAAACAAAAATGACGTAACTGAGCTACATTGGAAACATATTGAAAAGACTTTGCAAATGCGATGAAGTCTTTCATACTTATTGCGGAAGAGATTAGGGCATAAAAATTTAATATTCTAATAATAGTCATAAAACAGGATAATACGTGTCCGTCCCTCTGTCCTCTTTGAGCATTTGTGCTGCTGCTGCTTCTTCTTTCTCTCTCGCTCTCTCTCTCTCTCTCTCTCTCTCTCTCTCTCCCTCTCTCTCTCTTTCGTTGTCTAAATCACAAACATTAAGACTGATTAATAAATATATAATAAAGCTATAGTTGTGTATCCTAAATTCCCATTTATTTCTTTACATTTTCTGCAGAGATTATCGCTATACATAGCACATTAAGCAATGCAATGCGTGATACGAAAAGTAAATTTATAATATGTACAAACCCACTATCAGCTATAGAAGCTATAAAAAGCATTAGGAATAATAATTTCTGCGCTCCTTCTACTAGGCACAATTTATTTTCCACACCCTATAATACTCTCCGAATATGAATTCCTTGTCATGTTAACCTACTCGACGGCATACAGTACAACAATAAAGCTCAATAGGCAGTAATAGCAAATTTTGTTAATGTTGCCTTCGTTGCATTTATTTATTTATTTATTTATTTATTTATTCACTACACATACATGATTCAGCTAGAGTTTAGGTTCAGCTAAACTCAGACTATGCATTAATATTAAGGGTTTAATTTAGTTAAGATTGCAGATAAAAGGAAAAAAATCGTAAAATTATGCAATTAACGAGTAAGTATAAGGAATATTAGATGTAATAATGAAAGTCAGCAAACCACCAGCGCGACCGTAACCGAATCAGTCAAGTAAGACTATATCACGTAGAAACTTATCTCAGTGCAAACATACCGTCACATGGCACAAGTTAAACTAATCAATTTAGCTTAAGTACGACATCAGTAATACCCGTTAAGAAGAATAGCATGAGTAGAACATACTGGATCCTGATGAAGAGATTAGGTTATTTATGTATATGTATCATATAAATTTTTACAAAGGGCGATAAGTGAGTTAAAAAGTTCATAGTTAAATTCACATTGATCAAGTTCTATAAAAAGGTACTTCCTTGACGGACGTATGGTAACATTGCAATCAAACTTATTCGCCAGACCAGGGGGTCGATAATATCGTTTAACCACGTAACAAAGACAATAATACTTAACATAAACCTAGGTTTCTCGAGTAAATGTCATGATGTAAGTAGTAACCTTTTTTCGTACGTTGGCAGATGGACATGTGGGTCCCGATTTAAATTTCAACAAGAAATCAATTTCGTATGAGTTCAATTGAGTCAACATGACAATGATAAGAAGAGGATCATGCGACCGAGGCATATTAAAATATAGATTCCCCCAAAATCGTGTAGCGTAAGGGTAATCGGATTCCCTAGCCCAGCGTTTAATAAAGTCCAGCACTAATCCCCCTAAACTCGTGTATAGATATTTCATAATGTAAGGGTCATAGGATTCCCTCGCCCAGCGTTTAGTACAGCCTAGTACTAATTTAGTTCCATTCACAGTATGTTGAAAATGTAAATCGAAAGGAAGTTTATGGTCGAAGGGAACACTGAGGTCTACATTTTCCAGCTTGTAATAGCGAACAAAGTAATCCGTTATGAACTGATGATTTTCCTCTTGAAAATAACAACTTCTTACAATTATTTTCATTTAACGCCATAGAGCAATGAGAACCATGTGAGAGTTTGGGATCAAGTTCCTCGGCTTTGAGTCTAAAAAAACATGGAATGACTATTGAATAATTCGTATATCCTGCGCATGGTAGATGTTTCGTAAGACTTTTGTTCGCTTAAGAACAATAAGGAGCGAACCGAGTTATTTCTCCATAAGAATGTTAAGAACATGCTTATGCTCAAGCTCTTATCGGTCCACGTGATGTTGCAAGACAATCAATCCATCAATTGGCCAAACGTTTAACTACAGTATGCTATGAGGGAAACTACAATAGTGTCTTGATGTAAATGTAAATTAATTTGCATATCAAATACTTGAGCTTCTAAACAAACTATAGAATAAGGTGAATAAATAAGAATTAAAGTCAATAATTAAACTGAAACACATAACGCTCTCAAATAGTTATATATCGAAATGGAGAAAAATAGAAATAATCCTTGCATAATAACGATAGAATATTATAAAAAAAGTTAATATACGATATCTATTATTATAATTGAATGGATTGTAAATTAAATCGATAATAAAAGAAAAATAAAGCAGTAAATGTTATGAATCTTTATTGTCCTTTTCTTTTCTTTGAAAAACGAAAGGTATCTTATAACTATGTATACAGAATGACATAATTCGAAGCAAATATATAATGCTTAAGTTTTCTTGCTGATTTCTTTATTCGAAGTCATCCACAAATTGTCTTACAATTCTACAGGTCTGCAGTATTACGGCCCATTATATATACCTATAGACTCTCACACCTCTTCTAGCTCTTTTTTTAGAATTTTTGACATAATCCCTGTAGATGATGTTATTATTACTGCATTCTCTATCAAAGGCATATATTTATTCATTTTTCTGACACTTTCCAGTTGTAAGATGAAGCAACACTCAGTAGAGACACGTACACATATGTTATATATATATGCGTATAGAGGCTCATATATTGTTGTCTTTTTGTCAACCATTACGATATTTAGTCTATTGTCTTAAGATAATTTTTTCTGCCAATATATTAAAAATATTTCGTTTTCTGTCATGTTGCCAGTCATTTGTTTTAATGTTTCATTTTTTCAAAAAGAATTAAATGAATAATTTTTTCAAAAATCATCATCCCTATGTTTACCTACTTTACTTACGACATATGTGCATCCTAATGTAATATATTTTATTCTTCTTTCTTATAACTTATAGTTTATCTTCTTCTTCTGTTTCTTAAGTCTTATAGTTTATCTTATTGTTTTATAGTTTGAAGTTTTTAGCATCCGTATTTATAACTATCATTTTACATCATAGGATTTTTATACCCTTCACAACTAATGATGCAAAGGTATATAAACTTTGTGCAGATGTATGAAGCATTCAGAAATACTTTAGGTAGACCTAACTTTTATTACATCGATTAGATTGATTTAGAATCACTTTAAAGTCTGCCTGTCGATCTATCTTGTGTTCTTGTGTTCCATATATTTTGGCCTAAAGACGAACGCTATTGAAAATGGTTTGAATCGGTCCACTTTTTCAAGCACTTCCCAAATAAAGCCTTATTATTAAAAATTCATTAAATGAATAACTGTACTGAACAAAATGGCGTGGCTGTCCCACTATTATGTTTACACTTGTTTGCTATTTTTTTTGATCATTTCTAGTGCATATTACTTGATCTTGTTTTAGGACATTAACTACCACTGATAAAAAGCATCATTGTCAAGACGATCGTGATGCAACATAGGTGTATGTTTGCCATATAATGCTTTAGCCATTTCCTGTCGTTTCGTTATTGCTTATTAGTGTTATTATTTTGTCTTATACATTATAGTTATTATGCATAGATTTTTCCTAATATATGTACTTTATGCATATATTTAGACATTCGCACATATATATATAAGCACAGATGTGCAATAAATGTGTTTTAGCAACTATCAAGCAATCAGTCCATTTGCAACTTACCAAAAAATAGTTCTCTCAATAGACACTACAAAGTCTGCAGGATGTAAAAGCAGAGTAATATTCATTAAAGTTTTTAAACTTACTCCTGTCGAATGAATACATCGCTTGGATGACCTGATTGTGTTCTAGTGCGAGAAAAGCAAAATTATTGCAATATTGTGTTTGTTATGACTATTTGTGATTTTATTTTTCGTGATAGCTTTGACTGAAATATTTCCAATCGATTTTTGAAATTTTGACTTTTTTCTGTTTTCCGTCCGACTCGAACTTCGAAACCTACATTGATGGTGACATTATAAGGAAACGTGTAGAAAATGTGTTGCTGTTGAAATAGTTCTATGAATCGATGGTTAGTTGCCATTTTCGGTTAGTTAGCAAGCAAAACGCCTACCGCTCACGTAAAATTTTTCCATACATAAATTTTTATTTAAGCAGAAAGTTTTCCATTGATTGGCGGCACATCTTTATGATGTGAGTTATTTCTCTCATTTCTTTCGTCCGCATTGTGAGACAACTTTCCATATGTATATATGTATAGTGCATTGCGCAGATAATTTGAAAAACTTTCTTTGTATTCCTTTTTTTACGGAAAGAGTTTTAGAGAATTTTATGTCAGACTTGATAGCTATGATGTACAGAGAGTCAGAGAGAGAGAGAGAGCATATGTAAATATTTCGTAATAAATAAACAAAATTAAGTCAAGCGTGAAATTTATTTGAGAAACTTATAATATCGGTAACCCAGAAACGAGACGGAAACAAAAAAACAAATTATATAAAATAATAAATTATAAAATAAAAGAATATATGAATGAGTGCACACATGCGATAATTAATAATAACTTTATAATGTGTATGAACATCAAGCAAATTATGCACGTAACATGCATGAACAACAGGGAAATTTGGAAAATTTCAAATATTTTATACAACGTACGTAGACTAGAAAATAAAGTGAGAACTCACTCACTAAAGCAAATCGAAAAAAAAGAAAAAAGCCGTAAATAACATGGGCATAGTCTAAAAAGTTTTGAGCCCTCCATCAAAAATATATGTATATATTATGCCACAAATATCAAGGAGTATACGAGCTTACGAGTATACGAAAAGCTTTATTTTCACTGGAGAAGCGTAAACTCATTTTAGGCGTTAGCTGTTTTGTTCAGCTGATAAATAGTGTTACAGATTGAAATTAACTTCAATAGTCCTGTCCCTCCGTCTAAGACATTTCCGATCGGAAACAAATGATAACTATTAGTATTTTTAACCGGTTTATCGTCTTGCCTCGATCTCGAGCTCTATACAAATCATAAAAAAGACTTTTTGTCTTTTATTCGGGCACTGCCGATGATTTTCCTTAGCAATACGTAAAGCTAATTATCCCAGGTATCATAGTTAACTAATACGACATATAAACATCTTAGAAAGCGAAGAGCAGCAAAAAGGCCATCATAAGGCAGAACAGACCCATAGCTTCAGAAAGGGCGAAACCCAAGATAGCATAGGAGAACAATTGCTGTTTCCACGATGGATTTCTAGCGCATACAAACATTTTTGTTACTTTTATTTGCTATTAATTTAGGACCAGTAATAAACCGAAACTAACGCACCAAACTTTTTTCCCAATTAACGATGTGGAGTTGCTGAAAGCCGCTGAACTTGATTCCAACTGACAATTTCGTTTCCCTTTTACAATAATATATTTTTCTGTTGGGAGAAAGTCTACCCAACCCAGAGCACAGTCGGAAAGAGGTATGGAAAAGCACACAATCATGTTTAAGTGCCGAATTGAAAGCCGATCAACAATTTATATAGTTTATGCGTTTTCTGAAGCTTACTTCTGCGCGTTATGCGGGGAATTGAAAAAAAAATTAAATTTTGATACGCTATAATATTTATTAGGCGTGGCCAACTTTTCCCGTTTCTGTACAAAACAACAACATCGTCACAGAATGTATGTTCAAATATTTGTAAATTTATTTGTTGTAGTTTATGACTTAGGAGTAAAAAACCAAATTATTTATTCCATTTGAGAAAAGAAGGTGTTCTCAGTTTTACGTAGTACCGCAGGCATGTCCTTCGACCGATTTGACTCATTTTAAATATCAACCTGTGTACAGGAACTTCCAAGGTTTCTATCAAAGTAGCAATGTTTACAACAGACATTACATAGACTGACAGACCGTGATGCTCAAATCCATTTAGAATCTGATGCTGATCAAGAATATATACACTTTCTGGAGGTCTCTGAAACTTCCTTCTGGGCGTTTCAAACATTTTGACAAAATCTGTCCGTCGGTGATGGGTAAAAAATTTGTAACTGATTTGAAACGAAATAAATGGAATGGAATGAAAGACACCTTAACCTACCACCAAATTACGTTATAAAAACTTATTTATTGGGAAGAAAAAAATAGAAAAATCATCAAAACCATCAGACCAACGGTTCAATTTTGTTCCAGTAGCTTTAAAAGCCAATATAATTTTCGCAGTCAATCAAAAATGAGAGAAGTAAATCGACGACCTTCTTGGCAGAAGGCCAAGCATCGAACATAAAGTAAGCAAGTATTTTTGAAAAGTATTAAGTCACTTAGAGGAATTTGTTGACAATGAGAAGATCGCCGGCTTCGATATCTAACAGAAGAGAAATTTATATTCGAAATTCTTATCCGCGAAATGTAAGTGAAATGTAAAGACTTGAGCCATACGATAAAAACCAACGGTCGATAAATGTTAATAAAAAGTAGATAATTTCAACTACTAATGATGAAGCAAGAGAAACCTTTACAGTTTGTTACAACGCTCGCTTTGGTGTTCAGGAAGATTAAGCTTCGTGCTTGGTGAGATGGGATGAATGCTATACATCAGTTGATGAGCTCGATATACTATTTTCAAGAATTAAAAACAAAGAACCCAAAGTTCCGCAAAGAATCATACCCTACAAGAGACCTCTTGAAAACGAGCAAGAAGCTTTCAGGTAATCACGGTGCAGCTTGACCTACGCAACCCCCAAAAGTCATTTGTTTCAGTTTCTACAGTGTGTTCTGCGTAGTATTGCATTTCAATGTAGGCCCACTAAGACTAAGTCGTGATTTGATTTCAAACTAAAAACCAAAAATTAACGCATTTTTTTTGCTTGAATTAACTGAGAGATCGTTGTTTGAAATTTGAACCTTCCCAGGCTCAATACTTTATAAACAGATAATGCGTCTATTGCTCTTTTCTCAGCCAACTCTGCAAACTATTTCCTTCTTCTTTATTACAATGTTGCGAAGACTTGATTGAATCTCTCAATTTTCTTAAAGCCATTCAATTTTCGCTGTTAGGTTTAAATATCGTAAAATTCACGCTTACATGAGTATGTGTGTATAATCACTGACATATCTAACCTTTCTTTCAACCTTGCTGACTTACATTTACTTAACTTGCTTAAGCTTGCAGAGTAAGGAAAAACTTGAACAAATACGTTATAAAAGCAAACAAGAAACGAAACAAGTCCGCAATGAAAATAAATAAAAATATGTTTATTTTAATTAATTAATAATTCCGTCCCACACACACGTGAGAATTATGGATAAGGCCGACAAATTCGTATATGAAACAACTGAAATAATTTATTGTGGATTTCTTTTATCATCGCCATCATCATCGCCATCATTGTCAGTCTGTCTCCCTATCTGTCTCTCAGTCAGTGAATAAGCAGCAGTGGCAGTAGTCAACTACTAGTACTAGTAGTAGTAAATGTAGTCGATTTCTCATTGCTTTTGTAGTCGTCATTAATGTTTTATTCAATAAAAACGAGCAACGGCTGATGTGTGAATTAAAAGCAAAATTATCGTGTGGCAAAGAAAATCTGCAAAACAGAGCAGAGACGCTGACACGTAAATGTCTTACGTCTACGTAAGCTTGTAGCGTTTGCTAGTGATAAGTGTTTTCTTTCGTTCACTTCTTGTATATCTGTGTATTTGTATGAGAAACACACACAAGACAAATGGGAAATCGTTATTATAAAAATGTTACAAATTAATACATGATGCATATATTTGCGTGAAAATATGTATATTAATGTATGTTTAATGTACATATATATATATATGTACGTAGGTATGGATATCTGCTTTTCCTCTACAAAAGCACTGGATTTTAATGACGTACCATTGACTTGACATATTTCAAAGGGAATTATTTCTTATGACTATTACTATGTATGGCATGCAAGTATGCATTATTTGTTTTTCCTGTTGTTGTTGTTGTCAATCTTTATGTTCAAGTTTGCCAAAAACAGTTTATTCCTTGATCGCTTAGTCGAGAAAGAAGTTGTTGAAAATCAACTACAGTTTTAATCAAATCAAATCGCAAAGCTCTGTTCATGCAAAGACACTTAAATTTTCACACGGTTTTCATTTCATTTGTTCGCTTTTTCAAAACTTTATCTCTTAAAGGTGAATATAGAACGTACGAATGACTTGTGATTTGAATATTTTCATCGAAAACTTGTTTTATATATTAACACATTGTATACTATGTTTGATAACAATTTTGTGAAAAAAAAAGAACAGCCGCGACTATGATTACAGGCACTTGTAGTCTTTTTTAACTTAACTTCAATTTACCCAAAAAAAATTTCGTGTTAAAATGTGTGCCATATGGAATTGAACTTCTCTTTTCTGTTCCTCGTTTGCACGCTAAGTACAATAAGTTCAAAGAGAAAATTCCAAAGCGATATCAAATCATGTGATTTCTTTAAATCAAACAACAAATGTAATCAATGTAGAAAATGCAGTTTTGCGCGTTTCTGTGTGCACTAAATAACTCAATGGTACTAAATGAACTAAACGGTATACTGTTATTTTATATATAGTGAAGAGAAAGGTCAAAATCATCAAATTTAATCGTTCTATACATTGATACTTTGTCTCACTTTATCATTATCACCAATAAATGTCGCTGATCAAAATACATGCAAACACTTATTAGATGAGCATATAAGTCCCCATTACTTTTTTTAAGAGACAAGGTTACCTTGTCTGTGAGCATTGGCTCCACTATGACTTCTCGATGTGAAAGTACCATCTTTAAGCTTATGCAACAGTATACAAACTTCGACTAATGTGTACATAGCCCACTTTTTGGAAGCTAGCTTTAAGTGTAAGTAAAATTTTGTAAACCAAAGAAGTCAAACATGCGCCGAAGTGAAAGTAGTCCACCAAGGCAGCCTATGTTTTTAAGGTTCGTGTCTTCGCTAAGTTACGTTTTTTAAATCAAACAAATAAACTAAGAGTCAAAATTAAAAGATGTTAGGAAGAAATCAGATGTAAAACAAACTAAATCTCCAATTACGATCGCAAAACCAACAAAACTCAGTTATTAGTAGTATCTCTCAGGCACAATTACAGTAAAAATACTGGAAGAAAGGAATGTTAAAATCGACTTATAACAATTTTCAGAGGCATTACGTAACTGCAGGTTGTAGATACGTGTTGAAAGTAACGAAATCTATCAGCAACACCTAATTTCATTGGTAAATCCCTTTTCGATTACCGGCAAAATCGCGTCAAATATGCCCTCCCCATATACATAAGACACTAAATTAACGCTAAACTATGATTTGAGTAAATTCGTTAAAATTTTTTACAACACACTTTGTATATTATAACTTCCCGCCAATCGTATACATACAGCAGGTGGTAAATAGTAACAATAAATTTCTTTTTTAATTTTTTATAACATCAAGTGTGATTTCATTTTTTATCAAGTTTGTATTTTCCATATTTGTTTAGTTTTTCTCACCATTTTGTTATCCGTTCAATTAGCAATTACCTTAGTAGAGGCGCAAGCAAAGTGTAACGGTAGCCCATCTTGTAGTAAAGACAAACATGTGAGCTGCGTATAGCAGGTAAATATCCTTCTCTATGCGAAGGATAATAGGTTCGTTACGAAAGCAGCGACGCAGCTTAGGAGCATAATTAAGAATAATATTTGGGATGTTAACTGAGTGTAGTAAGTTCTAAATTGAAACTATCATCTGAGAGTAGTGGTTCTAAGTTGAAGCTATCATCACAGGACCTTATCAGTCACAGCTGGTGTAAGCATGTTTATCATTAAACCACATAAGTGTACCTTATATTGCAAAGCCCGGCACGGAAACATTAACTAACTGCATACTGCACAAATCTTTATATTGTTATCGCCAGATCTTCCTCCTCGTTGTTAACACTAGTTCGATTATTTATTATCTGTTCGAGCAAAGTTCTTATGATAACAGTCGGCAGATCAGCATGAAATTCATATGTGGTTAGCGATAGTCAAAGCTATAACTAAAGCGTTTTTTTACCTTTGCCTTGAAAAACAAATTCGTATTTCCTTAAAAAAAGCCTTTGCACATCTGATAAAGTATGCATTAGACATAAAGACAACGGCTGGCGGGGCGACGAAATGCAACAATATCCTTCGCGAATTCAGCTATTAGTGCGAAAATTATCCGCATCGATAAAAGCGGTATTCCCAAGAGAGCGTCATCTTCTTTCATAAATTACGGAATGACGTTACATCGTGTGATAGCCCTTGACTCAAGTTAAGTCATTACAGCCCACATATATATTTATTATCATAACCTCTGTACTTCGATCCGATTTTTCCCTTAACACGATTTAATCGTTTGCTAAAGGCGATCGAAATAAAGAAAATTAAAATTAAATAACAATAAAAAAGGGTAGAGATTTTTCGTTAATATAGACAAATAGATTTTACATACGACATAACCTTAAAAAAAAAAAATATGAAAAAATCAAACGAAAGCGTTGCGGGATCAATTTGTGTGATTTGTTCTGCATGTGTATCGATATTTATATAAGAATATGTTGAATAAGAAGAGGAAGTGAGAAAAGACTTACAAACTATTGAGATATGCAGGTGATAATGTGGGTGTCGCGCCCGATTAGTGTTCATTGATGTAGTTTCGCTCTAAGAGAGAAACATGCCGTTTTACTTGCTCCTTCCTTCCAATCCCATTAAAAATAATGTCTATGTTGAAAGCGTGATGACAATGAAAGTCACTAGAATTTCTTTTCATATACATCTTGCGTTCACAATTCATAGAATTCAGCAAAAGTTACCACATCGTCATTAATTAACCATTTAATCATTTAATTATGTGAGTTATATTAATCGTTTCTTTGCTGCGCTCCACGTAGCCGTTAAAATCAAAGAATACTATAAACAATGTTTGTATGTATTTCTACATTTCTTCGAACAACTAACTCATTGTTCTCATATGCTCGCCCACTGTTCTCTCGCCACGCGTTCCATTACTCTTGTTATTGAGATTGTATTTGTATTTCTTAATTGTTTATTCTTGTAAATGTATTTATTTTCACCCATTTAGGGCTTTATTGATTCCATATGCATATATACATATATTGTACATTTATAGGTATTCACATACGAGATTGTGTATCATTTGATTCGGTTGTTAATTAATTTTCATTTTGGGAAATGTTTGTCTGAAACACAAATAAAAATTGATCAATTAGTATTCGACCACAGCCACACTGCAATAACAAATATTTGTAGACATATATATATGTTTTATATATAATTGTATACAAATAAATATATATGTATATGTATTGTTTTGTGGTTAGTACGCAATTTTATCCAGCAACAGCATTTTTCCAAATTTGTACAAGCAATGCATTAAATGCATTGTTTCAATTTCGTAAAGATAGACATCGCTGCTTAACCTGAATGTCAAATAGAATCGTCCGATTGTGTAGATTGTGTTCGCATCTCTCATTCCATATCTTTTATATGTTTATTGATAACATCAGTGTTAATATGGGAGAGATTTTTAAGAATCAATTTACGACGAAGCACTTTACGTCCTTGCCTCTGAACTTTACGTTCAAAAATTGTTTTGAATTAAATCCAAACTGGTCACATAGGTGCCTCGTACTCTCAATTATTTCAGTATTAAAGCAAATCGATGGCTTCTTGCTACAAGCTCTAATCTCCAAGTATCCTATAATCCAAGAAATGCGTCTATAAAGATATCTTTCGCTTAGGTTCATGATTGGTCTACCGATTTCTGCGATGGTACATGTCTATGCGCATTGGTTGAAAGTCTTCAGACCAGACCGCTGAAACCTTCTTGGAATCGTCGACCAGCCAATCAACATCATTACTTGGAAAATGCCACTACCGCCCTAAATGCTATTGAGGCTGATCACATTAAGCTGGTGAATATCGGCAACGTGGACATTGTCAACGGCAATGTGAAATTGATATTAGGTCTAATTTGGTCGTTGATTGTACGCTATCAAATCGGTCGTAGCAAATTTCCACCACGTAAGCTGATGCTAGCTTGGTTGCAAGCTGCTTTACCTGAATGCAAAATCACTAATTTGACCACGGATTGGAATAGTGGTGTATACTTGGGCGCCCTTCTGGATTATTGTAAACCTGGCCTTTATCCCCATTGGCGTTCCATGGATCCTAGTCAGAGTGTACGTAATTGCACCAATGCCATGAATTTGGCACAAAGTGAGTTCGGTGTACCTAAGGTACTTGAACCAGAATATTTGGCCTCCCCGTGGTTAGATGAACTATCGGGTATGACGTATTTATCATATTTTATGAAACCTGGTGGCCCCGGATACAATGCCACCATGAGATGGGTTAACACGCAAACAAGGGAAACAGTGAAAAATTTTACGGTAAGTTAAGGAAGTGAAAAAAATGGTGCCAGTAACATCAAGTATTTATTTTTATATTCCTCACGTAGACGGATTGGAATGACGGCCGTGTTCTGTGCGAAATTATTAAAGGTTTAGGCGGTCCAGCCCCAGCTCCTGAAAAACTCAGCACTGATCCCTTCCATTACGAGAACAACGTACGTAAAGCCTTGGATGCTGGTCTAAAATTGGGAGTACAACCAGTGCTTTCAGCTAAAGATATGGCCAATCCGGAAGTAGAGCACTTGGGCATAATGGCTTACGCAGCTCATCTGCAATGGGTGCCCCCTAGACCACCACTTTCGGACATGATAAACGTGCTATTGGAAAGTACTTCAGGAAGGGTAGGAGAACAGGTAAATAAATGGCTTTCGCATTTTACTTTTATACGTGTTCTCAGCTTTTAATTCATTATAGACCCATTTTCGTGTGGACATACTTACCCGGGAAATAAGTCTTAGCAGTGTTAAGGCGTTTATAATACCTCCTTCTGGTCATGCTCAACCGATACGCCTGAATGCTCATGGCGAAGGGGTGTATGTGCCCGATAAGTATGGCTTGCATGAAATCATGGTAGAAATCGGGGATGACAGCTTGGGTGGACATTTCTTTCGTGTTTTACCACGTTTCGTTCAAGTAGCCCCACCTGGTATGGCACCCTGCGCATTAGGTAGTTTAGTTGAGGTTTTAGTCAATGCTACTGGAGCTCCCAAAACAGAGGATATCCTGGTGACAGCCGTCTCACCTACAGGGATTTCACACAATTGTCCTCTGAAAAAAGTAGAAGAAGGTCATAGTGCTATTTTCAAACCAGATGAAGCGGGTATTTGGGAAATAGCGATCACTTATCAGGGACGCCATATACAGGGTGGACCGTTCACCTGTTCCGTTTTTGACGCCTCTGGTGTATCTGTGCACGGTTTAGATGGAGCAATGCCCTTGCGTGCTCACTCTTTTGAAGTAGACGCCCGCGGTGTGGGTGTAACTGGTGAACTACATGTTGACATTGTGCATGATAAACGTTCCCTGGTATGCTCGGTGGAAAGAATTGTTGACAATAAATTTCGAGTCACTTTTATGCCTCGTCAAAATGGCAAATATCGTGTTTATGTTTATTTCAATGGTTACGATGTTAAAGGCTCGCCGTTTATAATGCGTGTGGGCACCAAGGGTAGATCTGGCAAAACGCGCAGCAGTCCTCTGTATGAAAATAAACATCGTTCGGACAGCCCTTCTATGCATTATACAACAACAACAAGTTCACGTCACAATGATTACCGCAATATCGCCACATCGTCACTCTCCCGCAGGGATTTACTCAATCAACATAATGCCAATAACAGCACCGGTGCTGGGGTTACTGCAACAAGCATTGGCACCACAGAACGTCAACGCTCTTACTCACCACAGTACTCACCCAAACAGGATGCCACAGATTATCGCACTAGCTCCAGTTATTACAAGAGGGAAAGCGAGGTAAGGTTCACGTTTGTTCATCTGCAACTATTTAAAATTCCGAGTAAATGCATGGATGTATGCTCGCACATATTTGTGTCTCTGAGTGTGCGTGTGTGTATGTGTGTGCGTGTGTGTATATGTATATATTAGCAAAGAGGGAGATTAAGAAAATTGAAATTTGTTGTTGCACGCCATGGCAAGAGATTTTAACACAATGACACAGACGGAATGCAAATACAATATCGTACGATGAGCAAAAATAACCGGGTGAATATTTAATCACAACAATGTGTATTTGCAGAAGCACTAGAGGGGGCAACAGACAAAAATTACTTAACCTAATCTGTGAATTTACATTAAATGAGGAATTGCTTGCATTTATTTCATGGGAAGAGCAAGGGTTCTTGACCAAATTTTGAGGACATTTGTTAATAAAACAATGAGCACCGCAGTCATTGCGTTAATTCCGTTTCATGAGAAGTCCTTAAGGGTTTTCTCCAAAGATAACTAGCGTGATTCGTTACGCGTTACGCAGAGAGTCGTTTACCTTTGTGTTATGAAATAGATAAGAAAATTATTCAAACTCTTGTTATACAACTCAACACTTCTTTGTAATCGTAAAACTTATTGAAAACTGTTGGCGAAACACGTTCTCTTTAAAAATAAACTTAAACCATTAAACACACGTTTACATTTTATACGCCACAAAAACCCACACATTTTTAGGCATTATCAACACCGCCGCCGCCACCAACACAGCTACCGTTGCGTGAACATTATAATGACTCACCATTACCACCACCACCGCCATCATCGTCATCATCGACTGTTAAATATTTGAACTCGAACGATTTGTATATGCTTACCTCAACAAGACGTGATTCGAAAAACTCCTCCAACGCATCGTCAATGAATCGCGATTACTATTACGATAAAGAGAATGAACTGTACGGTGGCAATAAGAGATGTGAACGTGATTTTAAATTGGCGCCGCTATCAAGAGAAGTAGAACAACAAAAACACTCACAGCAACAGCAACAGCAACAGCGGCGGAGGCCTCCGTACGAGAATGAAACACGAAACACAATAAGAAGTTCAGCCAACACTACAACAACATACACAACAGCTAATAGGCTGAACACCATAGCATCGAGTCCTACACACAATGTAACTAAACACAAATTTTTTCATTACTTTTCTAGCTTTTTCAATATTTGTTTATGCAAAACTAACAATTTTTTTATGTAAATATCAAAAAACAAAAAAAACAATTTGTTGTAAATTTTAACATATTTTTAAATTTTCGTCTTATCCGTCTTTCTTGTTCTTACTAGATAAGGTCCAGCGAAATAAGAACCCATAGCCCATTGACAATAAAAACATCAATACCGTACGAGAGCCCCGTGCGTAATTTAAGTGCTAGTCCTCGTCACATGTCAGCCTCACCAGTGCAACGTTATTCGCCTAATAGCGCTTATATAACTACAGCTACACATCGCATGAATAGTCCCAGCACTCCACATAACAAGGTAACTGAAAATATTCAAATTTTTAACCAAATCCCTATAAATGCTCATATTCTTTTCAATTTCTTAGAATGGTTACGAGTCACGTACGGTGGAGAAGTCTTCAACTTATAAGTCGACCTCGAATTATGTGTCGGACTCAAATATAAGAGCGAGCCCTTCATTATATACTACCGCTGAACGTTTGCGACGTACTGCCTCACCTGAACCGCGTGTTGATCATTCGTCCAATGTTAGAGTATCGTCTACGAAACCAGCTTCAGCCAGACGTGACAGTTGGGATGTCATCAATAAAACGAAACATTTATTCTCACACAATTCTTTGGAATCGTTAGCCAATATGACCGAGAATCAATTAAATACAGATTTGAGTTATAATCGTCCTGAAGTCGATCACGAAACGCAACGTAACACCCAATATAATAAATTTTCTTTAAACGAACAAAAATTTCAAAGACCACGTCACGAGTCTAAAGACTCTTTAGATGACGTCGACCATTACAAGTGAGTTATGTAAAAGATGTTTTAAGAAAGTGTTACATAAATGTTTTGATTTCCCTTCAGACCCAGTGCCATCACTGTTAAATCACACTCGAATAATACTTACACCGACAAATCTGGCGGCTATACTCGCACTGTTAAAGAATCAAGTCAACAAGTTCTTACCGAAAGCACTTCGTCCACTGGTGTCAATGGTAATTACGGTTATAGCTCTTTGTCTCGCTTTCGTCCCATTGACAATATAACGGGTATTACTGGCGCTCGTGCTATACGAGTTCAAGATATACCAAATGGAGCTATCGGTCGCCCAGTGGAATTTGAAATTGATGGCTCCAAAGCTGGTTCTGGCAATTTGGAAATCTTGGTTAACGGTGGACGAGTTACTTCATCCGTACGTTCACTAGGTGGCCAACGATTCATAGCTAGCTTTACTCCACATGAACCGGGTATTCATACAGTTCAGATTACATTTAACGGCGAAACCATACCAGGTAAGTCAAGTAATAATTAATCCATAATTACTTGAATTCGTCCCAAGGCTTTTCGATTCAAATAGACATCATTCACTGCCAACAATTATGCAAATCCACCTAATCCGCATAAAGTGTAAATTAAAAATTTTGCTACTTGTGGACTTCGGTAATATTTTGCGTGAGCTACGTCATATATTTTAGATTATTTTTCAAATTCGGTTTCTACATTCGCTTCTGCAAACTCAACTCTTCCCTTGCTAGTCTTCAATCGGTCATCACTTCATCAACTAGTTTTCTTTCAAAATTTCAAATCCTCACCTTCACTTTAAACAGACTGTGACATAAATATCACACTGTTACTAGCGGTATAAGAAAACAAATAAAAACACTTTAGCCGGTCGCAGCCCTACTTCATATAACGACTATTCAGAATTAAGCGGTTTATGGGCAGCAGTCGAAAGAGTGGGCTGATGCGAAGCGTTTTCAATAGCATTCGTCCTTGCGCCAAAACACATTAGGGTGCCAAGTTTTCTCGCAATGTCTCAAAAATTCCGACTTGTACCACACAGACAGACGGACATACCAGCTTAGATCGATTCAGAAATCGATTCGGCACAAAAAATGTCAGAAATATCTCAAATACGTCTGTGCGTTGCACACATTCGCACCCTCCTTGTGCAGGGGATACTTAATCACTTCTTGGTGGAGGCAAGCATGAACTTTCATTCCTACATTTTTATTATTGCTATCTTACCTTTTTTTTTAATTTTATTGAAAACTCTTTCGATTTCTTATATTTAAATATATTAAATCAATTAACTCACATAGTAATTGAATTTGAAGGCGCCAATGAGGCTTTATTAACTTTATTCCATTTGTAAATTAAGTGAACACTTTAGAATTTGTATTGAATTTTAATAATTTTCATTGTTATTGTGTAAATAATTTCTTTGCTTTACTTTGATTTTTTAATGAATACTTTTTCTGGTCTCTGTTGCTGGTAAAAGTTGCAGAAGGCATTTATATATACGTTTCAAAAAAACATTGCAGACGATAATAGCAACTAAAGTTGCTTCTATAATAAATTACTTTTAAACACCCTGCACTGTACACGAAGATAATTTTTGTTATATATTTATTGTATTAAAGCAAAGACTTCTACCACTTTACTATAATATGCTCCACAATTCAAACTGCGTTTATTTGTAAAAGTTTAAAAACTACTGTTGGTATGGATATACTTCGTTATTCTGTATGGAAATATTTACAAAGCCTTGAAGATCAAAGGATATACATGTCTATATTTATGTATAGATATATACATATATGTATATATATATATATATATATTATATATATATACACGAGATATAGATAGATATATACGAGTATATATATATATATATATATATACATTTATTATTATATATATTATGTTTATTAATCCGATCATTTCTTGCTGTAAATGCTTAATCAACTTCAGGGGAAAATTTCGCTCCATACGACCATAAAGGCTTTGCTCTTTCTCTAGAAACTAAAACTTAAAACATAAACTTTTTGGTTATATATTCTTATTCCCTATTTTTATAGAAATTTATTTCGAATTTCAAAAAAAGCACAGAATTTAGTAAAATTAATTTAAAGAAGTGTTGGTTTGTTTTGTAAACATAAGACAAGTTGACATCACTGGTAACAGGCAAAAAGCAGGTGTGCACTAAAAAAAGGTTTATGTTCTCTCGAAATCTGCAAAAGAGAGAATAGGAGAACAAAAGAGAGACAGAGATTGAAAGAGACAGAGAGAGAGAGAGGAAACAATTAAAATATGTCTTTATTGACATCTTAAGTCGAATTATGGAAACCATTCCAAATGTCATAAATTTGATCTCGAGTCGAGGTATTCATAATGTCAAAGTATCATATATTTAAGGTACTGATGACGTTTCAAAGAGGTCAATACATACGAAAAGTATTAAGTAAATAAAAAATAAATAGAAAATCTGCCTTTGAGTTTGTTGGAATCGTTGGTTTACAGGCTTTTCAAACTTTGCAAGTATTTCTTGACTTTTCTATGTATACAGAGAAATATTTCACATATGTATATTATCTGAAAATTTGACATTAACGCAGTGATCAAATCGATTGTCTACTGCGAGGACTTTCTTCTTGAATGATAGATAGGTTGGTTTATTTTAATAAGTCTTTTATTGGCAACAAATCTTTTAATTTGTTTAATTACTTACCTCTCATACTTTTTTTTTACTCAACCAATTAGTTCTTTGCTCCATTGAAGTAAATACAAACGGAGATGTTCCCTATAAACTTCTACAATTTCGGTTACATATGCGAATTCAAATATTCTCCACTTTAGTGGAGTTAAAGCAGATCTATGCGTGATACTATATAAGGTCGATCATATCTGCAGGATATCCGATCCAACGGGAGTTAAGCAGAGACACTTTTAGATTTCTAAAGTTAAGCTAATAGGAAAATTGTGGCCTCGAATATTTAATGCCCACTATCTCAAACTAATGACCAAAACATTCATTTTATCTTTTGTCGTTCGCGACCGTATTGTAAGGATTTGCATGGCAAATATTGTGGTCTTATCCCAATTTTTGCCATATCGGACGTTATAACCGCGGGCAACAGATGGTCGAACTGACATGGTATTAAAAATAAAAATTATTCACGGTAATATTTCCAAAACGCATTTACGAAATAAAAGGATAATGAAAGGGCGGAGTACACCTTTCAGTGAAGGCAAAAAGTCTTTACAGAACAACAATTGTTTACGATAAGTTTCGCAAATTTTCTACCACATCTTCCTAAATTTCAACCGCAAAGCAATATTCATGAATAGGAAAAATTCTCTAATGTTTACTACCATTTAACATCTACAAGATGCTTGGGTATTTTGGTGGCTTTCTGTAAAAACCAGGCGGTGAGAGAGCCGGCAAATGCCATGAATTGATTTGATTCGATGAATCGATTTTTATCATTTTTCATTTTAATCAGATGGGAATAAAATGAAAACATTTAAGAACAGTCTTCTTCTTCTTTTTGTACAAGTTTCGAAAATTCAATCATGGCTCATATAAAACAGCTTGATATACAGATATGGCTAAATCTAGCTTAATATTGACAACCCCCAAGAATTTTTATGTACGTTATGGGGTCTCCAAGAGCTGTTTCAAGCCACTGCATTATGCACTTTATGAGATCTTCAAGGCATTAGAAAGACTTGAACCTTGAAAACCTAATATAATGAACCTAATATATAGGATGGATATAAAAAACCCCTGTCCGTTGTTTCTTGTTGTAAAGAGTGTCCTAACATTTATGCAAGGTTTGATTTAAATGCAAGACAGAGTTATTTTTTTAATTGTAATTTTTTTTTTCATTTTATCATCATGTACATAGGATAAGGTTATGTGTAGAATAGGACATGGGGCAAATATCCTTTAGGGTCTTGGTGACACATACGTACTCTTTTATCGTTATTTTTCATATGGTTTATTATAAGGTATATAGAATAGGGCTATGAGTAGAATATGGAGGCAAATGGCCTCCACGTTTTTGCTCACTCACACGCGCTCGTTTACGCAAATTTTCCCTATAGTTTATATAACTTCTTTTTCAATTTGTATCAAATTTGGTAATCGGAAGTAATAGTGACAATAAATATCAATGTTTTTAGTCACAGCACAGAAAAGCCTAGGAAAAATACTTGTAACCGCGTGGTGATTGGTGACAATTCGACGATGTTGCTCAGGACACGTCTCTAAATATGAAATACTTCAATGAACTAAGTGCATTGGAACTTTGATGAAAAATAGCGCAACGTAAAGTTCAATTAACACAACTTCATGCTGTGTACAAACGAGTCAGGGCGAGAGAGCCTACAAAGAAAGAAAACAAAATAAATTCAAGAGAGAAGAGTGAGAAAGAAATTGGAGAGTGAGAAAAAGGTTAAGAATGCGAGTATGAGATAGTTGCATGAATATTATAGCGTTTGCTGAAAAAAAAGTTTAAATGGCTTTTATTAACCAAGGCTTAAACTCAGAGCGATCAGTTGAGATCGCGATTTCAACAAAATTGACACGTCAACGGAAAATCAACGAAATTAAAGCGAGAATTAACCAATCGATGTATTAAAAAAAAGAAAAGAAACATAACACAAACAAAAAAAAACGTGTATAAGTGAAAATTTGTAGTGAAATTAATAAATGAAAGAAAGAGTAAATAAAACACATGCGAAAAAAAAACAGAGATGAGATTAGAGAAATACATGTTTATATCAAAGAATTAAAAAAAAAGATATTCTATTAAGTGAGAAACTAACCTAGAAATTCTTTAAATATTTCATTAATTAATGAAAACATTATAAAAATCATTTATATCTACACATAGTTACGACTTACTGTTAATTAAAAATAATTGCTACATATATGACTAAACTGAATTGTGTATAAATGTAAGTGAGTGCGTATGTCGCATTCATAAATGCGTTTGCGTAGAGTTTGAGAAGCTCTGCTTGCAAAAATTAAAGGAAAATGCAAGCAAGTGTTTAACAAAAAAAAAAAAAAAAAAATGTTTTTTAAAGAAAACCTTAAATGAAAACATTTTTATAATAATGTTGAACTACGTTCAAGCAATAAAGTGCTCCGGACATGACAGCATTCTTTGAACATGACTACATAACATTTATTAAAAGAGCAAAAAAAAAAAAAAAAACAACAAAATACAAAAGAACAACAACAACAAATAACAACAATATTACTAGTTTTCTGAGCCAAAAATATATGCAAAATTTTACCAACAACGACAGCAACGACAAGAGTCTTAAGATATTTTTATTTGCCAGAAGAAGCAAAGAAATATAAACAAAAATGTGCTTTTTATTTTTGTTTTTTTTTTCTTAGATTCAGATGCAGAAAAACCAGTTTAATGAACCTTTAAGCTTATGTTTTTTAAGATTTATGTTGCATTGTTATGATTATTATTGTTATCGCTATTGTTATTGCATTTGGTTTTTTTGTTTATTAATCGTAATAAACTTTGACTTTTTTTTTTTAATCTTTTGAAAGGCATCCACCTTTGGAAATCATCGAAACGTAATTCTGTCGAGGCGAAAATAGCGAATGGAAATTGCTTTTTAGCCGGCTTCGAATGGAAGCTCACTTACACACAGAAAGAGTGTAAATGAATATAGAAAATTAAAACTCCACAAAATTTTGATAGGTTGGTTCACTATGTGCACTTGTCAATGCGCCTGCTGAACTTTCATTGCAGGATCTGCCTTTGGGCAAACTTGATTTTGAATAAATCAATTATGTGACGGAATTCATGATAGATGGCAGGTGTCTGTTCAAAATCATATTTTGCAAATGTCCAGCCAGTCAACATCCAGCACTGACGTAGTTCACAGCACAAAGGATACGAACTAAGCGATATGTTCTTCTTTTTTTTCTTTTCGAATATATTTAGGTGGGCTTTAAGGATTCGATAGCTTTGATAGAATGGCGGATTGTCCTTCTCCTATTAGATTTCATAAATGAAAATATTTTTGGGAAGAAAATTCTTTCCTTAGCTTAGGGCTCATGCATGAAACTTACCTTGTGGGTGATGGCCGTTTTTTTTTTAGTTTCTGAGCCCAATGGCCCCCATATGCACATCAATTTAAACCCTTTTCTGAAATATTCTGCAATCAGAATATAAAGATGTGTAGGAATTGTGACATGGCGTACTCATTACTTTTGTGACCTTTAACCCTAATCGCACCACAGGTTTTTACAGCGAATCATACCACGACGTGACTGTCACTCATTTCCGAGGACCCTAAGAATAATTAAAATCTTATCATGTTCACTTATAGTTTAAATTTGTCTATAGGTCTAAACAGACTAAACATAATAATCAAAAAATTGAAGTTCAAAGTTCAAAAGTGTCATCGTGACCCGATTGGGATAGCAGAGAGTATATTCCACTAACATTCTCCTACGATCTCTCGGTTAGATATACTTGTTGTGCTCTCTAGATTTTGCAGTAACACGTTATGGAACGTTATGAAATATTTATGTCCCACACATGTTTTCGGAAGGATTTTTATTGCTTCCTGGCCTCGCAAGTTGGGGCATGTACTACTCATAGTGCTCCTAATAAATTGAATATAAGGAAATAAAAAATTTGAACTTTATGAAGTATAAACAATTCTCCGATACGGTAACAGACTTTAATATTCACTCGAACTGGAAGAAAACTCCCTGCATAACCTAACCTTCCCCATTTACTTGCCTTCGTTAAAAAAGTAAGCAAAGGTGGTGTCTGAAGCAGATATGTATCTTTTCAGCTACACAGAACTTACATCACTTATCTGCCCTATGTGCAGAGCAACTTAAGATTTACTGTGCGCCCCATTCGATTCAGAATCATTTCCCGAATCGATTTACGCACGTGTATCCTTATCATATCTATTTATTTATTTAGTCGAGACATTTTTATGAAATTTCCTGCATTAAAATGTTATGACGCAAGGACGACCTCTATTGAAAATAAAAGCCCTATTTTAAAAAATCATTATAAAAAAATGTTTTCCTTTTCAATAGTTCTGGACAACAATCGGTACGAAATAATAGTTTTGCATTCCGCAACAAAGTCTTGCTTGCAGCGTTTTGTAATGAAAATCAGCTAATAGGAGTGCTTTGTCATGTAAACATATTATACGGAGGTGGAGCAAGTTTACTATTTCAGATTCCTGCCATACAAATCTTTCCCAAACAATGTTTAGAATTACAAATTGGGACTGTGTTAATTCAAATTTGCCATCACCTCTCGTATAAGACTTCTTCAAAATCTTATTTTCATAAATTTTTAAGTATTCCATTTCCACATAAAGATTTCCCTAAATTCTTAATTTTGAATTGCAATGGTGCGAAGCCTATTTTCCAGTTCTATGCTCTAGCAATTACAAAAAGTGACTTCCGCAATGCCCACACAACGTTGCCCGCGAAACTGTTCAAAATGAAATTCTGGAATACCTTTTGTGTTAAGTCTTGCAGTGAAAACTTGACGGCTTTTATGTTGCTTTAGTAGCGCTTTCCGCTTGACAGTAAATAGGTCTTTAAAGTTCCGAAAAGCAAAGTGTTTTGTGTAATATTTTGCTGTAAATCGTATCTCTGGAGGAGGAAATACAATGTAAATGCATTTTTTAATTCACGATTAGTTGAGCCGAAAAAGAAAGAAGGGTAGTACCTCAGCTATGAAAACAGGGAAAACTTACCGATAATCGTATGATAACCTTAGCAAAACGAGATTCCCTCCAACCGTCTAAAGCAATTCCCAATGAGATTGGGAATATTGTATCATCTCAAACTGTTCGTCGACGATTATTAGGTACCAATCTACCAGGAAGCAAGTACCTACGCTAAGAAAAATTAATTTAAAGAAAAGGAAAAACTTTACTCTTGCTCACAAAAATTGGTGCGGACCAGAAGGTGGCAACAGTTGAGAAATGTATATTACTTTGAAGCGAAAGAATGTGAAGTTATTTGTAAATTTAGCTAGCAAAGGCGCAAACCAAAAAAAAGATGTATCTATGCACGCAAACGTAAAATGTCTATTATTGGGGATAGATACGATTATTGTTTTATATTGCGGCAAAGCTACAATGATATCAGAGATATCACTGAAATATATGAACTCGCCCTCCTGGCAGCTGAAACACTATTCATTTTATTTTCATACATAACAATATACATGTATAAGTTTAACACGTTATTATATAATTCTTGTTTATTATCAAAACATAATTGATTAGATTTAGATTCTAGCCATAGGTGTTAAAAATGGTCTGTTATTACTAGTATATACTATTCTAAATTCGTAATCGCATTTCCCCACAATAACTTTGTTTGATTTTAAAAATCTATTTACTTGGGAAAAGCATTCATCCGATATATATTGCTTGAATATTTTCTGTGGTAGCATGCCTTGCTTGCTTTAGGTTTTCCAATTTTTTTTTTGGTATGTTTCCACATGCCTTCAAATAACATCTCTGTATTTTTTAATTGCGTCCCGTATAAAACTTTTCCTTCCATGTAATTCCAATTTATCTCCTCTATTCTTGCTTTAATATATTTGTACGACTCTCTTATACAGTGGGTGGGCCGGACATTTCTTTCATCACCTAAATTTATATTTTCAACTAGCGAAAAATAGCCCTCTATTGGACTGTTCGCGGGGGATTTGCTTTGCGAAAAACAAATAGGCTTTAATAACTGAAATCTTAGCGGTTCTTTGTGGAATGAATTTGCCGTCACGTGTTAACACTTTCTTCGATGACTTATGAAATAGTGAAGGCAAACTGTCGTTGATTATATTGCAACTATGTACAAATCATATTATAAGGATGCTGTATAAGGATCAGAAAATCACTTTAGTGAATATGTAGACAAGTTCATAAAGCGTAAAGTATTGTTCTAGTTCTTTCAATGCCTTGCAAATTTTTTGTTGTACTCTGTGGCGCATTTGAGAATGCTTTGGGAAAACGCCACTTAGGTTCGTTGAAAAACAGCCTTTTAATGGACTAAGATAACGGCATCCGAAGTTTCTTCGATGATAACGACGATGCCAGTGACAGGAATAGATTTTATTGTAACCAGCCAAACTTTTCTCGAAGCTAATTTTACCAGAAACACGATTTGGTATTTATCCAAATCAAAAATTCAATAGCCACTAGTAATTTTTCCCAAAAAAATAAAATAGATCCACTTTGTAGTCCAAATTTCGCGAACACTTTATTGAAAACGTATGTTGCTTGCACTTGCTTGTGGACGAGTGCGCACGTAAATAGTAAGAAAAACGCTTCGAACAGTGCAGTGGGAGGCTACTTTTCGGTAGTTAAAAATAGAAATTTAAGTGGTGAAAGAGTATGTAAGAGGGTCGTACAAATATATTAAAGTAAAGCACATTATTAAAGTAAGAGCACATAAATTGGAATTACATGGAAGGAAAAGTTTTATACGAGATGCAATTAAAAAATCGAAGGCAAGTGAAAAAATACCCGAAAAAAATTAAAAACGTACGTCAACTTGGCCCAAGTAAACAGATTTTTAAAATCAAAAAGAATTATTGTAGGGATATACGATTATAGCGCGTCCCAAACTTTTGCATACATTGATCCGGTAGGTAATGAAGAGGATCTTTGTCCGGATTATTCAGTAAATTTAAAGCAATAGTGATAATAAAGCAAGGAATATGTGGATTGCAAGAACGGAAAAGCATGATTTACAAAACGTAGAAAATGACAGTAGGTACTGCGGAGTATTTGTTTGCCGGTTCTTAAAAAGAACTGTAAAACATGAATATCTAAGAGTTTTAACGCACCCGTCTGATTACAGAAAGCTATGTTTGCGTGAAACAAAAAATGTAGGGAAATTATAAGGTTCCTATATTACTTATATATATTTAGCGGCTATACGCCTTACCGGATGATACATCTTGGAAAGGTTATTGATCAAGGATTCACGTGATAATGGTTTCATTTTTTCGCAGCACTTGATTTGGCCACAGCGGTTAAGTAAACTTTCATATTTTCAGTCTCGTATTTGACGTTGTATAAAAACTTTTTCGCACCAAATTTGAACTAATGTAAAGTCATGTTTTGTTAAAAATGTTTTTTTTTTTTAAAGTTCGCGAAGTTTTCTATTTTTATTAAATATTGAATTAAATCCCTCCGAGACATCGTTTAACAGACATCTGTTAACGGCTTATCGGGGCTTTGTAAAAACATTTGGTTTGTGCCTTTGCTAATTACATTTGAAAATATATTCACATCCTTCTCGAGTGGCGAAACAAAAAAAAAATTTGATTGGGAGTGAGCGCGGGAAGGAAAAGACTTTAATATTGAAAATACAGTGAAACATGGCATACGAAATCTTATGATATGAGGTTGTTTTCTTGGGAGGAACCGGTCCGAAATATCTTGTAAAAAACACTATGGATACAGCATAAAACAACGTGCACCTATTTTAATGTCCATCTCTGTACAGCTGAATCTGTAAAACTAACTGTATATTGACAAGGACATTTTGAAATTCTGAGCACTACTTAGTTAGAGACTAATAAATTAGAAATTTCCGATTTCTATAAGAGGATCGGAAAAAACGCTGACCCGCGCTTATTTTATCTACGGGAGATTATTTTGAAGAGAACAAGATACATATTGACCAATAAATATATATTTTTCTAGCTATTTTTTGAACGCACCTCGTAAATTAACGTTTTGACGAAAATTGAAGATCTACTCCACTAACTGTGTGCACTAATTCTCAATGATGCAAAAGAAACGACAAAATTAATATATCGCAGTTGCCATATAACGCTTTCCTATAATGGTGGATATAGAAATAATGTTTTATTAATGATTTCGTACAAACCTACGAAAAGCAACCTTAACTAACACACACACATTAAAATTAATATAAAAACGTTAAAACAAAAATTTTGCTTTATGCCGAATTTTTGACACGCATCAATTGGGAAAAAGAACTTAAAAACTGCCCTTCTTTCTTACCGAATGGAGGCGTCCTTCCGTCCTGTAGTTGTTATTGTTCGCAAACTGCAAAAATGCATTCAGGTTGAATTTAATTTTTATTTACTCAAGCAGGCTTTAACAGTTCTCTTCTTAAAATTCATTCTTATAGACCTTGTATTTTGGGGCTATCACAGTAAATCTAATCTTCATTCTAATTTGCGTAGTCTATACTAAATATTGTTGACATAAAGGATTGCAATTTCCGTGGGCAGAAAAGAAAAATAAATGGACGTATAGACTGACTGTATTAGTTGTTCGAGAAAAATTTAATTTGCTAAGGGGAAGTCAATAACAGATAAACGTCGATCCGCTGACGGCTCGACATTTCGCAACAAATTGCATTACACTTATTGGAGATGTCACAAGCGTAGTGTTAAAACTAGTACACCCGCATCCTATGAAGGCGGTTGTAAAAATCCATATTTAAAGAAATAAAACTGGTAATCTGAGCATATATAAAATAACAGGTAGGAAAAACATAAATGGAAGGCAAGTTTGTTTTTTTTTTTTTTTTTTTTTCTTATAAGACGCATCTGATAGCGTTGTTAATAATCGCAGCAACAAGTGGAATGAACAGAGTTAGGAAATGGAAAGCAACCACAATAAAAGCATAACGAACTTAAATAAGATAAAATTCCAACTAATTACGTTAATGTGTTAGTTAGCAGCACATACGTACATGCACGTACATGCACTTATATGTATTTATATAAGTAGCAGTCGATATGAGGGGCAGTCACAACGCATCGTAATGCATCATAGAGTACCATTTTCGCTAATAATGATAATAATGAAGGTGCGGGTTATAGACATATATGTACACTCACACGAATTGTCTGCTTATATGTGTAGCAAAGCAAATAGTAGTAGTGGCTAAGATTTGATTTTCATTTTGGGAAAAGAAAATATAGCAACGTTTTGTGTTGGAAGGAGAGAAATTTTAGATAATAAAGTTTTTTTTTCGCGCAAATATTACACGCAAAGACTTAAGCTTCCGTTTATAAAATAAACTGAAAAATTATTTTTATAAAAAATGTCAAGTTTCTCTAATTCTTCTTTCTTTGCATAAGGTGTCATTTATATAAATTTATATGGCTAGCATTTGTCTTGTAAGAAATTTATTCCGAACTTCACTCACTCACTCCATCTCGCTTCGAATAGCAATAATTCATTCCAGGGTATGGTTGTTCGTTTGTGTCCATCTTCATACCTTAAATGTACTTAAACTTAGTTAAACAAACATAAATCTTTGTCGTACGTATTTTCTCTTATGTCAACTAAATCTTTCTCTGTTTACGTATTTCATTGAAAATCATAAAAATTGTAATGGAATTTTTTTGCACTAAAAGTGAAATTAAATTTATATTCATTTCGCGCCGGACACAACAAAGAAAATCCATCAAAAGAAAGTTTCAAATCTCTTACGGCCTTTACGATCATAGTAAATAAATATACGCAAAGAGTTATAAAACTGACGATTTATTATAAAATTTGTTATGCGTAGAAAAACTCTTTATCAAAAGCGAAAGAAGAACAACTTTGTATAAAAACCTGGTAGAAGAGAGAGCGAGCCAAGATCTTGGCTAAATAGAGAGGAAGCAGTCTATTAAACTCTTTTGTTAACCATTTTTTAACATTATTATGTGTAGCGTGAAATGAATTTAATCCGCTTCTATGCGATGTACTTTCTTTTGTGTATTTTATTATTTCCCACGAGTGCAGCGAATAAATCTTATGATTGACTGCATGACTAATGACAAATACAGAATCCGATTCTTCTGTCTAATGAAAAACCGAAAGTCAAATTGATGCTACACCATACCAGAGAGTGACCAAGATTGTCATCTGGTAGCTTTTCAAGGTTTATACTTATTATGTGCCATATGGGATGCTACAGTCTCCCGCATTTAAAGACGGCCACAATCGTTGAAATGTGTTTATAGGTCGACGGGTTCGCCTGGACTTTTCTAATGCGAGCCTTTCTTCTTTACTCGCATTGTATAACAGTTTGGATAGATATAATGTCGATGATGTTACCACAAGTGGAATTTCTACGGTTTAAAGTTGGATATGGATAAAGTTGGAATTTCCAAATGACTATAACTTAATTATATGTTTAAATATATATAACATGATTATGTACCATATGCGATACTACATTTCTCTAACAATTGCTCGTAAATAGATTACGCTTACAAAGGCTCGTCTAGGTACACAATCTTAAAGATTTTCAAATTGCAAAACTTTTCCATTCCATAATATTTCCTTAAATTAAATTCTGGCCCCCGATGCTAAATATTTTCGACAGCTTCATCCTACATTATAAGTTACGCTATAAAGTACTGAAAATGGTATCTTGTTATCACATAAAGGCTTACATTCCATGCGAGGCATTACATGCCAAGAAGATTCCAAAAATAGATCAGAATGGTCCAACCTTTAGTGCAGTACGACTATGTGTCAAATCATTTTTTCAACCAGTTTTTGGTATAAAATATTGATAATCAAACGGCATTGCCATATATGCCAATAATGGCTTATTTTTTATAGGAAGAAGGCTTATATGGTAACGTGCTCAACGAATGGTTCCATTTCATTTCAATATTTTACCTTCATTTAGTTGGCTAAAAGACTTTCTTTCACAGATTTTTTCATTACGAAATATTAAAAGTGCACTTTTTTAATATAAAAACTTCTTGTAATAAGAGCGTTTGCATGTAAATTGATCGAAAGAGAATTCGACCTAATCCGTTTTCAAGAGACTTCGTCTTTGGACGAAAATACAGCAAAGCACTAAATTTCAGCAAAATGGTATGGAAAATTACGGTCTACCACTTATTAAGACTGACGGACAGACAAGCATAAGTAGATTCAGAAAAGTGCCGCTGATTCAGGCCATGAGACTAGATCGGTTGTTAGAATAAAAAGCCGCTCTATGTCAAACGTACACTGGCAGTACAAGATGTGCCGGCCACAATTAATTGTTTGCCGTCTTCGATGGTGCACTCATGCTGATGACTGTCTTAAGTATATTCTATGAGCTCTTTGCAATAAGAGCGTCATGTGTAAAGTGATCGAAAGTTGTGGTACAAACGGGCACTTATGCTCCAACTGATGCAGGATGTAATTGTTTGTTTGTCGTCTTTCTTTTACATATTCCACGCATTAATTATGTTCTTCTACTTCATCTGATGTCACTTTGTTTACTCAAAAGTTGCGTTTTACTATAGACCGTACCTTCCAAGTTGTAGTCGACACAAGTTCTTAGAAGAGAGTCAGGGATGAGATTCATGAACAAGCGGTCTGCATTTATAACTTTGCCCACTATAACGAGTATTTTACGGACCTTAAGTCATAGCAGTTATCGATCTACATCTTGGAAGAATATTTCCCAAGGCCTCTTAATAATTCTGAGTACCGTAACATCCCAAACAGGCACACCAAAGACAAATAGTTACAATTTTCCATCGTTAGCAGGTGTTCGTCCACAATTAATAAAATATTCCGCTAGGTGCATGTATGGGTTTGATGTGGAAGGTATCAGATATTCTCTCCAGGACGAATGTAACTTTCTTTGCATATTCCACGATGTTACTTCTTGCATTAATCGTACAAGTGTGAATAGAAATCGTGTAAAAAAAATCTCTTTTTCGCCGTTTCCCAATTCGTCCAAAAAAATCATATTTCTGTATTAAACAAAAATGCTTGGTTGCCATTTATTTTTATTGTTCCGAATTTAAAGCAAATTTCAATTTTTTTACCAAAAGTTATGTTCGAATAGTAAGATTATAGAAAATGGCTCAGAAACTATAAATAATAAAACAAAAAGTTGATAACAAAAATTAATAAATAAAATAAATTTTTTGTCTTCTTATTTTTTTTTCTTTTGAAAATATTTAAAACATAAAAGTTGCTTTACAATTATTACGTCGTCGTTTTGTGATTCGAGAAACAAAAGAATTTCAAAAATTTGCGGAAAACCAAAGTTTTTTTTTTTTTTCTATTGATTTTTCCATTTTCGTGGTGTGCTCAACATCAACACAATAGCCTTCATAACAACACGAACGATTGTTGCGAATAAGCAAACATTTATGCGCCGCCATCTAAAACGTCATCAAGAAGAATTGCACTTGAAAAGTCCGATAAAACGCTTCGTCATTAAAAACGCCGCTGATACTGAAATACTGACAACATAGACCAGAATAACTGGTATTCTTGCTGTCATTGCTCTATTGTTTATTAATAAATTTTTCGGTTTTTCAGTTTTTTTTTTTTTTTTTTGTTTCTTTGCTATAATACACCGCGAACAATACAATCAATTGAAGCGAATAAAAAATAAAGAAAGGTGTGTATAATATTTTTTATGAAATTTTTAGTTTACTCTTAACAATAAAGGTTATGTTGAGGTCGATGGTAAGAAGATAAGTAAATAATAGTTAATCAAAGTTATGTAATAAGATTTGTTTTAATCTTTTTGTGCCGCACCAATGCAATCACTATTCAACTGTCAAAGTTAATAAGAGTGTTTTATTGTTGTTGTTGCTGTCATAGAGAAAACTTGTTCAAATTCTAGGAATTTCGGTTTATATTTCTTTCACGTTCTCTTTTTTCTTTCTGCTGACATTCTTTGTTTCTTTTCCATTTTCTTTAACTACTAAGTCTTCCAAGACAAGCTTACTTTGTTGGCCTCACTGAGCAATAATAACAGTTTCTTATTTAATGTTTATATAGCACACACATATACAATACATGCATATAGATATATATGCAATAAATAGTAAATTTTGTTGTGCCATTTTTTTTTTTAACTTATTTTTTGTTGTTCTTCTTTATTTATATCGCAACAAAATATTATGCGTTCTTTTTGTTGTTACAATTTGTAATACGTTTGCTGATTGCTTTCTAGCGTATATTATTATAACTGTTCTTTCAGTTTAGCAAACCAAACAAGTTAAATATACTTTCGTGTCGTAAGGTATCGCCACTTTGTTCATATAATTCTTATGCAACTCTATACACATACACATAGATTCACCAATCAATTCAGAATTATTTTCGGGATGGATTTACACGCATCTATCTTTCGATTTGTCCGTCCATCTGTCCTATATCTTTTCATTTCCACTTTAAGTCGAGAATTTCAAAATATTTAGATGAAGGCCGGTACACCGTTACATTTCCACTGTTTTGGACTAAGGTCGAACTTTTCTCTTGATGTTTTCAAAAATCTCACGGTACGGGACAAAAATCATTGAAAGTAAAAGTTATGAAACTTGAGGGATAGTTAAATAGAAATAGAAATAGAAAAACCGGCAAATGTAGCATTTTTTAGGTCTGGCTTTTCTCGATTCCATTCCAAATTTTTTACGAGTTCATCTCCCTAGTTAAGCGAACAATTGATTACCTCTCTAATCTTAATAGCGAAAGAACGTAAGGGATCAGTACTTAAACAAAATCCTCAATATTTCAAAAGTATTACTGAAAATTAAAAAGGAAAAAGTGAGCCAATATTCTGATTTCCATCCAGCTAGCGGATGGTGTTTAAAAAAAACGAGCAACTCCACTTCTTATGTCCCAAGAAAAGCTGATCTCCACCTGTCTTTGATATAATCTGTTGATTTTATTTCTCCCAACGTATACCTTATTTTGTCCATTCTTGTCCGTCTTATTCTTCTGTTCAAAGTCTTCTTAACTGTAAAACCTCATATCATACTGACATACTTTCGTTACACAAGCAATGGTTTTTAGGAGAGCTTGCTTTGCCCTCCTTTCGAGACCTTCCTATTAACGATATTCCATTAATTGTCGAATGCTTGTTTGTCTAACTTCTCTTTTATTCTACAAGTGTTCCACAAATACACTTTGTCGGGGTATACCTATCAGAGCAAACACCTAGTTTAGCAACATTTATCATTAATATTATCTCTTCCCTCTATCTATCGCTTCTTTCTATTTCACAAGCCTTCTTTCATGAGTTATTCAACTCAACTCAACTCAACTCAACTCTACTCTGTTTAACTACACTATACTTAAGTTAAGCATAGCGTAATTTAAAAAAATAAAGCAAAACTCTCGTTTGCATCTTATGCAGAAGAAGTGTAGGGTTAAACGAACATCGCTTTCCTATAATATAAAGCAAACTTTGTTTTCCTAAGCAGACACAATACATCCATGTATACACATATATTCCGCTGCTGCCTACATAAGTAATTTGCATGTGCTACATGTAGGCTTAGATAAAGAAGACAACTTCTGTTACTTCTCACCTTCGACTGGGAATTAAATTAGAACACGAATTCTTAAAAACACCTCATTTCGCAAAAGTAATTTTTTCACTTACCTGTTTAAAAAACCAACTAAAGGGAATTGAAAGTTGTAAATAAGTTTTAAGCTTTTTTGAAATGAATTTCGAATACCCTTCACTGCAAGCAGTTTGCTATTCAAGATCAATGCGTAGCAAAGCGAATCATTGTTGCGATTTCATAACAAATTTCATTCATTTCATCATTATCTCTATCAAGCCCTCGACTGTCGGTCGTTTGGAAAAGTTTATTCCAATTTGTATAATCTTTTCGGTTTTGTTTTGTGTTTTCCATCGTTGGCATATGGTTCCAGTGTGCATAAGTTCAAGTAATTTAAAGATGTGCAAGTCGAATTGTTATCTTATATTATGTGCCTACGAGAATGTCAACAATAAAGGAGGAAATAGATCGAGGTGTCTAAATATACCCAGAAGTTTAGATGGATTGCGTGATAGCTAATCGATAGGTAGACAGATTGGAGACAAATAAGAGTGTGAAGATAAACAGGTATTTAACTGACAATATCACATGCCAGGTAACTAAATTAGAGTCTGTGAAGAGTCTAACATAACTCCGTTAATAAACGAAGAGAAGTATGAGAACATTGCTTTATTTGGGAGCCTAGTGCATCTAAGTCAGGAAATTTTTCATCTTTTGCTAAGCGCCAGGTGAGTTTGTATAAAAGCTACTCGTTCATCTTTTAGGTACAGCGAAAAACATTGAATTTTTCTTTTCGGGAATATTTTAAAGAAATTCTTGAAAAGTTTACTACAAAAAATTGACAATGAAAAAAATCAGGAAATTTGAAAGCTGAACGCAGTCGAAGCAGAAAATGTCAACATCTCTAACAGTTCCACAGGGAAATAACTTTTAAATGGCTACAAATTTGGAGGGCCAGTCGAGATTTATTCTAAAGCTTTTTGGAGGTATTTGTTAGGCTTCCTTATAAAATGCTTCAAAAGAAGTTTATAACAAGTTTAATATAACTCACAAGAACAACTTCTTATTTGCTCCGAGTGAAACGAATAATGGAAATTGCTTAGGGCCACTGAAAGTGCGAAAATTTTTTCTATTACTCTTGTGGGCGTTTCTTATATGGTAGCAACTGACCTAGAGTTCGCTTCCGACAATGAGCTTTCCTTGCCACAACAACAAAATCCTATACATTACATGCATATTTTCGGGGATTGTTATCTCTTTGCCAATATCAGACCGAGGTTCAAGGGAAAAAGTATTGAGAACCCCAATTAGAAGTCATTGCGGTAACTGAAACGTATTTGAAAAAAATCATTCTTTGCGGAGAGCCGCGAAGTATTAAAAAGGCATTGGACTACTCATTGTATCATTCCTGAAGCACACTGCATTGATAATTAAAGTCGGATGTTGCGAACATATATACATATATAGTTTTCTTACTTAAACGCGTGAATTATTAATCGATGTACACCTAATTCTTTCTTTACACGCTAGGTACGTTCCCAAAAAATACGTGTAAAAAAGGTTGTGTAAAAAGAGAATTAGGTGTAAACAATATTAAAAAGTTATGCTTAGAGTTCACTTAATTTATTCTTCTGAGAATAATTTAAACGCTTCGTACACTCGTCGAAAAATCTCGCTCTTTTCTCTGTGAGACTCAAGAAAAATTGTTGGAATATTAAAAATCGTGTTAAAACAAAATAATTCGTGTAAAAAAAGAATTTTTTCTTTTGAACTCGTGTTAAATCAAATTCGTGTAAAAAAAGTTCGTGTAAAAAGAGAATTGTGTGTATTATGATATACTAACACATTCGCGGACGTGCATCCTATAACATTCTTTTTCAGTGTGATGTAAATGCTACAGCATTTCCCTTTCCAAGCCAATTATTTTTATTTAATTTTATATAATTTTATTAATAACAATTAGTTGGAAAAATTGGACCTATATAACCGTTCACTGCAAATATAGAATTGTATTATGGCTACGGTTACAAAACATTTTTGTTTTCATGTCTCATAACTAATCAAAACTAATTTTAAAATAAATTGGAAGATAATTTTTTCACTGTCCGCGAACGTGTTAACATACATACGTGAATGAAAATGTAGGAAAAGAAATTCAGAAACTGTTAAGATTATAAGGCACTTAACACCAGTTCATGCGCAATTAAATATCGTTATATTTGGTTATAAAATTAACTCCATTCCACCTTTTGAGCTAAGAAAGGAAAAAACAACACTACCCAAGGATTATGCTTTTAACTCCATACTCAACCAAAAAAAAAATAGCAAACAAGTTAGCTTGAACCGAAATATGCTGACTCACCGCTAGTTTGGCTAACAGTGGTTAACCAAAAGACCAAAAAAAGGAGAAAAAATCTAATAAATAAAATATATTTAAAAAAAAAACAAGACAGAAAAAGCCATGACTCTGCAGAACATTGTAACCGAACAGTGGTCAAATAACGCATACTTTTATACACAAAAGTATAAATGAGAGAGAAAATGAATACGTACTCATATATATATACATATAAATATATATATATATATATATATATATATATATAAATATATATATACATATAAATATATACATATATATATATATACATATAAATATATACATATATATATACATATAAATATATACATATATGTATATACATATAAATATATATATACATATATATTTATATAAACACCTTATTGCGCTTTTCCTATATATGGCAAACAAGAGAAGGAACAACATGACCGCTCTGTTGGTGCCATAACCTATTAACGTAGAAATGTGTTTTCCGAATAACAAAACTCATATAATAATAATAACAACAACAACAACAACAACAAAATGACATTTTCGTAAAACACTTTACCATCAAATATGTTTTAACTGAACACATACACACACGCACAAACATTTATTTATTTATAGTCATATAAGCCCATAAACAAATTGTTTTAAATGTAAGCACAAGCATATATAGATAGATAAGAGAATACGAGAGTGTTTGTTTGTTGATGGGATGTGTTGTTATGTTGCATATGCACTTTCCTGCGCTTGAATTATTATATTATACATGCATATATTGCATGCTTATTCATGCATGCACTCTTACATAAACATATATATATATATATTTATATAAATTTGTGTCTTTAACAAGTCTTGACTTGTTGCTTCAAACTCTAAGAACAGCTGTAAGCAACTGGTTTTCAAGCGAGCAGCCAAACTGTTAAACGTAAAAATTCTTGATATGCAACAGAATTGAGAAAATCTCGAAACGCAAATACCGTTGTAACGGTTGTGCTATAAAATTTTATGCACAAAATAACTTCTATTTAAATTTTGTTTGATAAAATCGGCAAAAAAAATAAAATGAAATAAAATAAAATAAAATAATGAACGTCAGTAAAGCCTTCTTAAATTCTAGCGATTCGTTCTATGCGATGTAAGAATAAAAAAAAGCAAGGAAGCAAGTCAACCCCGCACTATTTATACGAGATAGAGCAACAGGTGGTTAAACCGTTAATTGGCCGCTTAATTGCACACATACTTAGAGCCTCGAAAAGAGATAAAAATTTACTTAATTTACCATAAATCGAAATGAATGAATGAATGAATTTTCCTTTTTTTTTTTTTCCTATCTAAGTACGTATAGGAAAAATAAAAAGCAAACCCGCAGCCTATTAACTAATTATTATTATGGCTTATTAATAATACATGTTTCAAAACGTTTCTCTTTCATTTAAAGGAAACCATTCGGTTTTTTTTTTTCTCTTACATAGGCTTTATAATGTGTGTGTTCAGATTATTATCCGTCAATATACGGTATTAATTATTAAATGATATGCGAGTCTCTTATGGATGTTGGATGCTTTTTTTTGTAACAACGTTTCCTCGACCAACATTTTAGAAAGGTGAAAATGCTTGGGAAGCATTTAATTGTCACCAATCTTTATATTTTTATTTGAAATATTTCTTTAAAATGGAAAGTCATAAACAATGCGTACTATTTAATAATAATCTTAATGAAAGTAAAAGTTTTAATTATCTCTCGTCTGGCACTAGTACCATATATTTTTATTAAGAAATAATAAAAAAAAAAAAACAAAACCACTCTCGCATACACTGAATTAATCGGATTCGTTGCACAACTTCGATTTAATTAAATTCATTTCGATTCCAAGCAATGTTATGCTTTAAGCTACTTAGTTAATAAATCCTTAAAGCGATTGCATAAAATATCTTAAATTAAAGACCTCCGTGAAATATTTTATTTATCTATCGTTAGTTAGTGAAGGCATATTTAGCCTCAAAGCATGTGGGTCCACTATGTTAATCTTAATCTTACCATGATATGCTTCCCAATCACTTATGATAATCATGCGATTAATTAAAATGTAATTGCTTTTGTTAAATACTTTAAATTCAATAAATTTATCTAAACATAAAATAATATGCATACATAGGGTAGATATTTATACCCTACACTGCTTATTGCACAGGGTACATTAAGTTTGTGCCAATGTAGAACTCTGGTTAGGCGCATCTTTTCGTTATACCTTGCGATTGAAGATCCCTTTCTGATCTAAGCTTGTCTGTCCGCGTGTCCATGTGTTTTGCTTTCCAGTGTACAAATCGCACTTTTTAACATATTTTCATGACATTTGATGCATTAACTTGTTTTGAATCCTGGGTGGCACCTTTTGAAATGGATGAGTGGGACGATGTATGGCCTTATTTTGAAAAGTCGTTATATGAATAATTGTATTAAGCGATATGGAATAGGGTATTTAATGCCCGACCATAGCCGACTTTAATATTTTACTCTTTGAATTAAATGATAAAAAAACCTTGAACGAAAAAATTTACTTGTTGGTTCAAGTCCTTCACAAACTTTAGTTCAGTACAAAACTTGCGAAGAAATGATCAAATGTTGTACTTTGGTTATCGTTCTAAAATGATAAACATTGTTCCTCAATGCATGTCTCCCTACCTTTCTGTTCGAAATATGGGATTTCTTTCGGATCGTAAAACTTTGAAGCACATTATGCTACCATAGCAGACATTTTGTGAAAAAGAAATTAATTAAAAAAACGCAAATATTTTTTTTTTAATTGAAAGCAAATAAAAAAACAATTTTTTTTGCAAATATAATATAAAATAACGTAAAAGTTTCAATTTAAAGTTTAAATGAGGTACGACAGCTTACACTCAGAAAATTAGGACTAAGGTAACCGGAGTTTACACGTATCAGAAAAAAAAGCACGCGTTAGATCTGGAAAACAAATATTTGAGTCCGTCTTTTTTAAACTCGTAAATTTTAATTCTCAGTAAAGTTTTTCTTCAGTCATGCCATTTTTAAAATTTCCAAATGGCCGTTAAAAGCCTCGCAATCTCTTCAAAAGGAAATAAGCACTCAAAAAAAGAAGGACTGTCAATACAAATGTAGGTCTAACATGTCAAAAATACCATAAAGTACGCGCTGCTGCTGTGACTTATCACTAATCATAAGACTTCGTTTGACTTTGTTTTGTATTAAATTTAATACTCGGGAGGAATATACAAATCCTTACGGTAAATAAGTTTATTAAATAACGAAAACCATAACAAAAAAATTGGTTATGATTTCCTTGTGACTTGTCACGTCTCTCTGATGCCGGTCAGAATGCGGCTTATATTGAATTCCTTCCACCAGGCTTGACTGTTATTTAATCGTCACATCTTGTTTATGCGAGGTTATGCGAAGTTACCTGAAGCCAGAGTTATGGACAGACAACCCCCGTCTCGGTAGATTGTTGATCCGATTTGAACAATTTTCAAGAACAATCCCCCTTGGGCCAAATCGAATCAGTGCGTCCAATTGCATCAAAATATCTCAAAAATTAGGTTCTGTAGGTTAAACACAAGAAAACCAGGCGTACAGACAAACTCAGAAAGGGATTCTGAAACGAATGGTATAATAAAAGGTGGGTCTATCTCAAGTCTTTCTGAGTCTTCCATACATCCGCACAAATTTAATATATCCTTGTACCATAAGCGACATAGGGTATAAAAATGCTTATAGTTCAACCGAAGTAAACTAATGAAGACATTGATAGAAATTTGATTGAGACGTGAATTACGCTCCTAGTAACGTGAACTATTCTCGCGATGAAGCTCATGCTTTTTTAAATGCAAGTTTTATCTTTTTATAATTTCATATTATCAATAGCAATAAAATTCCGAGTCATTGGAAATTAAGTACAAAAACTGACTAAATTCACACGAGCAAAAACTCTAAAAAAAAAAAAAAAAAATTATTTCCATTATTTCATAAGCATTAAAGATGAGTATGAATAGAATGGAATGAATATGCATCGGATAAATAAAACTCGAATAAGTCTAAATGATAAGTCATTAGCGACTAAAGCTACTCTTACTCTTGGCTAACAAATGAAAATTTAGTTAAAGGCAAAGGTAGCTTTTTGTTACTTATTTTCCCGTTTTTCTTTTCTTTTCGTAACCAAAAACGAAAGCAATTAAGTCAGCTGGCCGCTCTAATGCCTTAAGTTCATGTTAATCCAATTAAAGTACATTTATAATGCATTTATTGCTTTTTTTTTTAGTTTATTTGCTTTTTTGTTATTTGCGCGCGTGAAATTATAATAACAATAATGGGCACTAAATAAACTTCAAATGCTCACGAATGACGTAAAGTAGATTTAAATGTTAACTTAATAATAGCTGTTGCTCTCACTGTCATGACATTCATAATTTGCAGTAGCAAAGTGCCAAGTTATAATAATTAAAAAAAAAAGACAACAAACAATTATTTGTTTTTTTTGCCTACTTGATATTTAGCAGTAGGTTTAGGGCGGATCTTGGATAATCACTGACACCGAAGAAAATGTACAACAATTGCAAAGATTTTGTATTAACTATCAAATTTTCCTTTAGCTAATAAGTGCCTTTCATATATGATCTAGTCATTAATGCTCAGTTTAACATATTTTTAAATTATAAAAAATTTTTTATTTTATTGAAAAACGTGTTAACTTTATTTTTAGAAAGCTTAGAAGTGATAGGCTGAAGACAATTTTAACGTCTGCACTTGCAGAGATGGCTTAATCAGATGAGTTTCATAGAACCATAGGTAATTAGTAAGTGAATTAGGACACCCCTCAGCTTGCAAGACAATCCTGCAAGAGGTAGGCCATATTCCAATAATAAAATTCTAGGAATGAAAATTTGGGTATGGTTCAAACCTCCTCCTCTGACCAAGAGGCGGCCTACTAAGCACCTCTAATTATTTAATGCCCCCATATTTGAAGATAACCACAACCGCCAAGAGTACTCCCTGAACAGCTGCAGCCAAGCGGTCAAGCATATGAAAACCATTCTTTAATCCATATTGTCTAGTTCTTGTTTGCACATACCAGCCTTTCCCTGAGGGATCCTGGCGAGCACCAAATTCTCCGGTCGGTATTTAACCGATGCAGCCTCCACTATCCGCCTGAGCAAACACACGTCACATTGACTGAGCGGTCAACCTGACCCTCGCGGATTCTATACTTTTGTGCGTGTTCTTGTATTCAGATTATCCATACTGGGATGCCACCCAACTACTTTCATCCTTTGATTTATTGTACAAGGAGCAGCGTGTCAACCTAGCGTGACTAAACTTTCATTGGGGAAGTCTGCAAGCAAACGACCCCTGACTTTCTCGATGACTCTGCAAGGAAATGACCTGATACGGGGGAGACATTGGAAGTGACTTAGACTCGACTAAGAAATTCTAAGCTTTGTCTGCACTAGCTTGCCATCCAATAAGAAGAAAATCCTCATAAAATCTTCTTAATTAGCACGTCACACTGAACGTCTATCTGATTTTTTATTGGCCGATGTGCGGCATTTTTAATCAGCGTGAAAGTCGATTTTACTTTATTCTCATCTCCCCCTTCTCTGTAGTATGTTTCCGTCTGACGATGCTTTCCGCTGTAGGTGCATTTGTCCGCCGTTGTCTGTCTGTTTCGCGTCCTTTGGCTACCACTTAAGGTGGTTGCAACAATCAAGATAAAAAGCTGAAAAATTGCTTGCTTCGTCTTGTTTGACTTTCATAGATGAAATCTGTAAATTGCACGCTTTCCTTAAAATACGTTAAATCCGGTTGAAAAAAAATTCCACTGCAATGTGACCTTAAACGAATTAGTAGGCCGGTCTATCACTAAGAACAAGTATTAAATATCCTACACTGTCCTACATTTACTTGTATAAAAGCTTTTCAAAATAAGACGAAAGGGGTCGAAAAAGTGATCCAATTGGAAACGTTTTCCACACCACTAATTCTTGGTCCGCAGCACGTGAGTGTACCAAAGCTCATCAAAATGTCTCAATAACTTACATAATATAAGAAAATTAGAGGGACAGATGGACGCCCAAAGTTAAATCGATTCAAAAAGTGATTCTGAATCATTCGGTGTAATAAAATGTAAATCTATTTCAAAACAGACGGATACGAGAGCTAGATCGGTATAATAAGAGGCAGGTCCCTCTCTCCGTCTTCCGCGCGTTGCATATATCCACACAAAGTTAATACACCAATGTACCGCAAGCGGAGTAGAGTCTTAGACAACGGACGCATGAAATTTCCTTCCAGAAGAAAAAAATTTCCTCTAGACCTCTATACCTACTAATATTAGATAACCTTACCAATCATTTTGCACTCTTGAGTCATTCACTTTGGCTTCTATTGGAATCCAAAAGGCTGTGAAAACATCAAATCTATTCCTTTGCAATGAAACTTTAAAAGACTTTCCAACTTTCATTCTCAAAATTAATCGAGTTCAGAAAAACTTTTAAAATCTATTATTAATATTACTATTATTGTTACGAACATCGCCCATTTGATGACTTAAGTTTTCATGTCACTAGTCGATTTTCGAAGAAACAAAATTTCAAAGAAAGGAAAAACCAAACATACAACCGTGACGCTTTACCTCCTTCATGTAGCTGGCGACTCGTAGTAGTAATCTGCTTGTAAAAGGGCAGCATTTTTGCAGAAGGCAAAAGCAGTCGAGTCAAGTGAATTGATTCGCAATATTCGAACGGACAAGGACGGAACGAGAATGAAGGCGTTGTAGATATATATTCCTGCAAATAATTTGTAACTAGATTTCCCAAGCAAATATCCTAAAAATCACAAATCAGCGGTAGGAACTTAATTTCAAAAGAAGTTGAATAAGTAACGTAAAGTCAAAAAGGTCGATCAACCGATTATTCGATCGATTATTATTATTATTATTATTATCAATTTGCCCAGAGAAATACATTCTAAAACTAAAGTCTTAAAGCACTAGCAACTAAGACGGTCCTCTTTTTATTAAAACCTCTACCGCACTTGAGATGTGAACCACTGAGTTATTAGTCGATATCCTTTGCCTACTCGGCCACTTGGGTGAATTTTAAAGACTATAGCCATTAGAGTCGTATTCAATTTGAAAATAGAATTTTTATTATATCAGAATTTTTCAGATTAAAGTATTACGATACTTTTAGTTACTGCTCTTTTTCCCTTTTGTTGCCATGATTGAAGATCTTCGTCACATTTTTTTTTTGTTGTTTTTAATGTCTTTAATTACATCATAAAAGAAATTTTTCCATCATTAAAGAAAATTTTACGCATATACCATATTATCGGACAAAATAAAAATCACATTTCGTAAGAAAGAAATGCGATATTAATCAAAATCTTTACGCTTGCTGTAGATTCGGCTGTCCTTTGTATCAGATAGTCTTTACTGGCTACGTGTTACCAACGTGCCATAAAAATCACTAATGAAGACAAGCGTAGAGTCTCGAATGCATTAAGAACAATTAAATTTCTTGTTACGGAGAGGATAATAAAATTAATACAATATTCAATGAATTCCGTCAGAGCATAACAAAAGTTTAAAATTCATATTATATTCAATGAATTCACACAGAACTTACCACAAGTTTAAAAGTTAATTCTTTTATATCATGGAAAAATTCATCGCGACATGCAACTGTATGGCACTCAAAAATATATCATCAAACAAATGTCATGACTCAGCAAAAGTCATCATCTAGCCCAGGATTCGGCAACTTAGGGCACGCTTGCGACACATCATAAGCATTTGTGTATCCTACAAGGCATGCCGGGGAAATAGTTGCCGAAATTTGAGAGATTTGTTTTCCTATATTCGTTTTCCGATGTTCTTCTTCTTTTTGATAACGTAAAGTGAAGGGTAGATTGAGGTGAAATTAGACAAAAGTTCTAAAATTACGACAATTAGAAAATGGGGCCCAAAAAAACTTATCTCATTTTCACTTAACATAAGTTCGTCTGTAAAAAAGAAAAAAAAGCGTTAGCCGCGCATTTCGTACCTGGGGGAAGACTTTTATTATACTGTTTATATTATTATACTGTTTCTTGCGTCATAAAATCGTTCATTAAATTATTATTAAATAACTATTGTTTTGGAAATATTGTCCTTACTCTTAGGAAGTTTGCCAACCCCCGATATAAACTATGATAGTTGCTTGTTCGTTTGAACAATCATACCTGAACTAAATATAGGGAAATGCTTACATGCACTTGGCCGCTAAGTGATATAATGCGCTTTTAATGACATTGTCAAATTAAAAAGATTCTCCTTTCTTCATTCTCTTCATGTCTTGCTTTTGTTGTTGTTGTTTTTTTGGTTTTGTTTTTTTTTTTTTCTTGTTTAAAGCCTTTTTAAAACAGGAAAACCGACACACGAGTACTTAAAACCACAAATACGTATGTAAGTGTGTTTTGCCTTTCCTTACGTTATTTCACTAGTCAACGTATAATTTAAGGCCACCATTACGTAGATTAACTGTGCGTTAAAGTAACTTGAAGACAATGTGTTTGCATACTTGACTGCTGGCTTGCTTACCTCTATGCCTATCTGTCTCGGCACAGCAGTGCTTAACAGTATGTTTTACGCTTAAATAAAAGTCAAATAACAACTTACATGCATACATACATACATGTGCTTGATTATTTTAAACGTGTTTTCTTCTGCAAGGGGGTTAAATATTGTTTAAGAAAAAATTGTGATTCCTGTGCAAATTGGAGTAGTGCAGGCAAACATCCAATCTATATAAATGTACATGTATATATGTGTATGTATATATGAACTATTAAAATAGTAATTGAGTTTTCTGCACCAGATGGCTGCAATTTAAATGTCGGTTACATGCGAGAGTACGTGTTTGCCTTTCATCAGGAAGTTCGGTTTGCCTTCCTTCACTGATTATCAGCAATCGTAGTCGTAGTTACGTTAAAGTACTTTGCAAATGACAATAACAAATAACTTTACCCTACACTAACTCTAGTAATTGATATGATTTTAAATCTGGAATTTCCCTTCTCACACACATATATAGAGAAGAACAACAAAAAACGCATTAGAATACAAGCGAAACCGTACAATAGCAATCTATTGAAAATTCTCTCATCGTGCAGTTACGATTACAGAATGTAACTAAGTGTTCTTCAAAAAAAGGTTTCTTCTCATTTGCATACAAGAATGAATGCTTTCAAGTTTATGCGAAAAACAGTTTGATTTTATTTATTAAAATTTTCATTTTTTTTTTTTTCTATTTGCATTTTGTAGGTTCGCCCTGGCACGTTGAAATCATGTCTACGCCCGGTTTAACTGCGTTGGGCGAGTCTACGCGCCTAGTACCAGCTAATACGCCGGCGGTTTTTGACATACTGCCGCCTCCTGGACAAAGCCTTGCAAAAGGCGAGTGCGTGGCCACAGTTTTGGGTCCCAATAAATCCAAACTGAATGCCAGAGTCACCCACGAGGCGGCAAACGGTGCCGCACGCATCGAATTCGTACCCACCGAAGTGGGTACGCATATAATAGAAGCTTCAATTAATGGCGCCAAAATATCTGGGGGTCCTCTAATAGCCAAAGTCTACGACTCCAGCCTTATTCAGGTAACTGATGTTAATGGCGGTGTAGTTGGCCAACCCTGTCAGTTTCGGGTCGATGCCAGTGCTGCTGGCGAAGGCCAATTGGAGATATCAATAAACGAAGGCGAAGTACCGAATCACGTGCAAGTGGTGGGCGGAGGACGTTGCTTGGTTTCCTTTACACCCGAACAGGCAAAACCTCACTTAATTGACATAAAATTTAACGGTGAGACAGTGCGCGGTTGTCCATTTGTTTGTCAAGTGGCTGATACTTCCCGTGTGCTGTTGAACTTGTCCAATTTGGAGTTGATAGCGGTAAATAGACCGGCTTCTTTTCACATTACGGTAAGCGGTGATGGTGCAGCTGAGTTAGCGGTTAGTGTTAGAGGACCGCACGGCGAATTACCGGTACGCGTTACCGGTGATATACATGCCGGTTTTACAGCTGAGTTTACGCCCATCACTGTCGGTGGCCATTCAATCAATGTCGAGTACAATGGCTTCCCGGTACAAGGTACGCCATTTTTGGCCAAATCTTATGACGCCACTAAAGTAGTGGTTGGTAGCGTATCACGCGGCACCGTCGGACGTTCAGTGCAATTCACCGTTGATGCGGGCGATGCTGGCGAAGGTAATTTGGAGATAACTATTTCAGCCAAGGGTCAAAATATTCCGACCCAAGTGCATCCGCAAGGCAGTGCCAAGTAAGAGAGAAAACGATTTGTGCTTAAAACCTTTCATTCCTAAGTCGTTTTTTTTGTTTTTTGTTTAAATTTCTTATAGATTCTCCGTTTCGTTTGTGCCTACCGAGGCCTGTGAGCACACCATAAATGTATCGTTTAATAAAATGCCGGTACCCGGTTGTCCGATAACGGTTAATATAAGTGGTGGCATGTCCGGGCCTCAAGTATCTTTAGGAGGTCCCGGGCCTGTTCACCAATCGAATTCATTTGTTATCAATCACAACGGCGGCCGTTTAGAAGACATTGAAGTTAATGTTGAAGGTAAAGTATACGCGTCGAAACATCAAAAATTCCCCGAAAGAAAACTCACAAAAAAATATTTTTAATACATTTACATATCTCTACAAATGTGTGTATTAGTGTTTTGTCTTGCAATGTAATCTTAACTAATTTCACTTTCCTTTACTATTTTCCATACTTAACTCTTAATGTTTCGTTTTCTCAATAAAAATTATTATAAATAAGTTTTTTTATTTTTTATTTTTTTTTTTTTTTTCTTATTCAACAGTAAATTATCGTGTTAATCACAAATTATTTCCATTTTGTTAATTTTTCATTTTTTCATGCAATTTTTGCCAAAAGAACGAAAACAAAAAAACTAAAGAAATTTTTGTTTTTTCATTTTTCAAATCATTCACTTGGATGCACTGCTCTTAAAAAGATTTTACTTTCAAATTGTAAAAAAAAAAAAAAAAAAAATATGCAAATATTTATTTTAACACAAATCGCATGATACTATACCTCGGTCGGTCTGTCATTCATTATTAAATGTAAAAAAAAAAAAAAACTTTTTTCTTTTTTATATGTAAAGAAAAAATAATTGTACGTATGTGTTGAATAAACCTCCCGCTTCAGCTCCCGCCTTTTGTAAGAGTAAGTTTTGTAGGCAGAAGAATGTCGCCTCCTTTAACAATGTATGCAAGTGTTATTATTTTATACGTAGAAAATGATAAATGACGTCCATGTAAATCATTTGAATACTAACTTGTTAGGAATAACAATAGAATGACACATCCGTTTAGTAAAGTCGCAATACATTTAAGTTAGGTACGCTAAGTACGCTAAGTGAAATTTAATGTAAAACAGTTTAGAAGAAAAGCACTTAGCTTTAGTTCAGAACCAGCATACAAATGCATTAATAGAGATCTTTATTATCATTATTTGAGAATATTTGAATATTGGGATATTATATAAAAAAGCAACCCAGTCCGCCATTTGAGACTTTAGTGAAGACGTTTGATTGCGATTCCCTTGTCAAGGATTTTATTTAAATCAATTAGGACACTTTTCTTTGCCGTAATGGTAGCGGAGACTAAACATTTTATTAAAGCTAAGTTAAGAAAAGTTAAAACAGGCCCAACCCATGCATTTTATTTTCCGCCCAGACGAATTTTCGTAATTCATTTTTGGATGAATACTACTACTACTACTACTTTCCTTGAGCAGTATTTTCTTTCATTCTTTCTTTCCTACTCTATTTATCCTTTCTATCGGACCCATAGAGGAGCTCTTTACACTAGCGCGTTATTAATAAATAATCGAATCGCCCAGTGATGGCAGAGAATTTTCTAACAAATCTCCACTTTTGTGGTAAAGGGATCACGTTACAAAGATTAGTGAGAGAAGAAACATTCACGAGAATTTTTTCCTTCTATTCGATTTGATATCGGGAATCAATGGATTCAATGCAAAATCCAAATCTGTTCACTTTTTTGATATATTCTTTGCCAAAGATCAGTCTCTTGTGTTATATGACATTGAATTATCTCGCATTGATTCTTTTAGAGCTTACATGCTCTCTGGTATAGCCGGAATTTTTAAATTTGCGAATCAAAGAGGAAAAGAGTTTACTCTACTTTTTGCATGTTCTTATGCTTTTAAAAATATTTCAGAGTAGACATCGTAAACAACATTGTAAATTTGTTCGATTTCGATCGCAACTGATACCGGATGGAAGCCTTCTTTATAACACTTTAACGGTTAGCTAATAGATCGCATGTATTCTAACATGAAAGAGATAAGGACCATGCGGCACTGTGTACAGTAAACTAAGTATTCTCACCAACATAAAAGAAGTAAAATCGATAGTCTTGGCTGCTAGTGCTCATCCTACTTGTTTAGTCCTAGAATGTATTTATTTTGTCTAAACGAGTTACAATTACAATAATAACAAAAAGTTGTCCTTAGTACAAGAATATCGTCATACAAAAGGCAATGTTCATCTTAAGATGACACTTACAATTATTTACTAGGGACATGTCAGTAAGTTAATAGAGACGCACACATATAGATACAGTTTTCATACGCAATGCATAAGCAATTGAGTGTAAAATTACGCTTATTGCAAACTTAACTGTAGTTGAGTGATGGGTAGCAACCATTTTTACAATGATCTGTAATAGACGTCCCATCCGATCATATTTCGCTTTTCTTCGCAATACCAAAAACATGAACAAACGACGAGACACAACAGACAGAATACATATCTTGACGCTCACGAACGGGCGAACGGATGAACGATATTACATCGCTAAGTCCACTTAAGTTTCATGCTAAACAGACAACTACCATTACAATGATCTGTAATGGACGACCCGTCGCATCATATTTTGAGTTTACTTTCAATTCTACAAATGCGAGCATACGACAGCATATACAAAATAATCGTGGCGCTTACAAACCGGCGAATGTGTGAATATCGAGACATTGCAAACGTAGGCTTACATTTTTTTCTAAACTGTCAACAATCATTTTAGAATGATCTGAAATAGACGTCCCATTTCATCATATTTCGCTTTCCGTCTCAATTTGACAAACATGAGCGAAAGCTAAGAAATGGGCGAACAAATGGACAGCAACATATCGTTAAGTTTTATTCTCACCACAAATGTGACTGATAGAAACAAAAGGGGGTCTTTTGACGGTTGAATTAGTATTCAGGCAAATTTTGAATATTCAAATTACGTGCGCCCGTTTTAGGCTTTCCTATGTCGCGAAATTCTGAAACTGGTATGTGCGTCTTCTACTGCGCTAGTTATAGAAAATACTATGCAAACAAGATTATGATAAGATCTCCCCGGATCTGTCTTTTTCTATAAGGCTATAGCTTGTCTTTCTTTCTGTCGCTCTCTCACCCTAAGCGAATCGATATTAATCAATTAAGTCAAAAAGTACCCTTTCACTAAAAGTGTTTTAATGTGAGAAAGCGATTTTCTAAGTATCTTTCCACAAATGCAAAGCTGTTGGATGGGTGCTTAAAGACCTTTGATATTACCTTAGTTTTACATGCGGATGTAAAAGTCCTTCAAATCTGGAATTTAATTGTTGTTCTTGTGTAAGCTTAGCTGTATAACTGTATGCTTGATAATTTGTATATAAATTTTCTTTTTAATTCTGTATATTATAAATTTTTATTATCTCTTTTTCTATATCTTTGTGTTATATTTCAGGACGACGAAGACTATTATATTAGAATTTTATTATATATTTCTTCCTTTTTTTTTTTTTTCTTCAAATAATTACCATCACAAAGTATACAAAAAAAAATTTCATATCCTTATGAAAGTTTATTAACATGATACCTATTGCGTGTTTCCCCGTTTTACATAAATTGTCAGGCAAAAGTGTTAAGTGAAGATAAGCACTAAAAAAGGAAATAAAATTTTTACTAATCTACGCAAAGTAAGGAATTCTTTTTTTTTAACGTACTACTAACTCGATTAATATAAATTATATTACGAAGAATTTTGTAAGAGAAAAAAAAACTTTTTTTTTTTGTTTTTTAAATATTAAAAAAAAATATCCGACTTGTCTGAAATATTCGTTTTTTATCAAACTTAGGGAGAACAGTAAGAAGGTGGTGGTGGAATATTTGTATATAATTTTGTATTATACAACAACAATTTTAAGACTACTACTAATCCCTTCTTTAAACTATTGTCTGTCATATGGACGAATGAGCGAAATAAATAGCTTTCGTTTTTATCTCTATCCATCTTGTGAAAAATCATTTTTAATAAAATCATTAATTGAAAAATTTTCCAAATTGTTTTTCTTACTTACTTACGTCTGTCGTCAACGAAAAAAAAAAAACACTAATACTTTTAATAACAAATCAATTTTTAACCTAATGAGCAATTGTTAAAATTTCTTTAAATAAAAATATAAATAAAACAACAACGACAACAAAACAACAAATTTTATTAAATTTAATTTTACATAAAAAAATGTTTACGACGTTTCAAAAATTAAATGAAATTCAATACCCGTGCCTTAAATAAATAAAAAAAAAAAACAATTTAAAATTAAAAAACAAACCAGGACCCGCTGGACAATCTGTCCCAGCACAGGTTCATCAGTCGGCAGAGGGTGTCTTCAAAGCTGAGTTTGTGCCGCGTGTGGTAGGCGAACATCGCGTACATGTTACTGTTTGCGGTTTAGCCACTGCTGGCAGTCCCTATGCAGCTAAGGTACGATTTAATTTAATTGTCTCTTGATTCTCTAAGTTGGATGTTACTTTTCAATTACAATTTATCCTTACCGTTACTTAGGTGTACGATGTTAACGCCATTAAAGTGAAAAACGTCAATAATGGCACTGTTGGTAAACCGGTTACATTTCTCGTCGAAACTTCACAAGCCGGTCCGGGCAATCTGGAGGTTACTGTAAATGGTGGCCGTGTACCCACCTCTGCCCAGGCTCAAGGTCAACACACGTATGCAATTAGTTTTACGCCACGTGAAGCTCACAATCATACAGTAGAATTACGATTCAATGGTCAAGATGTGCCCGGTTCTCCGTTTACGTGTCGCGTTTCGGCTGCTGCTCGTATACAATCACCAGAGACTATGGATAAAGTCAGTGTAGGTCGCATGTTTGAATTTATTGTAGAATCGGACACCAAACCAACCGTAGAAGTATTGGGACCCGCACGGCGCAGTGTTCCAGTTAAAATTGATGTCGTCGCCGTAGGTTACAATATAAAATTTGAACCAGTTGAGGTGGGCGATCATTCAGTAGAGGTGCGTTTGCCTGGCGGTGGTCATGTCGAAAATAGTCCTTTCCTGTTGAAAGCATACTCAGCCGAAAAAGTTATTGTCACTGATATCAGGCCTGGTGTTGTGGGTAAGAGCGTTAGTTTTGGCATAAATGCTAGCCAAGCAGGCGCCGGTAATTTAGAAATTATAGTCGCTGTCAATGGTAAAAATGTACCCAATTTTGTGCAGTCAGAAGGCAATGCTCGCTTCAAAGTCAACTTCAAGCCTACCGAAGCGGCCCCCCATTCTTTATCGGTACGTTTTAATGGCCATCCAGTACCGGGTTCGCCTTTTACTTGTAGCATTTCGCCAGCTCCCATAAGTCTTCCAAGAGCCATAGCCTCAGGAGAGGCTTTAAAACAGGCTGCCGTCAGAGTTGATAACTCTATCGATTTAGATGGATTCGATGGCATAGAACCCCAAGTTTTTGTTACTTCACCTACTGGCGAAAATGTTCCCTGTCATGTTCAAGGTCAAGGCGATACTTTCTCTGCTACTTTTCGACCCACAATTGTGGGTAGACATTTAATTAGTGTGACCGCGTCAGATCAGCATATAAATGGTTCACCTTTTTCTTGTAATGTATTTGATGTTTCTTGTGTTTCGATTAGTGGACTAGATCAACAATATGGCCCGGCCGCCTTAGGTGTACCGGTTACTTTCAGCGTAGACGCTGCCGGCGCCGGTGAAGGTACTTTGGAATTGGTTGTTTCCACTGATAGTAGCACCGTGAAAGCAGAAGTGGTGGCTTGCGCCCGTGGTCTCTACGATGTTACATTTATACCCCAGACGACGGAACCCCATTATGTTAATATAACTTTTAACGAGATGCCTGTAGATGGTAGTCCTTTTCGTGTGGATATTCAACAAACCGCTCAAACTATTCAGATTGGCAGTTTAGCTATGATCGACTTTCCTTCAGACGATCAAGTTGCAGAAATTATTGGTCCCGATCACAAGCCAGTACCATACACTATTAATAGGCAAACAGCCGAATTCCGCACTCATATTACCGGCAATTATATAATGCGTTTTATAGACCGCGAAACAAGGCAACATGTCGGTTCCCGAACTTTAACAGTATTTGATCCATCTTTGGTTAAAATAACTGAAGTGGGAGAAGCCTTTTGTCATCGTCCGGCTATCCTATCAGTATCTTTGAATGAAGCGGGTCAAGGTGAACTTTCAGCTATGGTAAAATGTGGTGCTTCAGAAGTTCCTCACAATATTAGAGGTCCTTCTAAAAATGGAAACTATGAAATCGTATATCATCCAACACGTGTAGCTCCTCACAAAATCACCATTCTGTTCAACGACGTTCCTATATCCCTGAAACCTTTGGAGATTAATGTCTTTCCTCCTGGCGCAGGCAAGGAAATCAATGTAAGTGGCTTAGGTCTGTATCAAGCCAGAGTGGGAAAAACTACTTCGTTTGCCATCGACACAACTAAGAGGCCGGGTAGAGAATTCGACGTAGTAGTCTCCGGACCTGGCGGTCAGGCATTACCTGTAAGATGTTATCAAACTAAAAGTGGTCATCTGCAAGCTGAATTCACCATCACAAAGCCGGGACAATGTGTTATTGGTAGGTACCGTTGTAAATGAAAAAGCACTTTTTTTATAATTTATTCTTTTAGAGGTGCTTCATCAGTCAAAACCTTTACCTGGCAGTCCGTTTACTTGTGAAGCCTTTGATACCAGCAAGGTCACAGTGCAAGGTGTTCCAAAGGGTCCGATGGCATTGCATAGCCCCATATCTTTCATGGTACGCACAGAGAACGCCGGAGTTGCTGAAATGGAAGCTTTTGCTATTTCACCTACCAACCAAAATGTGCCTGTCCATGTTACTGAGCAATCGGAAGGCATTTACAGTGTGGAATTCGTACCAACGCAACCGGGTACCTATAAATTGACCTTAATGTATGGTGGTGAAACGCTGCAGGGATCTCCCTACATTTTCACAGTCGCCACATCTGGTGCGAGAAACGATAGTCGGGCTGCTGGCAATGGTTTGGAAGTTTGCCACCGCAACAAAGAAGCGTCCTTCATAGTTTACTGCCCAGTGCCGCCCAACGTTCAGATTGAACGCACTGATGAATTTGGCGAACGCATCGAGCCGAAAATTAAATCCTTAGGAAACAATGAATGGCGTATTTCTTACACTATTCTCACAGTAGGTCGATATGAAATTAGAGCTAGCTGTCCGAGTAGAGGCAATCTTCCTGGCTCCCCTTGGCACATATCGTGTGTGGAGTCCTCTAAAGTCTCCCCAGTAGGAGGCTGGGGTACTTTATTGGATCACGAAGGACGTTTGATATTACCAGCTCGCATTGTTTTTGAGGTGGAAAACGCTGGCCCTGGAGAATTGAGTTGTACCATCGATGGCATCGAAATACCGGTAGAAACTCTTCCCGATGGTAAATTACGTTTATACATCAGCGGCGATAATTTGAGTGCTGGTGAACACGATTTAGACTTAACCTGGAGTAGTTTAACAGTTGTCCAATGTCCGCGCAGCGCCTTTGTAACCGGGCAGCAAGCTGCTGATCGGGTTATGTTAACCGGACGAGGCTTGGCAGCCGCTCAAGCAGGAGAAGCAGCACATTTTACTATAGATGCCAGCGATGCACCTGCGGGTAGACCTGAGGTAATTTTAGTGCATCAGGATAACACAGCGGTGCCAGTTAGCTTAGCCCAACCCCGTCCAAACGAAGCTATTTGGCTTGCCTCTTATACACCCCAAAAATCTTCTTCGGGACCTTTAACTCTATCTGTAAAATGGAATGGACGTTTAATTAAGGGATGTCCGCTCACTGTGGCCGTCGGCTCATCAATGGATGCTTCAAAGGTCATTTGCTCGGGCGAAGGTTTAAAACATGGTATAGTAGGCAAAGATATTAAATCATGGATTGATACTAGGAGAGCTGGTCCCGGAGAATTAACAGCACATTGCGCTGGACCACGTAAGGTGGCTTATTGCGAGCTTTACGATCATGGAGACGCTACCTTCACACTGAACATTAAGCCGCAAGAACCCGGGCGTCATCTATTGACTATAAAATATGGTGGTCAGAATGTACCAGGTTCGCCCTTCCCTCTTAAGGTAGCTGGAGCTCCAGACGCTAGCAAGGTTGGTTAAGAAATCATAAATATTTGATTTTCATTAACTATGATTAAGCAATTTGGTTAGGTAAGAGTATACGGTCCAGGTATTGAACATGGTGTTCTAGCTACTTTCCAATCACGATTTATATGCGACACTCGAGGTGCTGGAGCTGGCCAGCTGACTGTAAGAGTTCGTGGTCCAAAAGGAGCGTTTAGAGTTGAAATGCAACGTGAGTCTCAAAAGGATCGTACTATTTTGTGCAAGGTTGGTTCAAAAAGAGTATGAAAATAAGTTTTGCGTTGATAGTCGCATTTCTAATTTTATGCAGTACGATCCGACAGAACCTGGTGATTATCGTGTCGAAGTGAAATGGGCTGGCGAATTTGTACCAGGCTCACCTTTCCCTGTTATGATTTTTGATACCGAAGAGGAGCTACGAAGATTTTTGCAGGGCATATGAGGCCAAAGCATTAGTACCATATTATTGCCCAGTCCTGCTCTCAGTCCCGTGTTAGCCCACCATCAACAACAAATGCAACAAGAAGCGATTATGCCCCTTTTTATGCATCATCAACAATCACAGTTAAGTCTTTCATCGCCCCTATACGGTGTTCTGAGAAACAATAGCTTACAAAGTTGCCAGGCGCCTAGCCAACAATACATAAGCAATACAGAGTTGTCGGGCAACCAAAGTTTGCGTGCTTGTTTAAGTCGTCGTTGTCGCAGAGATTCCACATGTTCGGTACTTTAAGTTTACAAATATGTTTAGCGTTTTTATATACAAAATTTTTAACTAACAATTAACTGATAATGAAATCGTCCAGATATGAATGAAAAAAAACCACATATGCTGACATACATGATAGTTTAATTTATAACTACAAATAACTTTAACATATTCAATTAATTTATAACTTTTCGTGCTTTAAAATAATCTGAAAACTATTAAAACTATTTTCAATCGATTGTCAGTTTTTAATTTCATACCGAGGGTAACTCTAACCAAGTGCTTAAATGATTTATTTCTTCAATAATACCAATTCAGGTTTAGTTATTTCATTGTAAAGATTGGGGCTGATTAACATGTAGCTCTAGTTCGGACTGAACTCAACTTTAGTTGAAAGGTTTAGTTGGTTGAATATGTGAGGAACATGGGGCAGCATGTTGCCACAGTGTAATATTCGGCATATTTACACCTCTTCACCCATTCGATTTCGAAGTGAGTTCTAACAAGATTCTGAAAGCCTTTTGGAGTTAACATTTCGTGCATATTAATGGACCCTCCTTTTTTTTTTGAAAGTCTTACAATTACCACCAAGGTCTTTCCTTACCCATATCTATTATAACTAGGTTTAAGGATCAGTTCAAGGCAATTTTTAAAATCCACGGAAAGCAAAGGAGTTCACAGTTTTTGTTACGTAAACGTTCTAGGCGTGTTCTTTGAAAAGTTTGCGTCATTTTCGAATTCTTTATCGATATCTTTATTTCTGCGCGCGATAGAATATTTACCGCGGATACTATGCAGAGGCCCAGACGAACAGACGAACAGATGAACGGATCGCCTTGCTTAGGTGCATTCCGATTTTGAAACTCGTCAAGAATTTATGAGGTTTTTGAAGCCTGCTTCCATGCGTTATAAAGGTTTTGTAGAACGAAATTAAATTATGCCATACTATAAAATATATTAGGCGTGGTCAATGTTTTCTATTTTTGTACAGGTACACTAGCATCGCCCGTCAAATTTTTGTACACTTAGCTGCTGCAGTTTGCGAGTAATGAGAAAGACACCAATATTTTATTTCTTCCCAAAAACAGAGGTGTCTTCTTTTTACATAATACCATGGGTGACTCCTTCGATCGAATTGTCCCATTTCCAATATCAACCTACGTGCAAGAATTTCCAATGTTCAAAGCTTCACTTTTGCAAGCAGGAAAATTTTTACAACGGACATTACGTAAGCGGACAACCGTACAGATGGACTTGCCTAAATCGATTCAGAATATGTTGCTGATCAAGAATATTAATATTTTTAGGGCCTCTGAAGCTTTACAAACGTTTTCACAAAAGTTAATATACAAAGCGTATCGTGCTTTCAAATAGACAAAGGGTATACTTTTTATGCAAGGTAATCGATAGTGAATTACAAAGTAAAACTGAACTTCCATATTCTATAATACTAGATGGGCGTGACTGATTTCTTCCATTTTTTAAAGGAAACTTGCTTGGAAATTTTTTTCGCGTGTCTATTGTAAGTTGTTAATAATAAGAAAAAACAACCAGCAAGCGGATGTATTCTATTATGGACGTGCTTTTGATGGAATGGGGTCATTGTTAATAACTTCAAGAACTTTCTGCGTGCAACAAATTCCAATGTTTTCACTAATTTTGAAGACGATATGCATTATGATTTGTTTATACGAACTTTATCTCTGAAGTTTTTTTCGGAATATTGGAAACGTTTTGATGGAAGGAATATAATGCCATCTCTCTATTTATTTATAATATTTGCCTGTGGGTGTTTGTAAAGATTTTGTGGACGAGGAAGCGAATGGCAGCATATATATAAATTTTTAATTTTTTTACTTCTAAGCGACGAAAGCGAGAGAAATGTCATATGTTAGCGAATTTGACATTTCGAACAAAACAAAGGGAAAGAAACGTAACTGTTAAATAACATTACGAACGTGCCGCTTTCTGTTAAATAACATCACGAACGTGCTGCTTTCTGTTAAATAGCAGCACAAAGTGATGTCAAGTTTCTCTTTAATAATAAAAATTTCTTTCAAATTTTTATATTCCAACGTAGCGACAGCATTGTTACTATAATAAGAATGTACCCCCTCTAGTAGAGAACAGCAAAATCGAAAATGAAAAGCATCGAAATTTATTGCATAGCTTTAAAGACACAAGATAGCGCCAGTAAGTAGCAGTAAAACTTCAACTGCCGTTGAAAAAATATGACAATAAAAATAAAAAAAGGGAAAATATATAAAAAAAAAACACTTTATTAACACAATTAAATATATTACTCGTGTTTTCTTACTTCGTTTGAGAAAATTTTATCAATATATTGTGTTTTGAGCGTAGTCTTTTCTTCTTTTTTTAATACTATTACTTTCACTTTAAAGCTATAAACAGAGCACAAATTTAATGCTTACTTTGTATGCAGACACGTGTCCTTTTAATTTGATGAAATAAGTTATGCTCATAATAATACGAAAATATTCTGTCGTGCCCAAGCTTAATAGAATAATGCCTCAATTTAACGCCAATAAAAATGTCATCAACAATTTACAAATGCAAGGGAATAACATCACCAAAATGCAACAACAGACAGACAGAACTACAAGCGGCTTTTGAAAGAAAACAAGAATAACAACTAAAAATTTCATTTATTGTGGAATTTTGGAAAACAGATAAATAAGGTTTGCTTGCTTCGAGAAGAATCCCAGATATTCATTACTGCAAGCAGTTGTTTGTGTGTGTGTGGCTTTAGTAATTAATTTAATTAGTAGTATTTTTTTTTTTTTTTTTTTGGTATTCAGAATATATCACTGATATCTATCTAAATGTAGTCACCAGGTTTATCAAAATCACCTTGCTGTCACATAATCTTGCAGGTCCTTTGCACTAATTAGGGATAAGTACTCGATTATATCTATTCGTTTCAAATACAAAATTTATTCTTCATTGTTCTACATTTATTTATCAATTGCCTCGAAACGAAATGCCCTTTAAAGTCGGTTAAAGAGTTTAGAGAAGTAAAATTTATAGCAGAGAGTGGCACGATCTTGAGCCACAAGGCACTGAAGGTGTGGTTGAAAACATTTTGCTATTAAGTGTATTTCTTTTATAAATGATCCCCGAATCATTCGAGAAGTTTATACAAAATATGCGGGGGAAAGTCTCGGGAAGAGCCAACAGAGAACATTTTGCCATTGAATTCGGAAGCTTGGACCACAATGAAAAGGAAGCTCTAACTGTAATCTGTTCTTGAATAAGTGATCTTTTAATTGTTGGGAAATGAGATCTAAAAACTTGCTGAAGGTCTCAGGTCTTTACATGACCTAAGAAGGAGGATCATTACTGTTTACATAATGCCTAAGTAAAATTTTATCATCTTTCCTTCCGCGAAAACGGTTGACGACACCTGTTCTCTCACCCAGTAACATCTCCATTCTTACGGCTCTGAAATTTTGTGTATTTCTAGCAATGCACAGGAGTTGTCAATACATAAATAAATTGATCTAAAACCTCGGATCGACTAAAGTTACGTCCACTGTTATGAATACCGCCCACCATTACATATTGAATGGCGAAATTAACACCTGCCCAAAGATGTACTTAGCAAAATGAAATTTCACAAAAACTAGACAACATTTCTTGAAATATTTCAAAAATTGAAGAAAACATGGGAAAAATTGCAAGAAGCGTATTATCGAACAACACATAACTCTTACCATTACATTTTACTAAATACCTAAAGATATTCTAAACCATTAATATACGCCTCAATGATTTTACATGCATACCATAGTCCATGCAAACGTCATTTTAATCTGCATGATATTCATATAAATTTTTTTTCGTTTTTTTGTTACCCAAAACTCTGCTTTTTTTGTTTATTTAAATAATTTCGTATTCACACTTCAACGATTATCCTTTTGAATTCGGTTAATCTTTTAAGGTTTTTTCAAAAGAATTTTTACATTTTTCGGTAAATCAGTTACAGATTTTATTCAGACAACAACATATTCATATGAATGTATATGCATTCACTATTGTAATGTAAAACATTTTCCATTGTTTTGATGCCCTTTTCATAATTATAAACATGTTTCAAATCAGTCTAATCTCTGCTGTTAGTCATCTAGAAATCCAATGAATCATTTTTCATACACCTTTCGCCTTCTCACTCCGGAGCAATCTTTCTCTTTTCTTCAATAGTTTGCGTTCTTGTTGTGTTTCATTTTAAATCGTCCTTTTTTTCTTTTATAGAATCGCAGATTTATCTTGATCAGACAATCATGAAATACGTGCATATGTATACAAACTTTTATGTATATGCTTATGGTATGTACTTTATTGATGAAGCGAAGCGCACACTTTTGTAAACATTTCCTCAGGTAGTTTTAGTTTTCATTTTCGTTTTCATTCTTTTATTGATTTATATATGTTTACGTAGATAGGTATGTTTGTTTGGGTCTTATAACAGATACTTTTGTGATGCCAAAAATCTTTTTCTAACGAACGCTATACAATCTAAACGTATTATGTGGAATTTTTTCATTAAACTTTATGTATAAAACACAAGCCTATAGTTTATGTAATTACGTTAAAGGCGAATTTCGGAGACCTTTTGCTTATGGTATTTGGCACGTCTTACTTATAGGCAAATTCCATAATCGATTAGCAATATTTCTCTCTCTCTCTCTCTCTCTCTCTCTCTCTCTCTCTCTCTCTCTCTTGGTTAATGGACTTTCTTTTCATAACCCTGATGAATATAATTTTTTAGATTCTTTCGATTTAAGTTTATTTGTATAAAACAAGTCTGATAGTTACGCATCCTTGAAAGCGAAAACTGTAAATGAAATGAAAATTGTTTCCACACGGAAATACATAGTCTTTCTTTCTATTTGAAGTGTGCTTTAAAGGCAAAATGCCGGATGTTTTCATTCTGGGGTATAAATGTATTCTTCACATTTTGTGAACGTCTGTCTAATAACTTAAGGTTTGGCTATTCTCTCAAACCTTTGCACTGAGACAAAGCGTTAACTTGTTAATATTAGTCCCCAGATTCGTGCAATGGGTTGAGAACTAAACCTTTAAATTGCAAGATTTTTTTTTCAAAATTCTTAAATCGATACAATGGTTGTCGAAAGACCCAATAGTGAAATACTGTTAGAAAGACAGCTTATGTCATAGGTCTCTTTGTATTCTTTTCAAATCATTTGATCAATTTAAAGATCATTTAGATGAATCAATTTGTTCCCTTTGATAATTACATTTTTTATCTAGATTTTCTTGACTATTTCTATATCGAGCTAATATTGTATTCATTTATATCACATATGCATAATCAAAGGCAAAGTTCGAATTTTGAGATTCAATTTTAAGTTGGATCTAAATCAACTTTAAACCTTCAATAGTAGAAATCATTTTTGAGTCTAACTAATTTTTGAATGCATTGAGCCCTTGATTTGCTCTCAAATGAATGACGTTACATACAAACTGTTACTAATCCATAACGAATGCACGCTAACTTAACATAAACTCAACTAACTAGGAGTTGGGAACAAATGAGAAGCTTAAACTTCAGAAGCAAAAGTATAATAAGTTTAAAGGAGCGACTTTTCAATAAAGCAAATGGATCCGTGATAGATCGGTAATTGACCGAATTTCAATTGTGCGAGCTGGCAAAGTCGAGTTTTGAATGGAACTTAAAAAGATTATTAATCGAATGCTAGAAAAGAAATATTTCGAGTTTTTTATTCCCTTTAAACTCTTAATTTTTTTTGCTTACCTACCACTAATTAATTAATTAATTAATTTGCAAAACAAATTACAAAAAATGATCTCAGTAAAAAGAAAAGTTTACATATTTGGAATACGATACATTTATTAGTTCAGAGAAAAAAAAAAATTGCATTCGGCTCGGACCGTCGATACCCATCACAGTAGGCTTTCTATGGTCTCTGAAGTTTCTCTCTCGGTGACGTAAATGTTTTGATGAAAGAATGAAATTTTAATATCTTATGATATGACGTAGGCATGGATGATTTTTTTTATTTTTGAGCAGAGGCTGCAGAACCGCGCATAGAATACACATACAATTTTTTTTCTTATATTAGGGGTGGTTTATAGGTAATGAGCAAAAAAACAAATTCTTTCTTTATTTGAAAACGAAGATGTTCTCAGGTTATGTTGTATTACGGTCGTGTTCTTGGACCGATTTGGTTTAATTTCAATTCCAACCTACATGGAAGAATTTCCAATCTTTACATCAAATTTAAAGGCGAGTGCAAAACTTACTTAATTAATAACTTACTTAATTGTACTTCAAATTTGATGCTGACCAGGAATATATACACTCTTCTCCTTCTTTTGGCGTATTGCAAAACGTTTTGATAAAATGATGCTTCGGTGAAAACACTTCAAAATTTTAAATAACATAAAATCGAATCTAGGACGACATAGCACTTGGCGTAAGCAATACGATGTCGACGCATAGCCCACAAAGGAGTAAAAAGTGTTAATGGATTCCTCACACTATATATATATGGCTATTGTAAAAAAAAATGAAAGGTTTCCATCCAACATACACATACACATAAAAGAAATCTTTTGTACGAGATGTTTAAGACCTTTTAAGATTACGTCTTGATCACGATTTTGACTAGCTCTTCTTTATGTTTGAATTTGACAAATTCTACACTATTTACTTGTGCCACAGTACAGACTTTAACAATGCTTGCTATATATCCAAACTTTTTGTCGAATTCAGGGTCCATAAGTTTATGCATGTCCCGATAAAGGGAGAATAGAAAAAATTCAAATCGGTTTATGCTGTAAAGAAATGCAAGAGAGGGAGGGGAAGGGATTGCAGGCTTATACAAGAGCAGTGGCGATAGCCAGAATTTAAGTACAAATCGCTTTTTAGGGAACTATTGGAGTGACGGTCTTTTCCTAAACGCTTGGAGCTGCTTGCATGTAATGACTACCTCCTACAAACAAACCCCAGTTCTTAGACCAAAAATTACATGTGAAAGAAGATTATGCTCAGTTGAACACACATTTCATGTGAGCAGGGTGACCGTTCTCTTCTCCCATTAACAAGGTCAACCTGACGTAAACAAGCAATGAATGCCACAACACACACACTGAAAATATTTTTTGGAGAAATTAATATCTCTATCGCGTGGCTTGAGTGAGATATCGGAGCATACCATACAGATTTGTTCTAATGCCTTTAAAATTTTTCACATAATGAGCGCGTTAGTCAAAGGTTTACAGATTTAACTTTAGGTTACTTTCGACATAACTTTTACTCTAGTTTGTCTTGACATTTTCACAATATTTTCATGCCTTTACTTGCGTAGTTTCGTTACGTTGTTGTAAACCTTTCATTGTAAAGAGAAATCATAAAGGTAAGCAGTGTCATCAAATTTTTTCTTTTCCTTTCTTCTCGCCTAACAATGCAGCATTTCCAAATTTCACACCCAAAGATCTAATTAACTGTCAGGCATCTGAATTTGTGTCACATATAGATCTGCACCTTTTTCACGAAAAAGATCTATTAACCATTTTTATGAAAACAACAAACTCCAATAAATTCTAATCATTGTTTAAATGTTTAAAATGTAACCGAATAAGGGAATGCAGCTGCCTTTTGTTTGAGCGCGCACCCAAGCAATTTGCCGCTTTCCCTGAAAATCACAATGTTTACGTAAAGGATACGAGACAGTCGTCATCATTTTACAAAAGCTATAAAAAAGAAAATAAATAGAAAAATAAAACAAATAAAAACACCACTAAATACCCTACACCACCCTATAATTATGCAAGTAACGACTTTTCAGGCTTTATAAAGGAATGATCCAAAGGGGGTCTTATCCGAACTACTTTCATTAGTATTCGTCCTTAGAGCAAAACACGTCACTGTACCAAATTCGTCGAAATTATCTCAAAAATTGCAGCCTATGGGTTCCACACAAGAAAATAAGATAGATAGACGGACAAACGGACAACCTAATACTTTTTCATTTCGATTTATATAAAACGAAAAGGAGTAAAACCACTATAGATTTAGAAAGAGTGGTCCGACCAGAACAATGTTCAGTGACGTTCGTCCTTCGACCAAAACACGTCACTGTACCAAATTCCTCGAAAGTATCTCAAAAATTGCAGCAGAAAATAAGATAGATAGACGGACAGACGGACAACCTAATACTTTTTCGTTTTGATTTATATAAAACGAAAAGAGGGAGAATCACTATACTATTATATTCAAAAAGCGAAAGAGTGGTCCGACCCGAGCCATGTTCAATGGCGTTCGTCCTTGGACCAAACCACGCCAATGTAGCAAATTTCATCAAAAATATCTCAAAAATTGCAGCCTATATGTTGCTCACAAGAATATAGGATTGCCAGACGGACGGGAGAGGTTAAATCGTTTCAGCAAGTGATTTCGAATCGATCGGCATACTATAAAATGGATCTATCTCAAGTTCTTGTGATGTTATATGCATCCGCACATATCCTTATACAACAAGTGGTGTAGGGCAAAAAAAGAATCCTAAAACTTTCCTTGATAATATAAATAAATTCTTGCTTAAAATGAATTTTATAGAGCAATAAAATTTTGTAAATTAAACTTAATTAAAAAGTGAACTAAAACAATTTCAACAAAAGTCATTTGTCAAGGAAATAAATTTAAAAAAAAATTACTCTAATAAAATGTTTGTAAAAAAAAAAAAAGAAAAAATTTAGAAAAAAAGGGATCATTAACTGTACATCCTTCTTATTGATAACATGAGAATCTTAAAAAACATTGTTGTCGGTTTTTTTAGTGGTTCTTTTTATAGGGCCCGCATGTGTGGCATACACATTATGTTAACAGGATGTGACTGTTGGACATGAAGAGATGTGATATACGGAGACATAGAAACGAAAAACACATTTGAGTGTAAACTAAATTCCAAACCATTTAGTTTCGTTTATAAAAGAAACCTCAAGCAACACAGAAAAAACAGAAAACCAAAACAAGTATCAAAAAAAGCAAAAAAAAAAAAACTGAACATCCCTTGCAGTGCTTTCCATACTATGATTGGAGAACGTGTTAGATGTTAGTTTTGTTATTGCGTTTGTAACAACCATAAGATGAGTCATTCGCAGTCTCGTCATTTATGTGCGTTTTGGAATTTTTGAATCCATGTTCTCTTTGACGCTTTTTGGAGAACGCTCTGCTTATCTCGAGAATATTTTACTGAACATGAGATGCAAGGAAGCATTAATTTTTTGGGTTTAGTTCACTCTTTGCATTTCTAAATCAATCTCTGTCCGTCCGTCCGTCCGTTCATCTCTCTTATTACTACTGTAATTTTCAAAATTCCAGAGCCTAGGCTTGATAGTGAAAATTTCCTTTCTTAAATGATTTCAACAAGAAAACTGAAAAGCAAAGAACATCTGCCCAGAAAAGCCCGAACAGAAATTGAAACAAATGTGAATCGATGAAAATAATGAATTAATACATTTGCGAGTAAATTTGATGCAAAAATCATGGGAATCAGTCCCCCCATCAATGGTATCTTTACTTCTATACATTTACCTCATGTGATATGTGCTCGAAATTCGCTCTCAACTAAATACAGTTCGCTTACCTTTTTCAAATATATCCCTTTCTCCATTTTTCATCTCGTTTTAAGTTTTTTTTTTTTTTTTTTTGTTTTCTTTCAATCTTTGAAAATATTTCAAGCAATTTAAAAACGATTTCTTTCCCTTTTTTTCTTGTTTTTTTTTTTTTCTTATGACGATTTAGTTACGGTTTCACAAAAAAAAAAAACAAAAAAGCATGACGTTCTTCAATTAGTTCGGCTACTACTATCAACTAACTATTACTTAAGCTATTCATTATTACTATCGAAGCATTAAGTAATTTATGAGCTATGTATGTGTAGATACATGAATGGAAATATATGGAACTGTTGTTTTACTTGCTTTTCAGAGTCACAGGTAGCGTTTTTTGTTATTTTCTTATACATTGCATAACAAAAAAATATCGTTTTGTTGCCATATGGTATCGATTTACAATTTCAATAAGCAATTTATGAACAATTTAGGAGAGGTGTACATCATTTTTTTAGCCTTTACACTTTTTGATATTTTTTTAGTGCGTTTCGCTAGACAACCATCTGATTACTGGTTAATTGATTCGGATCTAATGCAAGAAAATTTGAAACAAAGAAAAAAAGCCAATTAAATTTAAGCGGTAACAGTGTACAAAGAAGAGAGTTATATATGAAATGATCGGATGTACATTTGAAATAAAATTATTCCTAGGTTTAATGAAATGTTTTGCGTAGAAAGACCTTGTGAGTATCCTTACTATAATACCTCGATCATGCAGGCGGCGAAAACCTATAAGGTAAAGTTCCAAAATTTCTAATATGTCTCGAAGGCACATATCACTCTCTCTCTCTCTCTCTCTCTCACTCTCTCTCTCTCTCTCTCTCTCTCTCTCTTTCTTTCTTTCTTTCTTTCTCTCTCCTCTCTTGGTTTAAGAAGAATTCTTCATAACAAATCTGACGCCCGATTCCGATTCAAAGGATCGACATAAATTCTTCATCCTTCTTTGAGACAAACGGTTGTAGTTGAATGCATTATAGGGCAGATAGCGTTTAAAATGAAAGGATATAATGAGCTTTTACACCACAGCCACTTGATAAAGTTGTAATATTTCAGGACATTCTTAGTTGGGTTGTATGTGTTAAATATTTCGTTAATCAATCTGGATATAAATTTCAATATAAAGCTTGACTCTTAAAATCATTCATGGTATCACTTGTCTCGACATTTTTATAACACTTTAATCAGCATTCAAGCTGGATTCGGGCGCTGCATAATGTTACTTCTTTTTAATGATATAATGGCTATTAACTTTCAGGCACGACAAGTTAATTGAGACTGTCGAACACATCTCGCTCGATAGCTATATCCTAAACAAGTGCTAACAAAAGAGAGCCCAAAAGAACAGGTGACCAAAAGTAGTTAATCTCAATAGGTCGATCTGAGATTTGAGGTAATCCCCCCGTTGACAATTATCTAAGATAAGAAAGTGAACTCTGTTTACTCCAAATTTCAAGATGAAGTCGCAAACGGAAAAATCTCTCTTCGTTGTGCCTAAATTCAATTGAACCAACTATCTTCTTCCAATAGATAGTTGCTTGAAGAAGGAGTTAAAAAATCATTTTTTTCTTACTGAACGCCAATAACCAATAAAGTTTTGTTGTTGTTTGACTAATGTGGAGAAATGATGAGAGATTGATTCTTCTCTCTCCCTTTCTCAAGCGGAATGATACCAACAACTAGGATGTAATAATCAAATTATTGTTATCCATTTTACGCGTTACTACAGAAGAAAGCAGGATTTCTTGAAGATGATGGAAAGCATTCTTAAAACGCCAACCATCTATTGAAAGAAATGTCTTTTTATCAAGGCTACTTTAATACGCAACTTAACAAAGGCTGTAAATATTTTAATTACCAGTTTTTCCTTGAATTGTTGTATAGACCTAATATGTCATAATTTCTCAGCGATACACTGTACTCTTTATTTCTTTTAAGATTATGAATGCTTTGAAGGTTTAAATCGGTCGAATAAAATGTGACTCACGGCCTCCTGATGTACAAACACTTTTCTAAGAAACGATTTCCCCGTCGTTGTTCGGATTTTCGACAGTTTCTTTGTCATTCTGGTTCGCTGGAGTCACCGAAAGAGGGCGCTCGGGCTCGATGTGGCTTGGCTCATAAAAAGGCAAATGTTTTACAAGAGTTTCGCTATCACCGTAACGTTTTTGCATTGGATTCTCGGCTACTAATAGCCCCGATAGCACGAGTGGCCTTTCTCACTCCATATACCGTCAGGCCCGGTAAGGCCACGGTAATACGATCCCCAGCACCACTTTTGCCATCACTTCTACTATTTTGCTTCTGTGCGCGTCTCTCAATAACTTAAATCCCTTTGAATTACCTTAAGTCCCGGTGAGGTCACATATGCTTGCCATCACTTCTATTAATCTACATTTCTACGCACCACACAGTAATTTGAATTCCATTGCCACGATCGAAACGATGGGCATTATAACCCTTTACGTTGTCAAAGCCATTGCTATAGCTCCGATATATTAAGTGTCCTTAAGAATTCAACCAAATATGCAAAACCATCTCCCTCTCTTTCTCTTTTTCTCTCTCTTTCTCCATATGTCCACATGTCTCTTTCCCATCCTACAGAAAAACTTGTGCTTGACATCCTTTGCCAAAAAAAAGTCTGAATTTCCTGTAGCTGAACATATGTTTACCTCACATCTTTATTAAACCAATATCAACAATAATTTCTGCATATATAAAAAATAAATAAATAAATAAAATACTTCTCATCCCAATAATATGATCTCATATTACATATGCACTGCATTCACAGGCTAATAACCTACGTCCCTTTACTTATTTTTTTTTTTCTAAGCGAGAATTTTAGTCAAAGTTGAAAAAACGTGTGTCTGAGTATTAATGAAAATATCAAGTTACATAATTGTAGGCATATGCAGCATATTTTCCAAATTCATTCATAAAAATAATTCATAAAAAATAAAAGAAGAGGAAAAAAAGATGCACTCAAACAAGAAAATTACAAAGCAGAAAAAGAATATTGAAAATGATTATTTAAATAAACGATGGATTTCTATATAAGACTTGGAAGCCTTTAATGCTGCTTAGCTCAGCAAAAATACTCTTACTAAGATGTGTCACTACCAAGGAAAACTAATAAAAAAAAAAAAAATGAAAAAATCGAAAAAATTGTAACAATTGTTCAGCATTTCCTTGAACTTTTACTGCAGTGCATGTCAGCTACCAATATATTACATTATAGTAAGGATAACGAAATAAGAAAAATCCTAAGCAAATAACTAGAATCTGTTTTATAGAATTTCTTACTTCTCTCTGCTTAACTGTAATCCTCGAAGTGTGTCCATGTTATTCTCTTAGTCTTTCATTATCAACACAAATACGACGAAAAGCGGAAAGATTACTTTGTTTGACAAACATGCACACAAATTATGGGTGAGTTTTGTAAAGTGAAAGAAATCCTTTTAAATATATATATATATATATATATATATAGATTTAAATAGAGATGTTTTAAGAAAAAAAAAAATTCAGTTTTTCAAAATTCCTTTCATAAAAACCTATCGAGATAATTTGCTCTGAAAAGAAAATGACAGAGTAAAGTTATTCTTTTAAAAGTCATATGTACATATATATATATACGTAATAGAAATGTTAGAATCTCGGCAGATTATTAGTCTCCAGAGTAAATAGGAAATTATTGTTTATAAAGGTAAAAAAATTATATACACTTTGCAAACTTCCGATAACGAATAGAGAGGCGAAGCGACTAACTTAGAATCCTAGAATTAAGTATAAAGCACTGACATTTGTTGCTATCCTAACCGGTATATTTCCGAATGCGGATATGTTCGAGGTGCATAGAAGAGTGGAGCTCTAAAAAGGCATGTCCATTCTTTGTTAATGTTAAAAGAGGCAACAGGTGCACGTATCATGTCACCATATCTTTCAGTTAGTCTATCTTTCGCTAATAACCGTGGATACGAGACCGAAATTTGCTCTTAATTTTTTCCCCCTTTTCCACCAAGGTTAAGTTCACAATTAAGAGAGATCGCGGGAGTTAAGCGCCAAAACCGACGCCCTACGAAGATACACTGTACACAGGACTCTAGTACATTTTGTAAGGCCTAAAAACATTGGATATTCGAGTAAGTAAATGTAAGGTAATAGGTAACTTTTCTAGGTTTTACGATTAAAGTCATCACTAGTATTAAATCCCGCCGCATCATAGTCTTCACTTTCAAGCGTTAGTTTCCATACTTTTTTGAGGCGTACACTAGTCGTTTTCTTATACTCGCCACAGAAGGAATGTGCATTACTTAAAAACCCTTGCAGCAGCCATAAGAAATCGTTAGAGCATATCAGCATAATTGACTTGACGACTGTTATTTTGCAATTGCAAAATTTTGCCTTTTTTATAATGTGTAGTGAAAACACAATAAAGATTCCGATAAATTGACGTTTATTATAATTCTCTTGTTTGAATTTAATTCTCACTTTAATTCTGACTCAATTGAACTGTGGTCAGTATCTTATATAATAAATTATTATGCTAGTTTAAGCAAAATAGTAGTTTTAAACTAGGTTATCACTAAAGTTGCATTTAATATGGGTTATAACTGAAGTAGGTTATCTTAACTAAGTTATAGCTTGATTTACATTACATCTAGTTCGAACTGTGCTTCAATTCTTGCGATGACCCCAAACACTGGTTCTTTCGCTGCATTTAATGGGGATTATAACTAAAGTAGGTTATCTTAACTAGGTTATAGCTGGATTTACATAACATTTAGTCTGAACTGTGCTTCGATTCTTGTGATGACACCCAAGCACTGGTTCTTCTAGGGATCACTTTAAAGGCCTAGAGTTTTTTCGAGATGAAATTCAAAAATCGCCTAAAATACGAGGAAAAATCTTTAGCTAACGATAGAGAATGCTTTGAAAAAAATTTTTAATTCAATAAAGCTTCAAAATTACAAAAAAAAACTTATTCGTACACACAACTGTCCACAATTAGATCCTTCATGTCTAAAATAATATTCCTTTCTTTTATTGTCATCGGGATTGAAGAGTTGTCTACATTTCTCTAGATTTTTGGTTTCAAAAAATCGACTCAAAATTGAATTCTTTTTTATTTAAAATGCTAGATATTTGAAACTTTGTTCTATGAAAATGGTAACTGATTGAATTGAGTTTCGCATTTATGTTTTCTGATTCAGTTAACATTGTAGGAAATGGATAGCACTCTCCGCAGCATTAAACTTTACATATATGAAAGCTTACCCTCTCCTAATTCAACAGATTTTTAAACCTATACTTAGACACTCACACATGCTTATAAAGCTAAATTCCCACAAACTTGAAACATACGATAATAGAAAATTTAATCATGTGTAAATGCTTCTCTATACATTCTTTTGTCTATCTACGGAAATCAATTGGAAGTCTTTTGGTTATAAAAGCAATAGTTTCCTTCCTGCAGCAATGTGCACAAAGTAATGTTCGTCATACATGTTTAATGGTCTGATGATATGTGTGCGCATACGTATAGGTATAATAAACTTAAATGAAATCAAATGATTTTTGCATTACTGTGTTGTAATAAAATCTGTGGCAATTCGATTATTTCCATTTTAATCAAACGAATTCTAGTTTTATTTTATAAAAAAATATTTTCGAAAATATTTCCTTTATTTATATTTCTCTAGTATCCTACATAATAAATGAAGCTATGCAAATAGCCTGCAATTAGGTCGGGATACCGTTATGAGAATTGTGATATTAAATGAAAAAGGAATTTCTGATGTCCATCACAGCCAGTGATGGAAGTACGTTGCGGAATTGGTTAATTTTATTTGTGATACTCAAACATGCACATCAAAGATAAATTTCGCATAGATTTTATTATGTCCATCTGTGCAGGCATATACGCACTTGTCCCATCTCGTAACAGAAAACCTAGAAGTACAAGGCCACCTGTGCTTGATTATATTCCGAAGGCTTCAAAGGCTCCAAATCACAATTGCTTAAGTCCAAGTAAAGAAAAATTCAAAAAAACAATTACTTTGCGGATGAGCCCATAATGCTAGAATAACTCCGTTGATACCTTATCCATTAACTAACATTTTTGCGATTTTTGTATTTGCCTTAAGGTAAACATAACTGAGTCTGAGTCGTTTTTAAATATTTGCAATTTTTTCTCAACTTTTCTTATACTTATTCTCAAATATTCAATTACTTGTTATTCAAAGCCGTATGTAACAATTTCTCCAGCTTAGATATCATTTCATATGGAAGCTAATTAACCGAGTATCTAATTACCGGATGAATAAAAAGAAAAAAAAGGAGGAAAACTTCTAACGACGGTTTTTACGTTATAGTGTAAAGATAAGATTGATAAGATCTTACGAAGCGTAGAAGTAATAAATATCGATTATTACATGACACGAGGGAGTTTCAACCAACCCTTAACCATCTTAATATCGCAAGGGAGATATTTTCATCTAATCTGTATAACATCCAACTGAGACGAATTGCACTTCATTTAAGGTCAGCCATCAAACAACTTATTCACCTTTCGGTTTTCTAAAGAGAATTTTATGGTTCATTTTCCCTTAAAGTCGTAATAAATAAAAGCGGACAATACAACTGCCTACAGCCGTCGCCTTCTTTTTAGCTTATACCACATTTCCAGGTTCGTTTTTTAGCTTGGTTTACGCTCTTGGCTGACCTTTTCCACTATATTCGCCCGATTGATCAGTTTTTTCTGGGTTGTATGCATAGATCTAAGTCTCATTTCCCCCTAATAATAAGTTTCAAGGCCAATTGATAGTTTTTTACTCAACAAAATCGCATATCGCAAAATTTGAAAAAAAAAATGCTTTCTGTAGCGTGCAAAACCAAGCGTAGCTGAAACTCCAATGACGTTTATAATGGGAAATTTGACACAGATATCTGTCGCAATGCTGCTAGTTTCGAAAAAAAAATATTTCTGATATTCGATACGTTCAAGCAATTTAATTTGGATATTGGTCTTATTTCTTGGACACAATATTAGTCTTAATTTTAAGTTACTTAACAAAAATTTATTTATTCAAAACTTTTGCAGCACTTAGCAGGAAGCTTCAGTCACCTTACAAATTATTTAAGTATGAATTTTTGAAATCATTTAGACACGTCTGTCTGTCCCTCTATTCGTCATTCCACGCATGCCTCTATGTTCGGCAAGAATTATCCTGATTGTAAAAACTAAACTTAAACTTAAATTAAACTACGGAAATTCTTGGATTCAGTTTGATATTGAAATCTCATCGAATCGGTCAAGGTGTACGATTATAATACAATATGAAATGAGAAAATCTCGATTTTCTGGGTTTTTGCTCTTTAGCATAAACTATGCATTCCTTGTTTCATTTGCATTTCATTGCATTTATTAAGCAACTATAAAGCCATAGACCTATTATCCAGTTACCTACTTACATAGACGTGAAAAAAGAAATAACAATATAAGTGAGTATGCACGTCAGCTAGAAGGCTTCAAAAGTAATCATCGTGCTTCATTCACTCCGTATTCATCAATTTATACCAACAACAAATTATAAATTGTGAGTCTAGTAGTCCAACAAATTTTTTTTTAAACGTATTCAAGGAATCCATTGAAGGATTTCAGAGTCAGTGGGCTTTTCAAAGTTGCTCTTGGGTTGGGTAATGAACTTCGCGTCCACCCCTAATGACGTTGACAGAAAGCGAGAATGAGATTACCACGTGATACTCTCGTATCAGGGACAACAGCTTGACAATATTCTATAGAAGTGAGATTCTCACTTATTCGCCAAGTGCTCCATTTCTCCAGGCCCGGGCTGTACCCGTGTAATTAAAATCTTCACTTGGCAATCTTCATTGCAAGCATACCACTATTCATTCTTTCGAAAATGTTTATGTCTCCTCCAGGCATATAGACGACAAAAATCAGCAGTTTATTATTCTGAAGACTTTAGTTCAATGAAAAGATTTTTTTTCAATTTTTCTAGGTATAAACAAGTAAGAAAATTATAGTCGGGGAACGCCGACCATCACATATCCTACACCAATTCACCTTCGCTCCGTTTTGTTATTATATACGAAAAACCATAATTTTCATCAAAGCCCGCATATTGGATGATTGGACTTGCTCTTCTTGTAAGGGTTTGCGTTTCGTGATAGCGTCTATATATGTTATCGTCCAAAGAAAATAGGCCTATGTGATCCAAATGCTAGGCAATTTAATTTTTTTTCTTAAACGCTCCTATGAATTCATCTCCATCATAAAATATTAAAGGTTACGCCTTTAGCATATCAGGCTTCAAGTTTAGTGAGAATCCTCACATGCGGTGGTATCCAAAAAATATACCTACGTGATCCGAATTCGGTAAGGTTGATTTCTTTATCAATTTACTATTATGAGCCAATTTTTATTTTTTTACCATACAAAGTTTCAGATTCCGTATAGACGATCAAGTTCAAAAAATGGCACCAGCCGGTCCAAAGTCTTCACACCAATTTAGAATACCGAAATGCTGCTGCATAGCCACTTTTGTCGAGAAGTATTGTAAATTGCAATTTTTTCCATATAACGACTTTACAGAATAGGGCGATATATGTTTGAAAAAGCGAATCGATCTAAATAATTTTCCTTCAAGGACGTTTTTGGGTCAAAACACATCAGTGTCCCAAATTTCATCAAAATATCTCAAAAAATGCATTCTGCAGCTACATCTACATCTACATGGGCAGACGGACAGACAGGCTTAGATCGGTCTAGAAAACGATTCTGAATCCATCGGTATAATAAAAAATAGATCTACCTTAAGCCCTTAGGGTATAAGGACGTGTATCAAAAAGTGGGCCATAGACGAATGTAATTTTGCTATTTATTTCAAAATGCTTGTAATTAAAAATAATTCAAATAATTTCTGATTAATATTTTTATCGCAAATTTTTGTAATGACCAAAAATGTACATTGTTTGAAAATTGGGAACTTGGTTTTTTATATTAAATGAGGAACGTTACCTTTAAATTTAGGTTTATTATAATGCATCAAGAGAAAGGTGAACGTGTAAGTGGAAAAATGGCCTGAATTAAGGGCATGAGTTTATGATTAGGTATAACGAAAGTTATGCTGCAATCCAGCTCGTTTAGTTTTGCAAATGAAGGAAAACAATGTTCTTCGCCTTTACAGAATTTTAAAATAACTGAAGCAATATTTAAAGTTCTGCCGGTTTTTGATGCTTCACTGTTACATTTCAACACATTTATATATATATATATATATATATATTTTTTTATTATTCATAAAATTTTTTATTTTTTGATTTTCTTGTTTCAATATTTCCTGTTTTAGTTAAACAAGGGACCACACATCTTGAGCACATAATTAAAAAAAAAGATTTAATTGATTTATTATATCGTCTTCCATACTTTTAAACAGGAAAAATTTTTAAAGATAATATGAATAAAAGAAAATCAAAAAACAAGTAAAAACACTATAGTGACGCACGGCCAACCATTAAACACCCTATATCACTCTAGAGAGTACAGTACCATATGTCGAATGTTCAAAATAAGGCCGCGCCGCTTCCACCGGAAAAGCGGGAAGTGGTCGAAATAGTAGTCTAATTGATACAATTTTCAATAGGGTTCGTCCTTGGGTCAAAATATGTCATTGCACCAAATTTCATAAAAAAATATCTAGAAAATTACGGCCTATGGAAAGCAAAACAGACAGACGAACAGACAAGTGTAGATCAATTTAGGAAATGATTCTGAATCGGTCGGTACAATAAAAGGCCAATCTATCTCGAGTCTTTTTGGGTGTTACATACATTCGCACTTACACACACTTAAAGTACCCTTGCACGACAAGTGATGTTTAGGGTATGGTAAGAAAAAACTATTAAATAAGATTGAAATAAAGCCATTAAATGAAATTGCTTTGAATATTAAGTGATTTCTCTCATTAAGCAGAGACAAAACTCTTTAATGCGGTCGCCTTAATGCAACATGATAGAACATTTTTCTCAAGGTCTTCAGGGGGGATTTCATTGAAAACATAAAAACAATTGTGGAAAATTGGTTGATTCTCAATTGTTTGATAAAAATCTGTGTTGACACTAAACGTTCTAGTCTGGCTCTTCTCTATTGTCTTTGCAAGAGTTTGTGATACATATACGATATTTTGTATCGAAGTCTGCGTTAAGTAAGCCATAAATTCATGATGCAGTTTTATAATCCCAGAAATGGTATATTTATCACGTTCATATATTCTGTGAATTTTCCAAAAAAAAAAATAACAAAAAAAAACCAGTAAACGCTTCTTGGTGATTATTTCATTGATGGACATCTTGTGTACTAAATCAGATACGACGCCATTTACGAAAATGTGCTTCAAATTACTCCATCCATTGGTAAAAGATAATTGAAGGACGGAAAGTTTATCTCACAAATGCTTTTAAAATCCTTGCCGTTTCACTCTCATAAAGCTCTTAATCTTAAGCTGCTTAAACGAATTGTTCGAAATTACGATCTCATCTGTCCGCTTAAAATACGTTTTAATCTTAAGTCTGTGAATGCTTAAAATACTTCTTAATCTTAAGCGTTTGAATATTTAGGTCGTCTTAAATGTAAGAAACAATTTGATCTAAAAGAAGAAATTTCTCTAAATCTTGAGGTGAGTACTTTCTAGCCCGTCCCAGAGAAGGCAGGCAGTTGAACAAATCGGCAGATCTCCACCCTTGTCGCATATGCCAAGCTTTCAGATTTTTTCTACGCCTTTAAGGCGTTATCAGCAATTTACTCAACAATGTGTTGATAACAAATTAGTTGTATATACGAACAGACTTTGAAAACCTTTTTCCACATCGGGGTTAATTCTTCTTGTTTCAAATTTTTCATACGTTAGTAACGCTGTAATCACTCAAAGTGGCGCCTTGTAAACAAGTAGACATTAAGTGCAGCGACGTGCCTTCTTTACATTGACCCAGAAACAAGTGATGGCAATGATTAAGTTGACTTGATTAAGTTAACTTGACCTCTAAAAGCCAGAGAAGGTCGAGTTTATACTCAGGGAAAAATTAATTGCCTAATAACTTATCGTCTCATAAAAGTTTTGTTGATTGTAGCCGTCGTCTTGTAACACAATGTTTTTATTCTGTTATGAGTAAACGTTGTACTTGTAATACGTCACGTTACGATATCTTGAAGTTGTCAGATATATCTTCCAACTATTCACATCTTTTGAATACCCGCTGCATAAAGTGTCATCGACTTCCTTTCAAGTTAGCAAACTATCCACAAATTTTGATTGTGTTTGCCATAACACTCTTCTAGGCAATGCCGAGTTTGAACGGTACTTTTTACCATCAAAAACCAGTTATCACAGGGAAGTCGAATTTTTCCTTCATTGAGAAAATAATCATGTAATAGCGCACCTAGAGACATTACAACTCGTAATGGAATTTTAATAGGTGTCGTTTTTAATAGGAGTCGTTTGATGATCGTCACTTTCGTTAATTAATACAGATTTTTTTGAGAGATGACCACTCCATGTCACTCGCGGGAACAACTATTGACCAATGTATTGTGAAGATGAAAATCACAACTTTGTTTCGGCCGCACATTTAGGTTTAAGCATGTCAGTCTGTCTTGTAGTTTGTTGTTTTGTATTTTTAAATTAGTTAAGGATAAGAAACCACATGAGAACGGAGGAGATATCGAAGTTGACCGGGTAACTTCAAATGTTGGTGTTATATATGATGGGAATGCTATCCCAGGCGGTGAGAAATTCTTTTCTTTTCAGACTTATTTGCTCGTAGAGAAAACATGACAGAGAAAAGAAGTTAATAGAAGAAACCTCCCTTATCTTTCAATTTGTTCAAATAACCTCAAGTTTAGCAAATTTTTGTAGATAACCTTAAGACACATTTTATCAACTCACAGTCGAAATTGCCGTCTTAATGAGAAAACAATACATGTTTCAACATTTCTTACCAAAAGTCATACACTTTTACATAGATGACCTTCAAGTTACTGTCTTGCTACAAGCGAACAATTGCGTGCTATCTGTTCACAGGATATGACGCAGAAGTGAAAGAAGAGAAGAGAATATTAAGACTATACGATACAATGTTGATGATGACCAAAATCCTAAGCTTCTCAAGTACTTGGGGAATGAACTGCGTAAAGATTAGACTCATGTGAGAATAAAGAAGCAACTAAAATCGCCTGACAACTGAAAATTCTCACACATACCATAACTTTATCGCAAAAGACCGTGGACATTAGACGGTGCACGATTAAGAAACCGGGTACTACTACCCCCGTGTTTTTATTTTTGCAAGATTTATTGCGGTTTGGCGCGGTTATGCATAAAATTGTGCTTATAAAACACACCGGAGTCCGGTCTCCATTCCAAAATCCCTTTAAAGGAAACTTAGTAGAGGCATATGGTGACAACGACTATTGCGCAACGGTCTTATCTAGAGTTGACTACTTTTGCGACAAATTATATAAATTGGAAGTTTTCAGCATTGATTTTAAGACTGTTATGAAACAAGTCAGAGACGACTTAATATTTGCAATTTAAGCTTTTATAGCGAAAACAGTTGGAATCGGCAACTAAGACGAACCCAAAATTGTTTGAAGTGCACCTCGTGTATGCGAAGCTCAAAAAGAGGAGCTTTGTATAGTCTTTTTTCTTTGCTGTGATCTGCTTTCCATTTGTTCAAATATTCATATTTCTCAACAAAGTTCATTCTGGGAATTTTAAATCCCAACGGTTTCGCTTGCAAGTTTTTCTGTAGACAAATGTTTCCACACACCACAAAATTGCATATTTACACACATATGTTAATGCATGCATGTATACCATGGTGTGTGGCGCCAGTTTGATTGCAACTCAGGTAGCAATGTGTGTGGACAAGAGCTTATAAAAAATGTTATAAACTTCTGTGCATAATGGGTTGCAAGGGGAACACTGTGCAGCGCATTGCAATTAAGCATATGTTGCTTTTGCGGGAAATTTTTTGTTTATTTTTTTCTTGCATAACAACTAATCGGTTAAAGAAATCATCGTATGACGCCTTATGTTGATGTTTTCGATCATCAATGATTGAAGTGTGTAGAAAAAAAAAAAGAAAAAGCAACAACTTAACACATACGCACGTATACGAACATGGTTTTAATGTAAACAACAGCTTAGTAAGCGTGTCAAAGCATATGTTCTCAGGTAGGTAAACACTTCCAATAAAAAAACTCCGGCTTATTGATGAATGATTACTTAAAATAAAATAAAAGCAAAATATGTCTTGCACCGGATAACCTGACATGTACTTGATGCTTAAGCGATAAACACAAAGAAAAGAAGTTGTAAAGAAATATTTTGCTCTTAATCTCCTTGGAGCAGAAGGTGTTCGATTTCAATATTCGTCTTTCAAAATCATAAATTCTCTTTAAGGGCTAACCTTAGGGTAAAAATGAAAATGAAAAATCTTACGCGTGTTAGACGCGTGTGAACCTTAGAAAAAAATCTCTTGCTGGTCTCTAATTTGGAAATCTATTTCTTCCACTGTTGCATGTTGAGACAAAAGGTGTTTTTACTGACTAGATGCAAGTGACACGTAAACACCTGCAGGTCTCCGTATGGGAAAATAAAGTTTACTATGTTTCTATTGGGAAGTCTTTCGTCTTTGTGCTTGTTAATATGACGAAATATAATCTTTGGTTTATGTGCGAGAGAACCGCCCCTCCTTTTTCTTTAACATAATTGTCCTTTGAATTCAATAATAAGCGCAAAAAAAAAAGAAATTTCTTACTTTTCTTTGCTTTTCCAGAGTAAAACATTTCAAGCATCTTTTTCCCCTCGCACATAATATAATTATTTCGGTAACGCATCCACCCACAACACTTTCTGCATTATTCCCATTTATTGTTAGCAAAGTTAGACAAAATTTAGGTTTGATTTCCATCTATTTTGTCATCATCAGTTTCTTTTGTCAATTCAGTTTTTCTTATTCATTCATTTGCAACCGTATTGTTAGTCTTATTTACCCCACGCTGTGTGAAAAATAGAATATCTGCTTCAACCATGTTCTTGCTTAATCTCTCCCTAAAGTGCAGTTCTTTATTTACAATCGGCAAAAGTACCAAGTTTGTTACTGTATTTGTAACAATCATGTAGAATATGTACTAATCCCTTTGTCCGACAATATGGTTTACATTTAGGTTTTTTTTTTGCATGTTTGAAGTTTCTTTATTAAAAAGAGAAAAAAAACCTTTTTAACTGTTACGAGCAGTCTTTTTAGGCTATTGATATTAATACGTTCAATTCTTTACAACAACAAAATTCAAGATAATAACATCCTTGTTAATTTTCGATTCGATAAAGTGCGGGTCGTTGTTTTGGACAAATAAAAATACGCTAAGGACGACCATATGTTCATTAATTCTACAGTATTAGTAAAATGTAAATCTTATTTTCGGACATCTTCCTTGATTCCAAGCTATGTGTATTGGACATAACGAGTCTCTCGTTAAAGTGTACACATTACTTACGGACAAAATGAATACATATTTACAATGAGATAGAGACAGCCACAACGCTCGGCCGTCAAGCAAATTTGATTATTGCAAATAATATTCGTTCACAGCTTCACAAATAACCAAGAACTAGTGAAACCGATAAGTTTCAGATCTACGCGATGGGTGTCAAAAATTCGTACTAAAGCTGATCATGTTTCCTTACATTTCAATTATCTTCCTTTTATCATTTCGAAGTTTGGCATTATTTTGTTTGCATACCGTTACAGATTATGATTGTTGTGCAATTCTTGACAATAATTTCCAGCAGTCAGACGACTCTTTATTAGGTTTTCATCACGGGAGATGGAATGAAAACTAAATCTGTCTGCATTTGCAATTTGAAATTTGTCTATTGTGCCTGATTATAAACAGCATCTGTTACATATCACTCACTTATTGTTTGCTTAATTTTCCCTTTTTCACTGTAATGCTTATCTCAAAGAAATTATTTTTTTTTCTAACTTTATTTCGTTTACCACCCGTTTAGGAAGATCTTTTCACTTCATTTTGTTTACAATTTTCTTTTTTTATTTATTTCTTTATTGTTTTTTTTAATGTGTTTTATTTCATTTTATTTTTAGTTAAAACTCTTTTAATGATTTAACGATAATCTTTATGTTCTTGCTTCTCTAATGATATACAATTTATGTCATCCATTCGAAGATTTACTTTTATTTTTCCGACCTTTGCTTGTCATCTCTAAAATGTATAGAAATAAATCGTTTATATAAAATATACTAACTAACTATAGATTACGCTGTTGACTCATGCCAACAGAGGGTAAAATTATCGACAAATCTTTTGTATTATCATTGACTTCGTTTTTCTAATGAGTTGTATTTTAAATGAGTTTCATTCCAAACGATTTATGCATAAATGCTTATAAATATAAATCCATAGATATGCAAAATGTTCTTTTTAGGTAGACTAAAAAATATTGAGCTTTTAGAAACAGTAAAGACAAAAAAAAAGTGGTTTTTCTTCATTTAGTTCATACCCACGAGCATAAATACGACAACCGATGTTGTGTTCATTATTAGGCTCGATATTTTTTAGATTTTCTAATGTAATAAGCAATTTCAACCTGTCGGGTTAATTAGTTAATTTGCTTTACAAAGTTAATAACCTTTACCGACCGGACATATTTCATACACAAACATCGCTAGATCTCGAAGCTAAGAACCAAGCGTATCATATATGTGTAGATTTCATCAAGCAAAACATGAATGCGTCCAAAACCTAAGTTCACTAAGTATGTTGTTCTCCTTGCGTTTATACCTTTACAATAACATGAATACATAACCATAGAGACAAATCAGTTAGTATTCGTTCAATGATAACATTCCTTCTAATATTTGAAATTAACTGCCTTCCTATATGTAATGAAGATGGACAAAGAGCAAAAGCCGCTAACGAGATATGATACCAGAAGCAGTAGCAATTGGTGATATTGGAAGGTGGAGGAACAAAAGAACACTGATACATAGTGAAATGGATGGATAGGCGTGAAATGGGTAGATAGATGTGAGCAGCGGCAGCGGAGTAGTCATATATCAATCAGGTAGCAAGCCAACCAAATAACAGAACAAGATGTTAGAGAGCCATGAGTATAGTATGATAGGGAGAAGCGAGCGGACAGGTCAGAATACAAACCAATTGTGGAGGAGACAAGTAGGTCATATGGCATATGCTGCCATAAGAAAAGCCGTTTCGCTAGGCAAATATAGCAGGGGGCTGGTTGCTGGTTAAGCAGACAGAAGAGTAGATCAGTAAGTTCGTAAACTAAAAGGCAGGATAACAAATCAGGGTAGTACGCGACCCAGTAGACTGAGAATCGATATGTAAAAGGACGAGCAGATAGGGCAGTATCCGAACAGGATGGAGAACAAATTGTACTACGGCCTATGCGTCTGGAGTGGTAACCAAAAGACGAAAATATAAGTCAGATGATAGATGAAGAGGAAGGAAGACAGATGGAGGGATAGGCTGATGCCGAAACATTGGGTAAAGAAATGGATACAGGGAGCCGCATATAGGCATTTGACTATTGGAAATTTACTGATTATTAGCAAATGAACAGGGGATAGGAAAATATAAATAGAATCGGGGACTAAGGGATATGCAAGAAAAAGAAAACAAGAGATGATGAAGAGCGGTCTATAATAGAACAGGCATGTATTACCACATGTAAATGGAAGGACAGAGGTATGGTAGAATAAGTGATGAAAGGACACATGAATAGATAGCTGACGGAATTGGAGAAAGACGTGTTAATTCTTTCGATTCTTATCTTTCCTGCCAAAGTTCTTTTTCTATTTCTTCTCATATGTTCCCAAAAACATTAAAATTCTCATACTCTACTGACGTACACATTTTGGCATTAGGCAGTTAGTTCAGCTTATTGGGGGCATGATGATTGAGAATTTGAGGTTAGGGTGAATAGTGAACTCTCAAGCTCGGTTTTGTCGGCTTCTCTACAGGTAGTATAGTAAAACATTTTGAAAAAACTGATAGTTTACATTGTTATGTATTCTGCTCTTCCACAATTAAAACTTTAACCAAAAAATTAATCTGGTGCTTGCAAACCTTGAACCGCAAAGATGTGGAAGAAACTTGAACTGTTCAGTAAATAATTGGTGAGCACAGATAGCTTTAAATCCCTATAAATATTTGCGCTTTCCAAGCAATCATTGACTGGTCTAAGAATAGTTAGCGGGAAAGAGAATAATGCACACAAAAGCAGCTTACCCTCTAGTCTTCTGTGATAGGCTTGAAGGAGCAAATCTTACACTAGACGGTGAGAACATTCCAATAATGTTACGAAAGAGAGCAACCTAGGAGGTCTGCATAATATTGAACCAGCTAAAACTTAATCAATCTGTCCGTCCCTTACTAGTAGGCTCGTAGGAAAAATAAAATCTGGAGCAATATCTTAAGTGTACTGACAATTTTGAGAAGTTTATTTTGCTGAGGCTGCACAACATTCGGCCTGAACGCATTTTCTTTGTGCACTTGTTTTACAGAACGTTTTCTCTTGCTCGGTATACAGGTAGATGAAGGTTTGCTTTACCTATTCGTCACGTTATTACCACTAAACATATGTCAGACAAACTCACAGTTTAAGATTTTTTTTTTTTTCGTTGGTTAATAATCATAAAACCCACATCCCAACATACAGCCACAGATACACACAAAAAACAAGTAATCAACCCTTTTCAACAAGCACTGATCAATTGGGTAAAAGTTTCATTATAAGAGTTTTTGTTTTTATTTCGCACACATGTACCTACTCAAGATGAGACGTTAAGATACACATGTGTAAACACACATCTGGGTTTGATTGGTTGCGTTTATGGTAAATGTAATAATGACGTTACGAGCGAAAATGTAATGTTTCCTTGCGGTTTTTATCGGTTTTTTTTTTGTTTTATTATCTTACTCTACGGCTTCCAACGAGTCATTGCTGGTATTAACGTAGGCAAGAGCAAAAAAATGTGAAGAAACTAAACAACAACTAAAATGAACTTGAATGCAGACAATGATTCAGTCGATTACAAATTTAGATTATCGGCCAGTTTACGGTATCAAGAGGGTCGCCTATATAGAAACATCAAATGTGTGATCACTATTGCTAGTAATAATCTAAAAAATATTAAGCCTAATAAAATCTCAACATATATTAGATGCGCAAATAAATCTGCACCGTTTTTTGGTGAAATTCAACTTTATTTAAAATATAATCGGTGCAAGCATAAATAATCGAAGTCGGTATCATCATTATCTGTCTTCTTTTGTCAATTATCGGGTAGCTCATGTATGCCCTCGCGTTAGAAATTTCCGAAGGGAAATAGTCATCGACCCATTTTTACGCAGCTTCAAATTTTGCACAAACGTTGATCCGCTAAATATGAGTGCATCGGTGCGAAGCAGGGGTAAAAAGAAGAAAACAAATCTGGAGAATATAGAGGGTGCGGTAAAAGTTTTCAATCAAAGCTGAGAAATATTGTCTGGGTGTCCATCACTGGAGACGGGCGGACGTAGACGAATTTTCATCGTTTTCAATAGACGGCATACTTTGCACAAATTCCCGCATACTACTCCCTAACTGTTTCGTACCTTACTAAATCTTCATTCGAATCCAATTTAAACATTTCCGTAGCGTCAGCCATATTTTTCTTTCCATGTTAATTAAATTAAAAACACCGAACAATGTAGTATCGTAAACGATATCCAATTCCTTACATTTTGATGTACAAAGAACAACATCTTGTGAACAACTGAAGCCAACTTCGTTCAAACATCTATGTCCAAGTTATTTACATCCGAAAGAAGGCGACAACTACTTTTTATGAAGAAACCAATTTCAGTGGTAGAAACCTATTTGTACATATAGTACAACTCCTATGTTTACGAATCGAATCACTGTGCAAAGATGTTCGTAGTGGAATTTCAATTTTTTTCAGGCACCAGATAACATAATAAGTAATTTCCGACTGACCTTGTTGCCAATTAGTAAATTTAAAACGAACCGCATGAAATGAATTTTCACCACCATTTACACTGAAACTCGAATACGTGTACGAGCACTTCAATATTTAACAGTCAAATATGAAATGGAATTTCAATTTCAAACCCCTCTGCTGCTGACTGGCACTTAAGTCCTCTTATCGAAAAAGAGATAAGTAAATAAAACAGTATCCTATAGCGCATTCTTACAATGAGAAAGAAGGGAAAAAAGTGGAATCAGAACCTCTTCATGGACATAATTGAATAAATAAAATGAAAAATATCACATTTTTTCTTCATTATTTACAAGCATTAACTGCAATCAGTTTACCCTTAAATGCGTGTGTATGATGCCGTACAAAGATTCATATGTCTATCTAAGCAACAGCATAAAATAACTGAGGGATACGTATCGGCGGTCATTGTTGTTGCTGTTGCCGGTCTTTTGGAGTATCAAAAAACAATGACGTTAACTTTTTTTTATGTTTTCTTTATACTTTTATTTTTCAACCATTATTCAATGATGACGGAGCGCTTCGTACCTCCAACAGCAAATGTACATTTTTTTTTTTTGTTCGATTCATTTCTGGCTTGCTTGCATTTCATTTGCAAGGCTCCTTACATTCTAAGCAAATGTATGTTTGTATATGTAGTTTGCATGGAGTTTCGAACCCATAAAATACAAATTGTTTACTTTCAAAATCATAATCCTATTGTGTTATTTATGTTTGTTATGTGTGAGTTTTTCGAAGATGTTTAGATGTTTCATAAAAAGGAAAAACAGCAGAACGGAGAGAAAGTCAGAGACTATTTGCACTCTTTTTCAATCGACTGCTTTTTCAAGAAGGGATGTCACATTACGACAAACCTACCGGCCGCTATTTGAATTAAGCATTGTCTTTATGACATATAGTGGGCACTACGAAAGAAACTCACCTATGAACCCTAAATATGACTAATTCTGGGTCCGTAGGAGGGACAATGTGTTTTCTTCTCATAGTATTTGTGACTTTGTATTAAAAATGATACTCCGGAATAGTAATCGCAATAATACTCTCCAATAAAAATGTTGTGATGAGAAAAGATCACGAAAACCATAAGCAAAAAAATGCCCTTCGACGAAGACCATGAGTATAAAGAGACACACTCTGCGTTACCGCAACAACTTTGTGTTTCTTTTGCTCGAAAAAATCGCAAAACTCACGAAACTTTTCAAAGCGATCCCAGAGTTCATTCTTTGCCGTAATATCTATATTTTCAATCAGCTCTGGGGAACCAATATATGGTCAAGCCATATTTACAAAACCATTCTTAAACTTTGATGGGTCCGTATTGCGCACAACCAGTTTAATAATCTCAAGTGCCGCCCAACTGGAAATCAATGATGTTGTGATAGCAGTGGCTAGTAAAATTTGACTGGCAATTAATTTAGACTTATATCGAACTGCCGAAGGAATTTTTTAATTAGATGCTCGAAGATTCGTTGCTGCCATAATGAAATCGATGTGCATGTTTCTATTATTGTCGCTATCAAAGCGGAAGGGACAAATTATTATTATTATTGAATGCGTGGACAACCCATACAGCCACCTAGAAGATCTATCGGACTCGCCCGTTCCCCTTACCCTCCAGCTTTAGGATTCTGTTGAATCCCGTCACCTTCTTTGGATCGGAGTACCATATCGATCGTGTCCGGTGTTGTGCGATGCTCGCCAAACACTTGCTGTCTGATTCTGCAGACGGCTTCACGTTCACATAGAATATAATGGGACGTCTCACTCTTCCCTTGGCAGAATCTGCATGAATCGGTATCTGACATACCCATACTTTTCAGGTGGTACCTGAGGGAATTATGACCTGCGTAGAAGCTCATGACTAAACTTAGGTCCCTTCTTCTTAGTTTCAGTAGTTTACACGTCATACCGGAGGATTTTATGCATCTTTCTGCCATTTTGTTTTGCCATTTGCATGCTTTTGGTCGTACCGATGCAAGAGGGCCTTTAGTTTTTTTTAATGTCCCCGCCGCTGCCTTAGGCCACCAGGCCAAAGCTGCCTAGATTAGCATGGGAAGGACTATGGTAGTATAATCAGTAGATCAGCTTTGGCTTTTACCCCATGTTTTACCGTATAGGCGTTGACAAGCAAAGAGCGCTCTGGCCGCCTTTTCAGTAAGCCTTCTTAAATGAGAATTCCCCGGCAAACCTCTGTCAAAATAGACACCCAGATATTTTACTTCATTTCAAAACCCAGGGAGAACATCCTGTAGGTGTTAATTTCCTTTTTTTCGAGAAAAGCACCAGAACCGTTTTTTTTTTTTTTATTCAGATTAATATGTAGTCCTTTATCCTGGTACCACTTGTGGGTTATGCTTAAATCTTTTTGCAAGCGTTCATTAGGTGCTTGTTTATGCCAGCCCACCACGGAAATTGCCAACTCCTCTCCATAATCTTGTGTTTTGAATCTCAGGCCGTTTAGGCTCGCTAGCTGTTCGTCTATGGCTACAGTTCAAATAAGAGGAGCGCGCACGACCCCCTTTGCGGCACACTCTATTGGCCCTGTCAGTTAAAGATAATCAGGTTTGGAAAATTTTTGTTTGGAACCGCGCTGCTTCTGGAAGATTATTTATATCTTCTCAGTGCTACCTCCAAGTAACCCACTTCGACTGCTTCACCGAACGCCGCTCGTCGTTATATGTAGTTAGGGCTTCCGTGTACTTAGCCCAATCAGTAGACTTTTTAGAGCTATTGAGCAATTTTCTGGCCTGGGATCGCAGCTTTTGCTTGTGTTAAGTAAAGACCTCTCGATAGCATAAAATTTTTGCTGCCTCCCTCTCTCACGTTATCTTTGGTATCTTAAGATCGTTTTTTTTTTCTGTTGGCGTACATTTGTTTACTCTTTCTTTTATTTATTAATTTCACTACAAATTTTTACTTATTCACTACGTTTTCTGTCTGGATTATGATGTCTTTTATTTTTATTTTTTTATGAATTACAATGAATTGCGGATAGTGACGATTATGATTATGATGTCGTCGTTATTGCCTATGCAAGAGAATATTTAATTCAAAAAAATGAATAAAGTCGTCTAATTAAAACGCAGATACAGGCAATGATAGCAGCGCACTTAATTAAAAACCAAGCGAGAAGAGAAAATCGGTGTTGTTTGTCTGCTGAAATAATGTACATTTTCGATAAAATTAAATGCAGTTTGCAGATTATCCTCGTTCTGCGTTTCATGCAAAAATCATCCAAGCATCTTCTTGTTAAAAATACCGATAACTTTCTTCCACTGGATGTCAAAAATTTTTTCATAAAGTTTTGCTGACAAAGCAATAAACGACATTTTTTCCTTATTCGACTACCCCTTGTTTTATTGCACAAATCAATTACTACGTGCTTTCTTTTTCGATAATTAATTGGGTTATCTTAATTTTTCCATAACCCACACATACAATTGTTACGTAGTTTTAAAATTGGACACTTATACAGAAACCATGTTCTAATAAATTTTATATTTTAAAATTTTTATTTCTTTTCTTTTTGTCGCCCGTTAGTCTTCCAAGTAACCTTTAAAGACAAATTTTCTTTTCACTGTTGTTACTCTTGCTTTAGTTATTAATATTTAAACTTTGTTTATATAATTGAATGATTCACCACAAAATTTGTAGCCACAAAACCAAGGTAAAAAAAAAGAATTCACACGTTTTTAAATAATTTTTTTATCTTCTTTTTTCAACCGAAATTTTCTTGTCATCGTTTATTTTTTCTCTGCACACCTCTGTCATCTTCTTTTCTAAAAAACTTCACAAAACGGAACCGTGAAAAGCTACATCAAACAAAATCTCTTACCAAACTCTTTTTCGTGCACGAACTTAAGTATCGAAATGATGCAAGGTTGCATTCTTAGCAAAAATCGTTAAGCGAAACCACCCGTTACAGGCTTCTGAGTGGTCTATGCCGAGACCTTCATTTGTTTCTCTGCTTAGGGTGCTCAAATGCAACCTTAGAGGCACGTTTCTCAAACTTCGTGCGCCTTTGGTCGCTGGCGACTGCAGCTTGCTCCGCAGTCAATTCGCTTTTCGTTGGCGTGCATCCCGGTGCCGAGAGTGGTGAAGTTTTCGATGTCGTAGAGGACATGGGTGGTCCTTAAGTGCTCGATCCGGTCGCTGAGGGCCCACCGTCTGCCAGGTTCCCAACCGAAACCGTTGGTGCAGGTGCTGCGCCGTCTTTTTCCGGTCTTGTGCTCTTTAATAGCCCCTTTAGTTACCACTGCCCGGACGAGACTTCTTCGTCGTCGATCACGGCCTTCCGGTCTTTATATATTTCTGCAGCTTTAACGCTGTTTTCCCAAGGAAAACGTTAGGATGAGTTAAGGATAGGCATGAGTTAGGACAACTACGTAGCACGATTTATTCATTTTTTTGTTGTGACTATAAATATTAAGTGAGGTGATGCACGTGAATAATATAATAAATCATTTTCATCGGCGCGGATGTTTGTTTCAAATTAGACTTCTACGCCCACACCAATCCGACGAGCTAGACCGGACGAGCTAGATCGCGTGCTTAAATAATTTGAAAACAACACATTACACCTATTCGGTCTTTCTATAGAATATTCTACACCTTTTATGGCTTTATTGCTGGCACTGTCGTCTTCAGCCGTTCCGCCGTCTTTTTCCCTTTACAAGTAAGTGCGAGCCCACCATGGCAGAAAGTGCAGCCAGAAAATTGAGGATTCACGTTTCACTTATGGTGGCTACGGATTCTATCCAAGGGAGCACTTTTTATCGCCGTCAGTTGATCGTCCTTCCACGACGTCTTGGGGTAGTCGACTGCGATAAATCCCGTCGTAGTCAACTCTGCCACTTACTTGTAAGACGAGCCAATTCCGGATGGCTGTGCCTCGGTATTGCTCATGGTCCTACTGAGGAGTCTCCACAGTTCAAGGCGTTGGGCGTTTTGGGAAATTGCGGAGGCTAGAGGCCGAAGAGTCGTCCATTCTATCCCGTTTACAACCAATCTGGGGCTTCGCCCTTTCAGACTGTATGAGACGATGTTTCCTGCCGCAGCCTTCCTTACTCTCTTTCCTAAGTCGTGCGGGAGTTCCTACAGAGATATCCTCAGGAGATTCAACTTCCTATTTCGTTCTCTTATGTGCTTATGACGACATCCTCTTCAGGAGCAGTGTCGCAAAGATTAGAAAAAATAGTCAATCGAGGCAGAGCCCTTGTATCTTGAATGGGCGATGTTGCTTCCTCAAAGACCGCGATAGGTCTGGGACGCACGTAGTGGCATTCATCTCTGCGCACGGTACCTATGACACTCGGGATTACGGGTTTTATCGAGTTTTCCTCGACTTTGCACTTTCTGTTAAAAGAACAGTGGAGCCTCAAGAAGGAAGGTGACGCGCATAACGGTCTGGATGGATGTTATACTCTTGTAAAGCCCTAAGGCATCATCCATCCATCCATCCATTCATCCATCTAGTCTTACGGACACATTTCACCTATCGTCCGATGGTTATTACTCGACTTGAAGAGAGGCGGAAGATTCCCCAGACCTCACCACCAAGAATAAATTGATAGCTAATGGATTGATAGATTAGCTTTACTCGAGCCACTATATTATCGTTACGGTCATAAATAACCCTAAATTTAAGATGCAGAATACCATCGTCATCATCAAATTCCGTTCTAAAAGCTAAGCGCGGCTCAACAATATCCTCGATTTAATGTATTTTTAAAAACCAAGAAAGCGAAATCGGTATGCGGACGTCATAGATTGTGGGATTTAATCATACCTCCCATATGTCTATGTTCCATTCATCTTTTATTGAAAGATGTAGCGGAAAATGCAATAAAAGCGATTAAAGAAGTGGCGATGCATATTAATAAAAGTAAATGCAAGACCGAATCTCGAATGGCTATTTTTGACGTATTCAATGATATTGCAGATTATCCGGCACGTTTCGCTACTGATTATTATAAACAATTTTCATTTATTATTTTAAATTCCCTCAGCCTCATCTAATCTCCTCAAATCGTACCTTTAAATGGCGCTGTAAATTAAATGATTTGTCCAACACTTTAAGTGGTCGTGGTAATGGCTTAATGTTGTGTATACATTCTTACATGACTGAGGTACGCAAGAAACGTTCACGTGGCTGAATATGCACGCCGTACTGATATGAAGGAACATTTAATATTTCATATTATTTCTTATATGATTGCAACTCACGCAACGTCTCTGTGAAATTGGCGTCAATGAATTCTTACCGCTGAAGAATGATATTCTCACACTGGAAATGGCTTCAATTTCGAATAAATCAAGAATCATATAAAACCTTGTAATAGGATTATAATAAACGGAGTTCATTATACCCCTCACTGTTTGTGACAGAAAGGTATATTAAATTTTCGCCGATATATGCAACACACAAAAAGTACTTGAGTTGGACTCACATTATATTAGGCCGATCGATTCGTAATCACTTTCGGAGTCGATTTAAACACATCTGTCCGTCTCTTTTTTTCTTGTGGTCAACTTACAGGCGGCAAGATTCGAGACAATTTAATGAAATTTCAAAGATTACACTACTGCTACTACTTTTTCGACCACTTCACGTCTTATTTGGAAAAGGCGTCATATTAATAACTGTAGAGCAACGTAGCGGTCTTACTTGTTTTTCACACATATTCTGGTTAATAGTTAAGGAAAATCATATCAGAATGCGTATATAAGTATCAGTATTTATCGTGTTGCCTTAAAAGTAGATATTTCACAATAATCGCTCCAAATCTTAGTTTCCCTCTTTATTTTTTTCTTTATCATTGCTAATTTATTGAAATGGTGTCTTAACTCTTTCAGCATAATTGCATTTAGGTCTTCCAATAAATCGAAACCCCACTTTGAACATAATAAGTTAACTTCATTAGAAGGAAAGATCAGAGTAGCATGATACTCGGTCAAGTAAATTGATAGAGTTTTTGGATAAAAACTCTTGCGCTCAATGAAGTGCAAGGTTGAACTCTTTTTCAAAACAAAAAAACCCGCCATAATGTTATGAATAATCTGAAAAATTATATTTACCTTTTTGGCACATTAAATTTCCTAGCTAGCAACCGTCACATATATGTGACACAACCTCTTCTTACCACAGCCCGACGTCATATATTTCAGTTTAAGCAAAGGTTTCTTTAATCTGTTCTAAATACTGATATGTAAAATCGATTCCAATTGATGTCAAATGATCACGAGAAAAATTTTGGTCTCTGGTAGATGTTTTTCCCAAGAGACCCTGGTAACGGAAGAGTTAAACTGCAAACTATTCTTCAGTCTGAAAATCGCAGCAGGAACTATTTAAACCTACCGAGTAAAGAGATTGCGCTCAAATTACGTTTAGGAATCGTGCCGTATAGCTTGCAAAAAAAATTTTGTAAATATGTTTACAACGCGTACCTTTGAAACGATATATTTCGAGCAACATATATGCAAAATTAATTTCACATTTTTTAATAATGATTTCGTTCCTACAAATACCACTGTAAACGAGAAACCTTAAGCAGTAATTTAAAATTTATTTGTGTTGTTTGTATGGAAAGGTATTGGGAGATTAGATGGTGAGAGAAATATAAAGAGAGAATCATCAGAGTACTGAATAACAAAAAAAGGCAGAAAGAAAAAGAATACCATTTTAAGGAGAATAATGGGAGAAGAAGAGAATAATTCAAACGCTAAGGGTGTTTGTTATGAATGTTGTTTTCTTTTTTTTTTTTTCAAAACTTGTTGTATCCGTGTATGGACGCTCTGTAAATTAAAGCTAGTAAACAAATTTAAAATAATACTTCATTCAGTTTTTGGCGGTACCTGAAATCGAATGGTACTCAGTATCGCGTAGAGATTTTATAGCCGTGAAGAAAAGATTTTAAATCTAAATTAATAATCAAATGTATAAAAATTTCTTTAACATGAAATAAATAGAAACCGTAAACAAAAAAAAAAAAAAAATCGAAATGTCGTTGTGTACAAAAGCAAAATAAAAAATAAGCCAAATAATTTAATAAAAAAATTTTAAAATATTTTTAAAATATTTTACGTGAAAATTCATAAAAGAAAAAACAAATTGAAAATTAAAAAAAAAAAAGTTTTTCAATATTTTTGTGAAAAATTTACAAAAAAAAAAAAAACGAATTTTTTTCGATAGCCGATAGAAAAGAAAATTTTATGAAAATGTTTACAACACCGAAAAAACAAAAACTATCAAATAATTGTAATACATCCGCAATGATTGCGAATCGTTATAAGCTATCAAATTCCACCCCTAATCTAGCCGTTCATAGCAGTAACAACATCAGTAACAATAATAGTAATAAAAGGACTTCTACTGCAGTCTATGAAAATGGTTTAATGTACGGTTCAATTTGTAATGCAGACAGTGTTAGTAAATTAAATCGAACCTTACCAACAAGACCGGAAAAAGAAATTAATAATGCCGGCAGCAGTGGACTTAATAAACCGAATCACTGCGAAATAAATATCGTGCATAGCGAAGATTTAGCTATGGAAAGTACAGCTTTGTTAGCGAATGCACTCTCACCGGATAATATATCACAAAGTGACCAAAATACCACCACCACCGTACACGATGAATTGAAACAATTAGAACAGGACAGTGATTTTTTAGAATCCAGTATTTACAGCGAACTACAATTTCCACCCTCGATGTATGATACCGACGGTATTTGTGTTGATGATGACATCGTTAGCGTTAGGATAACATCTCCCGTCAGTTTACCACAAACACCCACCAATACTAACGGTCGCACACAACAAATCAAGCGTATTAAACGAAAACATAGAACAAAATCAAAATGTAGCGCCACTGCGGCTGCTCTTTTGGCCAACCAAAGAGCTTCACCCACTTATCCGCCACGTTATACCGCCATTTATGTGGGTTCCCCACACAATCAACCTGATAATCGGTTAACAGCAAATCATGGCAGCGCCAATGCCGCAACAAATGCATTCGGGCAGATAGTTAGTGCGGCAGCAGCCTCACCATTTCTTAATGCAGCACCTGTTGCACCCAATGGAACATATGTTGAACAATTTCAATATCATCAGCAAAGGCCTATGATAACAAGTATGACAACATTAGGACGCCATCGTCATCATAGGTAAGCTAAGAGCTTTTAAAAAATGCAAATACACAAAGAAAAACATTGCATTACTGCTATGCTAAACCGCGTTTACGCAGTGTTTTAATGAACTTCTCATATTGCTTAATATTTAGGCAAGCATATCATAATCAAACAAACTGTTTTTTTTTTTTTCCATTTGCATCGTCTAAACTTCATAAACGATATTAAATAAAGCAAAAAAAGGATGCTATATTCTCTTTGAAGCGTATCTTGGATACGTATATTTTTCATTGAATGTGCAAAACGTCAAAAAAATATTTTGTTGACATTCATAAGCACATAAATATTCAATTTTAAAGGAATATTCGCTTCAGTTTAATAAGTTACACGTTTTCGCTTGTGTGGGCCACTTTTTCAAATATCATTTACTTTAGGTATTTGCATGTATTTTTATCATTCTTTCACTTGAAAAAGGCTTTTATTGAGAAAAACAGGGTACAACAAAATAAAAATAAAATACCTTTTAGCGTTTTCTATAACTTTTCCCCATCTTTCTGGCAACATTAGCAATACCGTTATTGGTTTGGCGGCGATCCATTTTCGCACTTCCTGAGCATTTCAAAACCGTGTGCCACTCAAGCCATCCTGCATCGATCTCAACAAGTGGTATTCAGAATATGCTATCCTTGGTGAGTAAGCTGGATGCGGCAGAACTTCACATTCGAGTTGCAACAGTGTATCCTTGGGAGCTCTCGCGACGTGCGGCCCAGCGTTGTTATGCAAAAGCATGACTTTGTGTCTGTAAACCGCTACTGCTGGTTTGTCTCGCAACAATGCATGGTTCAATTTTGTCAATTGACTTCGGTAGATATATGCAGTAACCGTTTCAATCGGTTTTAAGATGTCGTCTCCATGCACTACACCTTTCTGATCCCACCGCAGAAGAACTTTATGGACGGCTCTCCCGGACTAACGCATACCATCGCCAGTCATAATAGGCCACAGAAAACCCTTTTTTTTTTGCAAGCAAGGACACCGCGATATTGAAACGGTTCGAAATGGCATTTTCAGTCAAGTCGTAAGATAGCCATTTTCTCTCCTGTTGGATCTTTTCGGTCGTATGCCAACGTCTAGAAAAAAGTGAATCGTCAATTGCTAAACTGCTCGAAATTTCTTGCGGAGTTCCAGCTCTATTTTCGTCCAATAAATTTTACAATTCATTGTCTTAGAAAGTTTATGCTCCTCCAGGCCTTTCTTTGTCATTGACATCAAAGTGGCCACTTTTAAACCGCCGAAAGCAAAACCAAAAATTAGGATACAATGCAGCAGCATCACCATAAGCTTCTAAAAGTGTTTAACGGTCTTCGGCAGAAGAATTCCTCACATCAAACAGCAAAACTAATGAATGTTGAAAACGCATGATTAGCGTTTGCATACACGCAACAACAATACCACATGAAAAACTGTTACTTTAGGGAGGAATCATTTTTTGCTTTAGAAGTCGCTGATCAAAATTTGTGCAAACACCTAATAAAAAAATATCGTTCTTAATAATGGTAATGGGATAAGTTAGCTCTCAAAGCTAGTATGAAAGAGTGTGGATTTTTTCAAGTTTGGACACTTTTCCAATATTCTAATATAAATGCGTGCAGCTAATCCTTGGCACGTTCAACCTTTCGCAAGCATTTTAAGTAAATTGATAACAAACTTTTGTACACTTTTTTGATTAGAGAAAATTCATCCCATGTCAACAATCAATGTTATCTTTACTTCTGTGTACGATAGCAGAGTGGAAAGCAATAATTTTCTTATTTTATTGTTTACTTTTTCACTGTTCGCCTTAAATCACTATTTTTTTAAACTAATGTTGAAAGTACATACAAGCTAAGCAGAGTATGCGGACTTAGCGAGCTAGTACTTGCTAAGCATCGTCTTTTTGATAAGAAATTATGTAGAATTTTGAAAATTCATAAAATTTTATTATATTTACTTTAAAATATTATCGACCCTACTATCGCACCTAATGTTTATTTAACAATCTTTGATTTAATCGCGATATATAAAATTCTTGATCAGAATGCATTTATAATATTTGAGATTAATCGGAAAACAAATAGGCGTGCTATGGCCGGCAAGAGCGACCGAGAATTTTATATTATGTTTTCATGGAAACCCTGATATTGGAAGATGCTCGAACGTGGTCTAAACTTAGAAAACTTGATTTACTTGTCAAAGCTTTTGTTAATTTCCATTTGGTTTCGTCATAACAAATCACAAAGTGGGCTTTGTTGCCATAGAAGGGTCTGCTTTCATGAGCGAGAGATGTGCGACCTAAAAAATTGATTTATGAGGAAGAGGATCAATAAATCTCCCCATCCAATCCAAAGCTTCCACACCAATTTAGAATGCCGAAATATGAAAAGGAATCGAAAGGGATTTTTGCCGCAAAATTATAAGAACTCCAATACTTTTTATCATAATAAGACCTTATACGTAGAGTGGTCGAAAAAGTGATTCGATTTGAATCGTTTTCAATAACGTTCGTCCATGTACCAGATTTCATCAAAATATCTCGAAAATTGTGATGTAGGACACATAAATACATGAACAGATGTTGGGTGGACAAAGGGACAGCCGTTCAGGAAAACTTAGATTGAATTAGAAAATAATTCTGAATCGATCGGTATAATAAAAGGTGAATCTACCTTAAGTCCCTCTGGCTATTACATCATCATCCGCACAGTGTAATGTATCAGAAATGGTATAGGGTATAATCACTATTTTTCTACTAAGGGTTTCAAAAAAGAAAATAGAATTTTTCAAATGATTGTAAGAGAAACAGTTCTAAAAAAACATTTCAATAAAATTACAGCGACAATTTCAAGGAGTTATTCAAGAAATCTCTATGCAAGTATTTGCAGAAAAAATTACTTTAATTTTCTTATTTTAGATATTAAAAGCACAAAGCACTGAACTTTCTATCAATTATGTGCACTAATGTCTCTCAGTCCTGACGCTGACATCGAGTACAATTGCCCCATCCAGCATTCTGTTCGTCTTGGCCGGTTATTTCAACTCAACGGACTATCACTAAACCTTACACGACAGATTTCATAGAAAAAATGCTTAATGTACATTTTCTAGCTTCTACAACGTTCGGGACCAAAATGAGGTAAGATTTTGGTCCTCATATACGCCCTTACTGCAATGAGATTTAAAAGTAAAAGAAAAGAGTTTGCCATAATGCCAACAAACCCTAGGGTTTGGCCTATCATAACCTTAATAAGCATCTCTACTTATTTTAGATGCTCCTAATAACAACAACGGATATTTTTTTGTTTCGTTTGCTACTATTACTCTTATCCGACTCACTTGTTTCCAACTCCTACCAGCGCTTGCATTAAGACTCGAAGACGAAAAGAACTGACACTTCCCCATGACCTCTACAAATTTTCTCAGTATAGCCTACACGACTTATTTGTAGTACAGCGTATACGAAGTGTCTGCGAATGTAACTCCCATAACGATTTAAAACTCACCTTTTACTGTATTGGCCGACTCTTTATCATTTTTTGAAACGATCTAAGCTTATTTCTTATTTCTGTCCATGAGCTCACCCTATAGATCGCAATGCTTAAAACATTTTGACGAAATTTTATACACTGATGCATTTTGACCCAAGAGTGAACCACATTTTCAACCGAGTCCCATACAGCACATCATTTTGAAAAATAGTTATATTAAAAAGAAATTGTGAACATTCAAGTACCACGGCAATAATGGCTGAATGTCTCCGGATTTAAAATTGTTGTGAAAAATTTATACTGGATGTGGCAATGTTTTGAACACCCTCGCATATAAACGATCTCATGAAAAGCTTCCATACGGTAAAAAGAGAATTGTTTAGCATTTCACGTCGGATTCGTCGATAATAGAAATTTTACATAGAAATTAACTTTGTTCGGAGTTCGGACAACGCAGGTCCATTTTTCAGACATGATCATATACCGGAGTTCCCATGAAAAGTAAAGGGCTATACGACAACAAAGCGGACGAAAAATAATAAAAACTTTACCAAGCAAATTAAGTTTCGTAAACTTGTCTCACGTCCATTCACATTTTGCCCACCTTTTCAATAAGAGGACTTTCATGAAAAGCATGCCTTTACATCAAAATAATGCATAATGTTTAGTGTATTATCACGAAATGAATGAACGAATGTATTAGGCGAAGTGGTCTAAGGTATTTAATGATCGGCCTTGAACAACTATAACGTTGTTACCTGTTTTTATAGCTGATTTAATTACAATAAAATGCTATCGCTAGCATATCTTTTTCAATGCAACGAAATGTTCTTTCATGATGTAATGCCAGTTACCCATAAGAAGCATTAGTCCAAATGCAAAAAACTTTAGCGCGTCATAATGATCCAAACTGGATGATTGTGCGTCTTTCTAACTTTTATCACTAGTGTTGCAATGTTGAATAGATAAACAAGATTCGTCTACAATACATTTACAAAAGTATGCAATACATACACACGTATGATTAGGTATACAATTACTTACATTTACACCTACTTAAATATGAGTATCACTAAAACTTTTCAGATGCTCTTCGCCTCCCCTTTATACAATGAAAAATGGGTGTTCGCCCAAGATATAATAGCCAACAAAGACTGCCGTTTACTACTAAAAACTACTAAAAGAAGCCCGTATTTGCATAGTGATGGGAGAGTAGTTATTTGACACCTCTTGCCTTGTTATTACTACTATCACTTCGATATCTTTTAACAAATGTCCTGACATATAGGCTTAAAAAAAATTAAAAATATTCCCTTTAGTGCTGACGCACTTAAGTTCACCACGAGAAATTGATTCATCATAGTAGAATCTCTATGATTCTCTTTCCCATCCAACGGAAGACAAGAACACGAAGAGACTTGTTTGTGAAAGGCAACGCGTCATGGTCTGGTTTTTACCCGCTAAGTATTACAACTAGTAAATCGAGATCCATGACCACGAAAAGTTCCGCCCCAAACGAGTTTCTGGGCAAAAATATTTGCATTTGTTATTGGCGCTCGTAGCCGCAATATCATAGCAGAAGTGGACATCTGATGCAATCCTAAAAACCGGTAGACTTCTAGACAATAACAAAAGTTCCAATAAATATTTTTCCTAATCGAAAATTTGATGTGCAGCAATGACGCTGTCGAGATTTTTCAAAAAACTCATAGATCAGATGATTCCTCAAAAAAAAGAAGAGATTTGCGGTCTTTTGAGATTTAAATTCTTGGATCTGAGCTTACCTGATCAAATTCTTGTTAACCGTAGGAAATATATGTATACCAGGAGTCTTAAGTAAGTCGTACTTGCGTCCTATGAGAGATAAGTTCTTTCAATTGTCAAATTTATTTCAAAGATGAAACAAAGGAGAAGAAGGAAACTTATCTCCCCTTTAGATCAAACCTCCGATATCTATCGCTTGAAACCATTACATTATAAATTAATTCAGACCTAGATTCTAAAACATGGGTGCATCGCCTAGTTAACAATTTTTAAACCTTTATTGTTTTTCGGCTGATTTCAAAAAATATTTGCATCAATACTTTTTAAAGGTTTCACGTGACACTTTTTATCTATTGTGAACGTATTTCTAAGCGAATTACGCAGTTATGCTACAACTTTCGATAGCTTTCGTAAATACAGATATAGTGAAATTTTAAGCACTAATTACTGTGAATTGTAAGCCGTAACTCGTGCGTTGAGGGCGAATTACGCCCATTTCAAGTTTGGCCTATGGGCACCTATTGAATGTATCCGTGCTAAAAATTTCAGGCGTCTATCTTAATTTTTTGCTATCGCAGTCATATCTACAATCGGTGGACAGACAGACAGATACAATTGAATCGATTCAGAATCTTGTGGTGATCTAATGCATACTCGTGCATCTTACAAGCGTAACACAAATCAAGTGCATTCGCATTATTAAGTGATAGATGATGCAGCATGTGTTCTCGTAGACAAGTATGCAAGTACTGTATGTGCATTTAGTTGCGCTTCAAAGAAATTATGTTAGCATTGTGTAATAAAAAGCCTCATTTTCATACAATAATTTATTCAAGCATAAGGGCTCCATAGTGACACCTACAGTAAACACCTACGAATCATTAGTACATGAAATGCATTTCATAAGCAGCTTAAAAGCTAACATGAGATCTTCTAATTGTTGCTTTAAAAATGGTCGTGCACTTGAAATATTAAAAACGTTTTATGAGAATAAACTTCTTTTACGATACTTTTATGTTTAACATTACAGTTACAATAATTGACCAAATAGAAGTAAATATGTCACAAATGTTCTAAGTACAAACTCAACAGTAAAATAAACAAAATAACGACAAAAAAAAGAAAAGAAAACAAAAAATAAACAAAAAAAGAAACCAAAATTAAATGCCTTACAGTAGTAGTGGCCCATATATAATATGTAATTGGCATGCTTCGTCACACACAAATCTACATAAAATATCGTAAAAAAAAAAATAAATAAAAACGAAAAAGCATTAAACTTTATATAGGAACGAATTGAACGTTTTTGTCTTCTTAATGTCTGTTTGTTTGTCCGACTGGGCTCAACAGTCATCAGCATAAAGAACATGCATTGTATTCAGCAAAAGTGGAACAAAGTGTCTCTTGGACAAATCAAATAAGACACAACGAAAAAAACAACAACAAAAAGCTTGAAAACACAGAGTAAGGCAATAATAGGCAGAAGTTTTGGTCTGCAAACATAATACATTGTAAAGCATATCAAAAGAGGTTAATATTCTTCTCTTAAATCAACAAGAACAACAACAACAACAACAACAATAAACATATTGTATAGGGACGCAGGTTATATGAACGTTTTCTGTGCGTGGTCTTGAAGAAGCATAAGACTGATGTCATTACTTTGCTCTCTCAGTCGGTGTTACAATCAACATAAGTAGTGCGATAAGTTTTCACAAAAGAAAACGACTAAAATAAAAGAAAAAAAAAAAAAAAACAATCGAACGACTAGCAAACCAGACAAGACAAGACAACATAAAACAAACCATAAGAAGAGCATTTAATGCTTCTACATAAGCATATATCAGTTTCGAAAAATACAACCCAACAACAACAAATAAGAAAAAATGGAAACCATTAAATACCCAAAATCCTCAAAAACACAAGAATTTCAATATGCTGCCGTTTTGAAAACGCAATGTACCCGTCTCTCACACGCCACTACCAAAGAATAACATTTAACATAAAAAAGGAGGCAAGAAATTGAGGAAAGTTTGCAGCTAAGAACGAATCTTCTGCTACATAACATTTCTTAGTCGCTTTTCTTGCAAAGTACCATAAATAGATTTCATCAAAATTTTACAGTCAGCTCCCCTGTAAGCGGAACGCCCTGTGTAAGCATTAGGTAATGCGACTACCGAAATATGTGCCAGCATTTGTAAGATTTAATTTTTCTTCTTCCTAAACAGTAGCACTTGCTATCTATATATATATCCCTATATCTCGAAAGGGAATACTAATGGAACGCATATAGAAAATAGAATAAGTAAGTTATAGACTTTAAATGGTAATTAGTCGTAATTTCCTTCCAAGCCGATTGCAAACATACTTTTGGTAAAACTTTGTAAAACTTTGTTTTACCAAAATCATACTCACACCTTTAATGTAGATTGCAATCATACTAAGAATCGATTCATTTCCACCGACATATGAAACAATAAAATTCATGACCAATGGAAATTTCTATACAGCTAGTAAATTTGAACCGATCAATAAAGGGACAAAATGATGGAAATGGCAAATAAATGGGAAGCTGGATCTTTAAATCAATTGCAGATATTTTACTATGAACATAAAGTTCACAGTTCTTGTTAACGCACACTTGGGAAATCATGGCAAGTTTACAAGTCTTCCTCTTCTACTTACGGTCAGTTAGGGAATATGATATATGGATAAATCTAAGATACTTATAGCAACTACATTATTGGTGCTTGTGTTATTTAAGCAACTGCTAACAAATGCCATAATACTTGCCCAACACTTTCTTCTCATTTTCCCCAAAACCTTAGAAGAGAAAGGGAGATTTGAAAATGAAAGATGCGGTTTTTTTAAGAAAGAAAGTTAAATGGAAACCGCGAGAAGCAACTGCATGGACGCAAGATCAAAAACAAGCGGTGTTAAGGCAAGTTCGACTTAAAATGGCAAAAGCATTTACCAACTGTCTTAACAAAGTTTCGCAAGCGCCCTACACGAGCTCTGTTAAGCGTACTCCATCCAAATTAGAAAACATAAGTGATTTTTTTAAAATTATCTTCCGAATGCGCTGAAAGAATTCCAACCCTTTCTTTCCGGAACTATTTTTAACAAGTTTTTGCAAATTTTGTACATACTTTAGCAGAAGTTTGAGGTTCTTTAGCTCATCTATATTGAGAAGGTGTCTACAAAAACATCTTACGTTTCCTAATTTTGACGGAATAGGCTTCCATGCCCAACCATATCTTGTCTGCTCAACAGAGCTCTGGTATGACGTGACCAAAATGCCTCAATTTGGTTATTCTTTTTTTCCTTAGATTGCCAGTCGAGTAGATAAGAGACGCCATCAAGTCGGTGGTGGCGGCTTCATGTCTCTGTTCCGCAAACCATACTTGGTTGTGGCTATAGTAAGTGCACAGTCCATAAAGTAATTATGATTGAGCACACACCCACTAAACTGTGACCTTTCCTTATCGCTTTCTCCTTTCCCATCTCCTCCTAACCATGACCGCGTTATACGTATGGGGGACATCCTCTCATATAAAAAAAAAGATAATCTAAGAGATTTGTAAACAGATACCACCGGGTGAATTAAATCCGAAGAATTTTACGGGTGGGCGTTAGCGATTTGAACTTTAATTCACGCTACTTCAGCTATCAACTTGCGAGGATGAGAGTTTTGATGATAACAGATCACTTTTTCCTTCCCTATTTGGAACCAGTCTTTGGCAATTTTTTTCTCTCAATCAAACCAAAGATGCCATTTAATATTCGCGATCCATTCTTTTTCCTTCTTCAAGGTAGTCGAGTAATAGTAGAATAATATGCGCATTTTAAAACGCGTATATCATAGCTTTGTCGCATAGTTAACCGAATGGATCGATAGGAGCTGTGATTTTCAAGTCAGTATTCGCGGATTTAAATCTTAGTGCGATAGTGCGCAGGTGGTCAAAGCTGCATGGAATGGTTTGTTTGGTACAGAATTAACATTGACCGGTCCTTCAGTTTCTCCACATCCTTTCCCCACTTCTTTCTACCCGTCACCGTGATTTATGTGTAGGGAACATCCCCTCAATGATTGGTTGCACTAAAGAGAAAAAAATTTGCAAAAATGTAGATAGGAAGCGAAAATTGAACAAAAACATTCCAGTCTGCCTGTTGGCTGTTGGCGTATTTAGGATATGAAAAATATTTATCATTACACGCTTTGAGGAATGCTATGACACACTTAATATGCCTCCCAGACATGGGTATAGAAAAATTGAAAACAAAAACGAAAAGTTACTAAACTTTGTTTGTGGCATTAAAAGCAAAGATATCGAATCAGAAAAACACATATCGATTGAAGAGTTAAAAAAGTCACCAGCCATCTATTCAACTCTTGAATGGGTATTTAAAGTGGTTTCGTTTTTTTGTATTCTTAGAACAAGGTCTGCTAAGCTTTTCATTACTTCATCAAAAAAAAAAAAAAAAAAAAAAAAAAAAAAAAAAAAAAAAGAAAAATAATAAAATATTGAAATATATACCACTTCAAACAATTGAAGTTTTTTGTCTGCTTTAACTCAACAAANATATCGAATCAGAAAAACACATATCGATTGAAGAGTTAAAAAAGTCACCAGCCATCTATTCAACTCTTGAATGGGTATTTAAAGTGGTTTCGTTTATCTATTAATATATATATATACGGAATAAGGTTAAAATTTCTTGGGAATCATCAAAAACAAAATAAAAAAAAAAAAAAAAAAGAAAAGAAAAATAAAATAAAATTTAAATATATACCACTTCAAACAATTGAAGTTTTTTGAAAAAAAAAAAAAAAAAAAGAAAAGAAAAATAAAATAAAATTTAAATATATACCACTTCAAACAATTGAAGTTTTTTGTCTGCTTTAACTCAACAAACAAAAAAAAAAAAGCCTCAATATTCAATTTTAACACATCAAGATTTTTTGTCATAGATATGCTCGTTCCGGCAAAGGAAAGAAAGAAAGAAAGAAAGATATGGAAAAAATTCTTTTAAAAAATGTATAAACAATGCGTTCCATTGTATGTCTAAACAAAACATAAGGGTTTCGTTCAATTAAAATATCAATAAAACGAGTAAATCCTCCCTTTACATATAAATGAAAAAAAACATTAAAGATTTTCCATATGTTTTATAAAAACTATATTTTCCTACTCAAAGACGACAAAAACATTTCTGAAATTTCTGTAATAAAACAAATTCCGCAGTTGATTTATTGTGTATTTAGGTATTAATGTCGATCTCACCATTTAGACCCCAATGTTAAGGCAAACAAGCATACTTTAAATTATGCAAACATAATCAAGTACTTTTATGGACAATCAACTTTAAGGGCTCTCTGATGTATGCATTGCCGTTAAACATAAAACATAAAAAAGGTTTCAGTGGAAAGACATTTTTTCAAAAAAAAAAAAAAACTTCTTACTAATAAGCATTCGTTTGTCGAAAAAGCCATTTATTTATTTTGACAGCAAATCCCATTAAGCCATTTTTAAGGTACCAGTGTCACTTGCATCTGTGTCGTTGCTACACTATTTGAGAACTTATAGATTAAATGGTCTTCTAAAAAAAAGTCAATTAGATCGCTTGGTTTCATTTAAAAGATTTTATTGTTAGGATAAGATGCGAGATCAAAGTTTGGTATAGTTTTCTGAGAAACTGAAAGAGCGACTTAAGTTTGCACAAACTTAAGCAAAATTCTGTTGATTAAATATTCGAGTAGAAGATTAATGCCAGTAGTGCCTCAAATAAAATGTCTTTATGCTGATAGCAGCCTTTGGAAAACAAAGTTCATCAATGGTTTTCCGACTGCATTCGCTTTATTGTTCTTCAAAGAAAAGCAGGGGCTTGAAAAACCTCTTCTCTGAGCTACTAATTTTTTGCACAGCTCTCTAAACAGATCTATAGTATTTTCAGTATATGTTCATGGACAGATATACGCTATAGGTAGATATAAGCTATCTGATCCAACGTGTTGAAATATTTCGCTTTTTCGAATTTGGTGAACATGTTTAAATGCTGATCATAATTATCTTCAAAGAAGATCTGTTGAATTCAATTTATTCAATCCAACTTTTAGCTTTTCTCTACATTAATCTCTGCAATTAGAAAAATTCCAGCAAAGGGGTTTAGTGAAATTCGTTCAGCATTTCATGCGAAACGAGAGTATAGAGTCTTGTGTTAAGCGTGTTGTGTCATCTGTCTAAAGTTATTCATTAAAATATGGCTTTTGCATCACACTTACGCAGTGGGGTATACTGTAACGATTCCTCCAAACTCTTTTTGGAAGATATTGAAATTACATCCTGAACGTCTCCTTTGATTACGGCGTCTGGTGCTCTCTGTCGACCACTTTCTCTCTCTTTCTATCTATCTATCTCTCTCTCTGTCTATCCATCTCTCTCTCTCTCCATCTATCTCTCTCTCTTTCTTTTTCTCTCTCTTTCTCTTTCTCTTTCTCTTTCTCTTTCTCTCTCTCTCTCTCTCTCTCTCTCTCTCTCTCTCTCTCTCTCTCTCTCTCTCTCTCTCTCTCTCTCTCTCTCTNTCTCTCTCTCTCTCTCTCTCTCTCTCTCTCTCTCTCTCTCTCTCTCTCTCTCTCTCTCTCTCTCTCTCTCTCTCTCTCTCTCTCTAACAATCTCTCTAAATATTTATCTCTCTCTACATCTCTCTATATCTCCCTCTATTCACGAAACATAATAAACCTTATCGGGGACTTTACTTTGATGCATTTGATGACTTTAAAACCCATTGTGAAAATGTTGTTTTTTTAGACGAACGTAAGTAGGCGAACGGTTTATTAACTCCTCAAGATCTTGTCATGCAATTGCACGCAGATATCAGCTCGGGTGGTGCCAACCTAAAAAAATGATTATTCATTTGAAGAGAGTATAAGACCAGCATCTTCAATGAAATCCGTCAAAGGCTATTTAGAGGCAAGCTGTATATCGGTGGATAATATTGGAGGATATCTTATCTTACATTTGAATACGGAAAACGTACGCTGTTGTAATAATAGCAAATCGCGTTAAAATTGCGTATGCGATTCCATTCGAATACGGAAAACTTAATGAAACAGTAAATGGCGTTAAAATCGCGTATGCGATTAAAGTGACTACGAATATAAATTATCTTTAGTGGGCGTTTTCCAAGGCGCACTTAAGTAGCGGAATGTGTAGATAAATAAAAAATGGCTGCATTTAAAAACTGATCTTCTCTAAGAAAGGGACAGAGCAAAGAAACTTGCTTACAAGAGAGTGAGACGTCTACGCGTACGCGTCTCCATAATTTCGCAAACAACACAATTCTCTTACGTATCCTCATTAAATTGAGTTGCAATCCGCATTGCTAAAAAGCTTGGGTGTCACTGCTTTTATTTATCGAACATTTCGCTTTATATCGATCTCATTAAAAATTCCAGTTATTTCGTCGACAAGTGCTCATAAAAATAACTTTTAAGCACCTGCATGGAAATTTTAATAAAAATTGAAAAAAAAAAAAAAGAAAAAACTGACTTAAAATTCAATAAAAGTAAACGTTCCCAAAATGACACATAAATGTTTTCTTACATTTCCTCTTCTTATTTTTTTTCAATAAAAATTATAAATAGGTAAACGCTATTAGCATATACGCAATATCTCTAAACGTTTGTCTCTGGAGAACCCAACGACATAATTAACCATATATGTGTATAGTAATGTTAGGAGAAGGCGGCATTATTTCAAGAAAATGAATGAAAAAAAACAAAACGATAATACGAACACACACCAAGTATTAATTGTTCGTGCGTGAGCGGTGTGATTAAAAGGTCGAAGACTTCACCTACGCTCAATACAACATACAGGGAACATTTGTACATAATGTGATCTATTAGCTGAATATAGTTTTGGGAGATTGCAGTAATCGACAAAATGTAGGATTGGATTGTTCACACTGTATTTCTATATGCACATCAAATGAATATTTGCTATATATGTGTGTACATATGTATACTTAGAACACTAGGAATAATTTAATCATTGTTCCAATGTTTCCCAATAAGAACTAAAAACGGAGCATTCCAATTTATAATAATAAATATACTATATATACATAAATATACTATATATATATATATATATATATATATATATATATATAAATATACTAAATATATATATATATATTTAAATATACTGTTTATATGTATAAACATGAAAAACGATTCGATACTTTATTAATTATTACTAATATGTACACATACATGGCACATGATCCAATACTCCATTGATGGTTACTAAACTCTACGCACACACACACTTGAATATAGTTAAATGGTGATGCGATTTCATTCTCTGTTCTTATCTGAAGGTCACGTGCCGCCTGAAAGCAAAGAGCTTTGTATTTGAAAAGTAAGGTTTGATAGATTTGCTCTTAGTCGGTGTTCGAATTTCATAACCACAACTATATTCGGCACTCGATCGGACTATAGCTGCTTATAGTTTTAAAAAGAAAAATGCTTCATACTTTAACCTAATAGTTGATAACGCTTTTCATCAGTATAACAGTACTCCCGTCTTTAACGAGAACTTGTCTGGTTACGCTAAACTTGCTGCGAAAGATCTGTATTTTTTCGACTCCTTCCTTTTTCCGTATTTTGAGTCATTCAGTACGTCAGTGAGTGGGCTAACACTTGCAAACGCAAAAAAGAGACTGCAGTTCCCTTGAGATGAATCCTAAAATTATTATATTGTTTAATAAGACCACGTCGACTGCCGAAAAGTAAAGAGGAAAGAGAAATGAACGGGGAGATGGTGGCCGCCGCTTAGTTATAAGTACAATTCCGTTATCGCCCCACTACACTTGAACGCTGAGTTTGTAGTCGCTGTTCTTACCTGCTCGGGTATAATGATGTAACTCTGAATATATACGCACCAAAGAGTTTATATTTCGGATTTTGAGATTCAAATATTTCCGGTTTCGTTCCCATCACACAGTATTTTCAAATGCGTCTTGTGGTAAAAAAAACACACGATAAAAGTCTGTGCAAACTCTATGATTCTCTTTACTTACCCTGTTTCTTCGGTCATTACAGTTAAGGTTACGGCGTAGAATTTTTTCTATAATAGACCCTTTCGATGAGTATAGATGTCTGAGCGAAATGGACAAAATATTACTTATGTAAATATTTTGTTTTGATCAAATATGGGAACGTTCCATGCATAACCGCGCAGTTAACGCCGCTATATTTAACGACGAAGCTTACGTCAAAGTTATAATTCTCGGGAGCCAATAGCCAAACTCCAGATGCAATAAGAGAAAAAAAGCTTGCTTTAGCTTAATAATAGGAATACAAATAAGTTTTCACCGTCGTTGAGAAACGATGGTCTAACAAGAAAATTTTATTGAAACATCTGTTGGAAAACGTAATATCATAAGTTTGGTCATCTGGTAACAATGTAATCTGGAAATATGAGTGATTTCGTATCAGCATCAAATAATTTTTTTGGAACTTTTGATTTTCTTTTTTTAATTTGGAGAAGAAGTCGGCAGTTGAAGCTCATCGGTTACTTGAAGAAGCATAGGGAGCGTCCACTTTAAGTGAGAAACGTTGTCGCGAGTGGTTTCAAAAATTTTAAAAAGGTGAGTGTGACGTGAACGATGAAGAACGCAATGGAAGGCCGCAAGTATAGGAGGGGTACAGAATTGAACGCCTTATTGATGGCAGATTAGTTCCAAACACAAAAAGGACTTGGCCTCACATTAGAAGTGACTCAATAAGCAATTTCACATTAAGGAAATGGAAACAGAGGAAACATGCTTGTACTCCCAATGCAATCCTTGTAACCCGCACATACGCTTTACCTGCTTTCTTCTGGAACTGGAAACTTTTGCAACCAGTGCATCGTTGAGAAAAATCGATCAAGTCATCAAAGCGCGCTGTTAACAAAAGAAATATCACACCACTTAATCGGCAGAAAAAAATCGCATTATTAAACCCAAAGTTCAGTGAGAGATGCTACGGGTAGCATACGAGTAGTTCCTAATATTCCTATAAATTCCTTTTTAGTTCTCTTTAACAATTTTTATTACCTTGGCTATTGCAATAACAACAAAGACGGCAAAATGGATGTCTTGATTCCAGCTCAGCTATTTTCTTAGAATTCTCCTCAACACAACACAATGCATTATAAAAGCAATGACATATACGCGTAGTCATCAGAGTTTGGTGCTGAGGGTAAAACTTTCCTATGCAAAAAACTAGTAAACCGGATAAGCTCCAGATCATGTTACATAAAGTAAATGAGAAAAATTTCATTATTTCTAGTTCTTTTACCAATTCCTTATAAAACGGTGTTAAATGTTTTGATAATATTTTCTTAACATTTAACCCTTATGGATGGATAGCAGAAATTTGATTACTTTTCTTTTATTGGAAAACTTTTCAATTTAAATTGAAAATTGTACTCTTATTTGCGATTTAATAAAATCAACAACTCAACGCTTTACTAGAAATTCGCCTTATCTTGCTTCTTTTGTTATACGCATTAGAGCGAAAACGGGGGAGAGGGAAAGGGATGATTGTTCTATTTTTGTTGTTTCAAAATGATTTCAAAAGGTATTCAAAGGAAAGGGGGCGAATATATATATATATATATATAGCCATAAACATTCAAACACAATATCTTTTTGTAATTTGATACATTTACCATGATTTACAGCGGTTTGGTTTCGATATGCTACAGCGACACTTTTTCCTGTCATTTTGAAAATAAGAGAAAATTTAAATCCATTCTTAACAAACAATTTATGACGTTATTAAATTTCTTAAGGGAAAAAAACAAAAATAGAAAGAACGAGTAAGAAAATTACATTCAGTAATTGGCCGAATTTTTTATACCCATCACCGGCCATAAAAGAAAGGAAAAGAACTATGTTTTCTTGCTCTACAGCATTGAGTGGGCGCGAAATGTTGTTTGGTGTATGCGTTGTACTTTATGAGCAACAAGCAAAAAATACGAAAAGCAAAAGTGTTGACAACTTTTGTTGTTTGTCTTTTGACCGGTTTGCGTCAGTTGCAAATGTGTAGGTGATATTTTCATTTTCGTGATCAGGAGAATGTTTACAAAAAACGTTACACAGACGGACGGACGGATGTACGGACATATTTAAATCGATTCAGACTTTGATGCGAATTAAAAATATCTACAGCTTGGAGGGATCTGTGAATCTTCCTTCCGGGCGTTGCAAACGTTTTGACAAAATGAACATACCGCTCATCCTTCGATGATGGGTTTAAAAAAAGAAAACTCTTAACAATAAAAGGTAACTTAAAGAAAATAAAAAGAGGATTTTTCTTACGTGAGCAGGGATCTTTTATGTAAACGACCATCACATGAGCTCCTGTTTTGAAAGAACGAAAGTATTTCCGTGCTTAGAGACACGTTATTGTCTCGCTTTTTACGATGGTTATGCAAACTCTAGATAGAAAAATAATCTCCTTTTTTTTTTAATCTTATAAGAGCTTTAAAATTCTACCTCCACTATGGCTAAATGTAATTAGTTTTATGTTGTAGTCAAGGAAAGGCTAACATATCAAAATATTGAAAAGTATTTGAGTTAATCTGAAGATGAGGTAATAATTTCAATAACGATAAACAGGCGTATAGTAACAACTAACAGTCGCAGCTTGGAAAAACGCACATCTTCAAAAAAAATCTTCTTAGTGATACACTTTACGGCCATATAAATGTATTTACGGCAACATTATACAGCAAAGATAAGAAGGTTAACTTAAGAGTAGAATTTAAACGGTGGAAAAAGACAGGAGCGAATATTATTAGGTATGTGTAGTGCTGCGATTATCCTAACATTGGTAGGTTTGATCTAATGTTTTGCTGTTGCATCGCAAAATCTACGTTAACGTGTGTCGTCGTGTGAAGGCTTTTTCTTAGGGATGTCATGGAATTCATTTTCGTTAAGTCGGGAAGAGCATTTAAACGTACTCAGGCGACAAATTTTAATGGCTTTAAGCGAGAATTAAGCCAAGAAGGTACAGACACTTTCTTTTGCAAAAAATTTCCTTTAAGAGACTCTCGATATCTATATGTATTCCTGTCGGTTATACACCAAACGGCGAATTCTGATATTCTCTAACAAAGTACTAGAGATGATGGAATAGTAAGTTGATGGATGGCGTTATGGCGGTCATCCCCGGCTTTCTTATCTGCCGACCACACATATTCTGACATTAGGGAGAGGATCATGCCAGCTGTCATGGCCTTGACGCTTACACTGAACGTAGGTAAGAAGATCACGACAGTTGCCCCGAGCTTTATTAAGAGCTCCTAAGAGTTAGGAAACGAGAAAGAGGCAGATGTAGGAAATTCAGACACGCTTCGCTTTGGAGCGAAATGGTAGAGCGAAAAACATACCCTAGTCGTGTGGACCAACAAACTAATTGTCAGTGCGGTATTCTGTGTGCAACAGCCTAAAAACGGTGACAAAGTAAGTAAGTAGTGCTTCTCTGTCGCCCGAATCTATTAATTATCTCTAGTAAAGACGTCTTTACTGCACGCGGAGTATTAATCTACAATTTAGCCGCTCCACCCCACTTGAGTTGTCAAAAAATTATTAGGGGAAATGCTTTCATCTTGAAGAAGACTGTCTAGCGACGTTTTCCTCAACCTCCGTTTACTCTGCAACAAAAATGTTTTTTCTTTTCAGACAATCGCTGGCATGAAAAGAACTTTTCCCCTTGCCATCAACATATTTTTTTTCCTTATTAAGCAAACGTCTTTCTTCTTTCTTGCAGTCCTTTAGTCGTAAGGTGGCTCTATCATCATATGTTACAAACGTTACAAACTTCTCATCCGCAGTCTTATGTAATTTCCACTTCATGGTTTATTTCATATTTCATGCAGGCAAGACGTTACTCGTAGCATTTAAAAAAAAAAAAAAAATCGAATATGGCCTTTCATCAGGAATCTTACTTAATGCTTCTGTAAATTTTATGTTCACTTTTATCTTTCATCAGAGGTTATGAATATATTTCATGCATTATATGTTTATAATAAATAAATGTGAGAATGCGGTTTATAAACTTATATAAATATTAAAAATTAATTTTCCATATAACATTAACTCTTTCCGAATTTTTATGAAGAAAGCCATAAATAATTCTATAAAGATTTCATCACCTTCGAGAAAGTGATAATTTTCACATAAATGCATTAAAATGATTTTCTCTTTAAAAAAAATATTCAGAAACGAGAAGAAAAAAAATGCCTAAAAGCAATAAATAAGATATGAGAGTTTTTTTTTTTATTGCAATGACTCGGACGGACAGGCCAGCATCGCAGTACCGTTTACGTATTTCGGAAAGAAATTCAAACAAAATCAGGCTGAAGCGAAACAACAAAAGCAAAAAAAAAAAAAAAAAAAGAAAAGACATTAAGAAAAAAATATATATTTTTTTTGTTTGTAAGCACAAAACATAATTTTATGTTTTTTTAACACGCAACATAAATTTTATATTCCCGAAGAGTAGTGTTAGAAAATTTGGTTAACCCTAAGGCATAAAGATCATAAAAAGCATAAAACACGAAATGCATGCAGACATGCAACTTATTTCCAGCTTCAGGAAAAAACTAAACCAAAGAAGCAAAAAAAAAAAAAAAAAGAAACAGAATTGACAGAGACGCATGTTCTGATGTGCATGATACAAGCATACATATGTACACGATTTAAATGTGTTCTCTCAACGTGAGAGCACTAATCGAAAAAACGTGGAATTTAGAGATTCACTAACTATTTTTTTGTTCGCGAAAATTCTCGGCTTATGTAGCAAACGCGCTTAGGCAAAAAAAACGAGGCTATGCAGTATAAGAAAAACACTATTGATGGACTATCATATATGATCTCATAAATAGAAGTTAAGTTTCTTTTAACGTCGATTATTATAGTAAGAATAGCAGAAATAGAAAGGAGAACAAAAAAAGTGCTATTTAAGCACGAACATCTTTACATTTTCTTAAGCAATTTTTGATACCTCACGTAGTTATATAAGTATAATCTCAGTGGGTGAGGATGTATATCGCTTCACATTAAGCACTTAAGACATTAATAGACTTTTAAAGTAGTTTCATCCAATCAAAAAATATATTATCGCAGATCGTAAATTAGCCCGAAGTAAACAGTTGAAGAATATAAATTGGCGGACTTTCTTTGACACGATTGGCTTCTACACTTAACCGTATCGTATGAGTTTGTTATGCGGAAAATGTAAAGAGATTTTATCGTTTCATTTAAAACGTGAAATAAAAAAGTAATAAACTATTACGGAAGCTTTTTAATCCACCTTAAGATGCAGCTTATCGCTATTCAATGCGATTATTATGCTATTAAAAAAAAAAAATAATCAACAAGAAGAAAATTATAAACAGCTTTCACCGAATTTTCTGTGCCTATCATCTTTATCGCATAAAGAAGGAAAACACATTTAACCTTGATGATCTATAATATTGAGTCAGGCTGGTCGATTTTTCCTAGGATCACACATGGGATACACGCAGAAACTCTCTTCTGTTGCATCAGTTATAGTTCAGTTGAGTAATGAGAAAAAAACCCGATTTCGATTGGTGTCGTCTTAAGTGAGTTGTTTAGCCTGATCTTTTTAACCTTGAGAAAGGCTAACTAATGACGCAGGAGACTAAAATATTTTGTAATTAAACTTTTATTGTACAAAATTTATCTACTTTTTTTATCTAATAAGATGACAAGCTTATGTTATAAACATACACGATATCACTAATTTCAAAAGGATGGTAACTTAAGAAAACATCAATCATCCGCACATCTCCAGGACGGTTGAGAACGCTGATCAAGCCGAGTAGTCTTACCAATCGACTTGATTGGCCGACAAATCTCTTTTCTCTTTGTGAGACACTTTACACACGAGCACAACACGGCTTGAGCATCTTGAGCTCCCCTGACCCTTTCGCTACAAGCGACATAAGATCTGCTACACAGATTTGGAGTCTCTTGTCCACACATGCGAAGTGTACTCTGGTATTGACGGGGTGCAATGGGTGTAAATGGCACGCACATCGACTGCAGTGGAGTGTATATTGAAGCGTTCTCGACTATATTATTCGACACTTCGAAGAGGCGTTTTGCCCATCAACCGTCGTTAGACATTCTCGCGAGCAATAATATCAAGACTTGTTGGTTGTGCTACATTGACACCTCCACCACCAAGGATGATTTATCAGTTCTCCTATGCATTAAGAGAGAGCACTATGTTGTCGTTAAGGTTTGTCCAATTTGGCAGGCGTTGTTACAAACAGAAAAGCAAATTTCACCCTTTATGAAGGAGATAAATAATCGAATTCTTAATGCGCTTACCTTCACCAATATTCTCACCCAATGTTCGCGGCAAACAATGACTTTTCTAAATTTATATAAAAATAAATACAAGCACTATAGTGAACACGAGCCAATGTTACATCACCTACACTGTCCTACAGTTATTTATAGAAAGACTTTTCAAAATAAAGCATTGTATGGGACATTGTCGAAAAAGAGTTCCGACCCTTCCTTTAGCCAAAACACTTGAATGTAACAAATATCGTCAAAATCTCTCAAAAATTGCAACTTATAGGTTGACTGACGGACGGACAAACAAGCTTAAATCGATGCAAAAAATGAATCTGGCTATCCTTTTTGTTCATGCACACGGCATACGTCCGCACAGACTTTGCACAACCTCGTACCACAACTGCCGTAGGGTATAAAAATGAAAAAGTTTACTTGAGTATATATTGAATATTGAATATATTGAAGAGGTGGGCAGAGTAATTTCATGTACTCGTGAAAGGAAAAGTCTTGAAATACATAAAACATTTTTTCCAAGTTAATAAAAACAAAATGGAAGCATCGCATTCTTCGAAAAACATCGCGGATACTACGCACCGGTTGCTTGGAATTTGAAAACAATGCTTCCCTCCGTTATATATATCATCGATTTATAAATATGCGAATTTTTATTATGCTGCTTTTGCTGACATTCCTTTAAACCCAAAATATTTGTTGATCATCTTAAATAATATCACTATACAGTCCGCCTTTCAAATGTCAGTGTGCGTGTGTGTGTGTATCTTCTATTTTAAAAGCTTCCTTAATGGATTTTTTTAAATATTTACTGTTTTCTCAAGGGGTTAATGCGTGATTTTAAAATCATTGGGATTCGATAAAATGTTCTCCCAATTCCATCAATCGTAACACTGAAGCCAACTTTTTTCAAAGAGAATAGTAAGAGAAAATCGAAAAGATAATAAATACCTTTCCTTCTCAATTACTTCATGCTATTTAGAAATTGATGTTTGATAGGAAAAATTTTTCTTTGATATATAACCACAGTTGGTTAAACTCAACAAATGTGTTAAATAAATTATAAATTTATTTTCATTTTTTTTTTTTTTGATTCCATTTCTTTTCTCAAACAAAGGCAAAGAAAATTTGTTGAATTACTTTCTCCCTGTCTCTGCCTCTGCCTCTCCCTCTCTCTCCCTTTCTGTGTCTCTGTCGGTGTATCTCCTTTCCTCCGTCTTTCCAACCCATAAATTCTATAAAAAGACACAACCATCTGTTACATATCATTAGATGTACACTAACTATACAATAAATTTCTATAAAATTTTATCAAATCTGTAAAATTAAAATTCTTTCTTTGTTTCTTTTTTCCTTTTTGAAGAAATTATGCTTTTGAAGATAAAAGGCAGGTGTAGACTGTCATTCACTCACTTACACTTACATAGCAATATTCCTCTTTAGTCATTTTCAGACAATCGACACCGCAGGAGTTTTTCCAAATATTACGCATGTATAAGTGAATTGTATTCTGTGTGTGTGTGTGTATGTGTCGTGAGTAATTTTCTTTTTTGTTATTCGCAGAGACAAAAGACAATTTCTGGAAAACACAACAATAACGGTTGTTGATACGCATCCTGTTATTTTTGTGCATTTACTTTAATTTCATAAATCACTTGACAATCCAGATTTCTTTATACAAATACATAGGGGATGTTAGAGACATTTTAACTTGAAATTTATTTGAAATTTAAATTCCTTCTGACACACCATAGATTGCAGGACGATTTCTTCACATCAGTAATAGGTAGAAAAACGAAAAGAATAGAAAGGTTTAATTTGTTACCAATAGATCGCCTAAAGCCTAGTGCCACTAATACTAATAAAAAATATGTATGGAATCTTCAGAGAACTGAAGATGAACTTACTCTTTCTGGTAATTAACCATATGAAGACCCTTTTCTCTGATACTGTTGGCCTTTCGTCTTTTAATAACCCCGTCCTCATGTAATTATGATTTCTGAACATATCATGGACTCACTGACTGTTCGAACTTGTCCTATGATCCACTATGATTTCTGAAAAAAAATCCCAAAAACCTTAAAAGAAGCTGAGTTAACATGGTCCGTCAAGATCATCAACAATTGAATCAAATCATAGACGGGCTTCTCGAACTTTTTCCTATGATTTCCAAACTAAAAGAAAATCGTTAAAGCTTTACACAAAGATAAGATAAGACAGCTCCAGGAGCTCCGGAACGATGAAAACGAATCATAGACTGACTGCTGAGCGTTGGCCTATGTACAATATGCCGAACAAGTCCAGTCAATTTCTGACGAAACATACAAGAACTGCTCCACCGGACCGTGTCAATTTTTTAAAGCAAAGGCCATGTTGCGATAAACTCCAACTGTTCCCTTTTATTGTCGAGACCAGTTGCGGTAATTATTGGTAGCTGAATAAATCCCGCTCGCTGCTGGCAGTAGACTATTGGCACTACAGATCTGACTAAATTTTATTGACTAATGACAACAGCTCTAAAGAATTTCATAACATTCCTGAGCCCTTCTCACTTAAACGGAATCTCATTCTTTGTGGAATTTCCACACATCGTAATAGTCATCTTTCTTCTCCTTGAAATACATTGTTCTTCTAATAGTCCAAATGTGAGTATGAAGTCTTTTTGTAACTTGCTCTCCCCACATGTAACACATGATTTCATCTGATAAAAGCAGTTGACGATGATAATGGTTCATGTTAGAGCAAAGCGATCATTTGAATAGTCTTTCTTGCTTCCATACTAATAACATCAGCTCTTGATGTACTTACTCGACCTAAGCGGGGAATCTTTTCAATATCGAACTGTCGCGAAAATGTTCCCATTTTTACGCTTCTAAATAAAAATTTCTCAACACTTTCACGCAGCATGCGTGACGTTATCGAAATAAAATTTACTTGAACATACATAAATTGTTTGCTGGAAAGCATCAGTGACTATGCGAGTAGTGTTGCGTTTTGGAAAAAATAAAATCAATAGTTTTGAGGACCACCGCTGTGTAAAAATTTCTTTCACGAATATTGTGAATCGGTTCACAAACACAAACATACTTTGCCATTTTTATATAACGACATAATTGACGCTCGAGTTACATACCCTTTGGCCAAATCTTTGCATAGCTTATAAATTCCTGCCTAAGGAGTTGCAATGGCTTACATGTTCTTATCTCACCTACATGTAAACGTAAGCCTTTTAACTTTTGCACCAAGTAATCAGCTTATTGTGTGTGAGTGTGTTATACTTTATTTTCTTTTCCATTAGTCTAGTTATCCTACCTCTGTAACATCAATTTTCTTCTTTTCCTCCCGAATTGTTTATGGAATTTTTTTATTACATTCTATTGGAAATACAAATTAGCTCCATCCGATTCGGCAAGAGAGATTGTAGTTAGTACTGTAGGGTATAAAAGTACAGACTATATTGAAAGTAAACGTAACTATGTAAGTATTCGCACTAAAGCATACACAACATAGTTCTTTGGAGCTGTGAGTAGATGTGGTCATGTGCCAAAAAAATGAAACTTTGCTTTTCCTAATTAATGCAAAGGATAGCGCGGCTAAATCCTTACGAGTTACGGACTGTGGGTGCTCTACGATATCCAAAACCGGATAGATTAACCATGATAGAGGCTATGCGAATGGATAACTTTGCCGATAAGGCTGAATATCCTTGACGGAATCGACTGGGCGTGGTGTATTAAAGTTTACTCCAAAAAAATGAAATCATCAGTCAGGGACGCCACCAGCAATAATGGATACAATTGCGCCAAAAGATAGGCTTAATATACAAAAAGTTACGACATAATTAGCTGTTAGTATTTAGCAAATTTAGGAAATTTTTCCAGTTATAACCTGGAATGTCCTCTCTGTTGTCACTAGCCGACAGACGTTGTTCGTTCCGATTAACACAGGCTTCAATATGTGGCTTATTGCATGTTCGAAGACTGCTTTGGTTGTTATCACCCAAATACCGAAATGCTAGCGTTTTTTGGAATAGCCTTAACTAACGGCACTTATATCGAGATGGAATTCGAAAATGGTATAAAAGATGGGGAAGAGGCGTAACTAACCACAGACAATACTTTGAATAAAATATTTTGTACCGATTGCTCTGTATAACGCTCACAACTTATTTGTACACACAATAATCTCTTTTTGAACCTACAGTAGAAATTGCAATCAATTAGAATAGGGCTTAGTGGCGTCCTGAGATCCCCAAAACTTACATAACTAGAACATAACATAAGCATAATAGAAATAAAAAACTCTTTGTCGTTTCTTTACAGAGCTTTGTATAATGTTGGAGCTTTAAGTACCAATATCGTTACGGAGGCTGGGTTAAATACAGCAACAAGTTTATCTGCTTTGCCGTCGACGGGGCTACTCTCAACTTTAAGTTTTAATTTACGTAAGTTATGTTCACGACCATCGCTACCCCTGGTAATTGGTGTATTGGCCTTGGGTGGCGTGGCTTGCACTCTGGTTGGCATTGTATTAGGCTCGACCGGCCTAATAGGACATTCGACGCAATACTTGAGTGCTGCCTTGCTATTAATAGGCATTGGGGTCTCATTGCTAGTGATATCGGGAGCTATATGGCGCTTAAGTTTACCTGATGATGTAAACGAATGTCGTTGTTATCGGCGCATGGAAATCTGTCGTAATTGTAACAGTCCATTTTGTGATAGTCGTGTAATGACAGGCGGTTACTTATATCCCGAATTTCAACATCGACCGCCGCCTCCTTCCTATCTTACGTCGGTTAATGAATGTGGCGGCTTAAGTTTTTTATTGCATTCGAACAGTTTACGGATAAATACTCCCCCACCAGTATACCAATCACAAATCTCTTTAAGGTAAGAAACTTTTTTCGATGGGTTATATCAAAGATGAGAAATCATTAAAATTCCTCTGTCTCTCCCTCTCTCTGATCTTTTTTGCAGTACTGCAACTCCTAGTAGCAATACAAGTTTGTCTAATACTATGAATGATACGAGCACCACTTCTACAAACATTCTAACCTCTATAATCAATGAAACTAATCACAATAATGCGGTGAACAGTGCAACAGATCATTGCAACACCAACGTTCTTCAGACGATTAGGGAAAATCAAAATGTGTCTACACAAACGCTTAAAAAAGAACTTAATTACTTGGAATTAGATTAAATTAAGCGAAAAAGAAGAAACAAAAACATGACTAAAACTGACTGAATTTCAATTCGTTTGTAGTTTTTTAATTTAAAAAAAAAGCAAAACGCATTTTGTTAAATTAATCCAATATTTGTTTTATAAGACAATGTTTTCCTTTGTTTTAGTACAATTAAAACTAAATAAAAAAAAAAAAAATTAAAAAGAGTTTTTTTTTTTTTTTAATGAATGTATAAAAAGACTTACTTACGTGTGTATTAATATGTGAAAAACTCGACATCATATGCATAAATGTTTGTGTGTTTTGACTGTTTCCTATACCAACACTCCCATCTATAAGCTTAAATATGAAACAATTTTAAAATTTTAATAATAATAATAAATTAAGCATAACATTTTATAAATTTTAAATAACTATGTATGCATAGGAGGTAAAAATTTATATAAATATTCAGTGTGCACACATTGTTATGTAATTTTTGATAATACTTATAGTTTTCTAACTAACTTTTTATATGTTTAGCTAATAACTACCACCATCCATCCTTCCAATCACTTATAAATGTAATTGCGATGGAAAGTATTTTTTGCATAACTTTTTTTTTTTTTGATATACATAATTAAAGTTATGTAAACAATAAATAACAAAAGCTTTTAAATTTAATTATAAATGTATAATAAAAAAAGGAAAATATTTTGTGTACTTTATTATAAAAAGAAAATAAATATTTAAAGTTTTTCAATTTATGTTAGAGCGGGAGCCGGTGCCTTGCATGTGCAGGAAATTTACATTCGTCTTCGAGCATAATTTTTCAATCATTTTTCATTTGAAATTTCTACATAAAATAACGTCTTATGTTTTGTTAATTGTGGGCGGTTTAGTTAAGCGATCGTCAACGTTACCTTCGGAAATAGTAGTAAGAAGACTTAAATCATCCTCTGCTATGAATTGATGTGTTTAACAGCGTGCAAGCAGTGGCTTGTTTCGCGCAAGCAGTGTCTTGCAGTATGTAAGCAGTGCTTGTTTAACTGTTGTAAACAAAGCTGTACTTGGATCCCCAACATTTCCCGACTTAACTCAAACCCGTCATTTGAACGCGTACACTTCAAGTGTAAGTTTCCTACCTACACTCTTGCAAAACTTGCTAACTTTCAGCAAAAGAAGTCCGGACTTACAAAGCTACGCATGCATGATTTCATTAACCGATCGCGAACGTATTTGCTACCTAGGCAATCTTCCGGCACAGTTACAGTAAGCTTTAATCAACCTCTGCTGTGAGTTGGCGTGTCTTACAGTGTATAAGCAGTGCTTTACCTAACTGTTGTAAGCAAAGTTGTGCTTGAATCCCCCACATTTGCGAGTATATTCTAAATTTAAATTTTCTACGTAAACTCGTGCAAAACCTGCAAACTTCCAGCAAAGGAAGACCGAACGTGCAAAGCGACGGACACTTGGAGCGATGAATATGAGTAAGTTCGTTTGTCTTAGGCTAAACAGAAATGTATATACCACAGCGGTCAGTAAGTACCGGGAGTGACACGATATAGATGTGGTCCCTGGCAAAAAATCGATCTTCATTTTAGAAAAATCGAATTCTCATACGATGTCTGTGCATATATCATTTTATTTCGATCACTTATTTATGCATTATATGTATTTTAGTGACGTTATTTTCGCTGTTTTAAAGAATTCAAAAATGCGAATTTCCTTTGTTGGTGATGATGATGCGAAACTTTCCATTTTGACGGGAGGATATGGCAGTCGCATTTAGTCTGAGCTTAGAAATTTGGTGGCAAGTCTTCTCATGCAAAAAAACCAATGTATAAGCGATTTACTGGTTTTATCCAAAGTCCTACGAACACTGATGATACGAAGCACAGGGAGCAGCCAAAAGAGGTGACAAATCCTGAACATTGTTCTCAATAATCGGAAGGTTAAATGGCAAAAAATAGGTTGTCGAGTTATTCTAAAGATGTCAAGATTAATGCTTTTTTTATTTTGCACGAAAATTTTCTCATGAGCAACGTTGTTTTCCAAACGAGTATCGCTTTCACTCCCAGTGAAAAATCATCACCGTGATTCAAATCTTTTTGGATCTGTTTAATCGGAATCAAAATGATGTTTTCACCCGAAGCGAGCATGGGTGCCCCACTTCTCGATCCCACTTCTTAATCGAATCGACAGTGAGCGTAATGGATCTGGTGAGAGTGATTGGATGCCCAAACAGGAAGTATTATGCCTTCACAGACCGAGCCACAGGAGCCACAAATAGCCGTGTAACGTGGTGACACATACAGAAAGAGGTAAGGAAGTAACAAGTGTGAAGGAAAAGTAACTATGTGAATGCGTGTAAATGTTGTGGCTTTCAAGACCAGGCCATTCCAGAATGGCCTCATTCCTTATCTACCTGGCTAATCATGCGGCATCCGTGTTTTCAGATGCGTCTTGTATTCTATTCATCGATTACCTTGAAGAACCCAAAAGGATAGATGACAAACATTATGTGGGTTCTGTAGCTGTAGACTGAAACAACAAATTTGAAAGAACGGCTTCCATCATTGTAGCACACATCTGTAGCAAACTAATACAATAATGATAACACAGACGCTAATGATCAAAGCTTCTAATCGTGGATGTACGGAAGTCTACTTCCTATCTAAACTTATTATTCACAAAATCCGCACAAGACGTTGATTGACTTATACGTTAAATTATTTCGTTCTTATATAGAAAAATAAAAACAACTTGTAATAATAATAACATTTATTTTAATAGTAGAAATAAAAATAATTTTTATACATAAATACATAATATTTACAAAGTATTTAAACAAGTTAAAAAAGTTTTTTAATTTTGTTTCTTCAAATTGTTTTTATAATATCACCCATATTAAGTTAACCTAAATTTAAAGCAAAACATAAGTTCTATTAAGTGAAACTTATAATTTTTTAAATTTTATACTGACATGAAAGCTACTTAGCATATCTAAGCGTAACAGTAAACGTTTTAGTAGATAAACTATAAAATACAATGTGACAAGGTAAAGAGCCACCACATCGATGAGATAGTATTGCAGCCAACTGTTGAAAAGATTTATAAATAAATAAATTTCCCAACAACAACACTTACAAACCTCATATTACGTGCGGGAGATTGCAGATGATAGGCCCCTTTATGTCGCAACACATATTCCGTCCAATAGATAGAGGTTTCCAAAGGACTGGTACGTTGATCTAATAATAAACTTTGACGAAATCTGAAATCATTAAAGTGAATTTTGCACAAAATTTTCAATTTCTATAAAATTAACTCGAACCCTCTCACCTGGCAGCCTTCCGATATTGAGGATCGTGGATAACTTTCATAATGGTTTTGTACAACTGTTGCGACGTAACTGTGGCCAAATCTAATTTAATGGCATAGCCATCTAGCTGAGCTTTAGCCGAATTAACATCGTGATCACAGAAGACCGGCATTGTTACTACGGGTACACCGTGAAACACCGTCTCGTACATACTTAACAAGCCACCATGAGTTACGAAGGCTCTTAACTTACGATGCCCTAAAATATCTTGTTGCGGTAGCCAGCGACTTAGCTTTACATTTGAGCTAAGCTCTAACACCTCACTAGGTTTGCCTTCGTATTTCCATAGCACATGATAGGGTAAGCGGGCAAATGTTTGCACCAATAGGCGTCTTAGCGTGTAAGGCATTTTAGATGCTTTTACCGAAGAACCCATTGAGACATAAATAAAACCAGATTCGCCAGCTGATGTTATAAAATCTTCCAAATCTTTGGGCAACGGCTTAGCTGGTTTACAATGTATACAAGCTATCTCAGCGATATTGGGATTGAAAGCACGCGGGTAAGATACTACTGCATGACCGTTTTGTAAGATAAAACTTACGTTTTTGGAAATGTCAAGAGGATGCGGTATATGAGCTCCTAAATGTTGTTGCAGAACACGATGCACCATAGTCATGACAAACTGAAAAACAAAATTCTGGTAAAAAATCTCTATTAAGAATTGTTTAAAAGTGAAGGTTTTTCCTACTTCTTGGGTGAAAGGTAAGGCCGGTTTTGTCTGAAAAACTTATCACATTTTCAATTTTTTTCTTTTTTGTAGGCTACAATTTCTAAAATTCATTAAATCTTACATTTTTTCACGGTTTGTTTCAGCATTTTTACTATTGATGGCATAACTGTTTCTATACTATATCTGTGAGATATATTCAAAAACGAAGCTAAATTTCATCTTTTTATGTCAGTTATTTCAACTTTGAGACTGAGTAAGTAATAGACAGATGGACATTCATTGGTGGAAGAGCAAAAAGTCATAAAAAAAATGAGCCGAATGAATCCCATAACCTTCCGCCCAAACGTTTTGGTGTAAGCACCGACAAAAAAGACAGATGGACGGGCAAACTGTCAAAGGACTGCAACGAAAGGAAAAGAACCGTACAAGCAGGCCTAGGGTCTTACACAGAGATGACATAGCTGGATTACTACACAGAACAATCTACGAAAGGAAGAACGGATACCCGATTGTATCGGTGTAATTAACAGAACTCAAAATCTCATATAGGTCAGGAATTTATATAGAGAAACATATGAAAGAAAAGAAATATTGAAAGAAGCAACAAAAGAGGAGGACACATGCGGACGACGCAAAAAGAAAAGCATGGATGAAACACAGAATCGAGCGATCAACTTATCAAATGGACGAACAAGTGATATACAGATGAGAGCAAACAGACTGTGGGATGGAACGATTAAATTTCTTTTCTAACGTCATTTTGAGCAACATCACAGAGACATTATAAGTCATAAAGCATATTTTTCTGTGTAGTTTGTGGGACTTAAGAAGTTTGTTTTATAATAAAACTGATCTTGGAGCGGCTTCTTGCGGCCATTTCTTGAGAATATCAAAATCAAAACAGCTATAACAAGAATAAACACCACTTTCTTTTATGACTAGTGACTGATGACTGAAGTCAGAATGTTAGCTCGAAACCTCATAAACTTAATGGGTTTTCGGATGCACTTTTCTAAAAACTGTGAACAGGCTAATAAAAGTTTACACAAGGCAAATCGGTTACAATAAAGCTCGCAATTATTTTGTATATGAGATTAATTTTTATCTGCCTGCGGACGAAAACAAACACAACATAAGTTTTCGCTTTATTACATGAAAACTTTACAAGATTGGCTCAGTCCAAATGCCCATTGCCAAGTCAGCTGCTTTGCCTCTACACGAATTCCATCACAACAAACCCACACATCGTCATACGTTGTCACTTTGTCTAAATATCACTAACACATGCATCCGAATGGATTTTCAACGCGGTATACACCATTTGTTCCAGACAAAAGCAAAGATAAGCACTAGGAAATTGTCGAGTATATAATTCAGGTATATACACGAGAATTCGAACCTGATAATATGTAATATATATATATATATATATACGTACAACGATATTGCAGAGCTCATCACAGAACACGCATATGTTTCTCTAGGTATTTTGTTCTGTTTTTTATAGGAAAAGTATTTTAGATTTTTAAAAATATTGGTGCTACTGCTCCAAATATTCCCCTTGTTCCTTTTCTCTAATCATGTCTTATAATAAAATCAACAATTTACTTAATAAGAGTAATCAGAGACAACGCGTAACTGTTTAGTTTTGGGATTAGCGAAAACGCCACTGGTCCGAACATGATAGTGACTAGACTGTTCTATGGAACAAATATTCTTTAATTTCCTCTTGGATTGAAGTTAATGCTTTCTAAATGGGCGGGTCTTGCTTTCATCACGTACTTTTTTGAGATAAAGGATCTAGCGCGTGAAAAAAGATATGAGACTTTGGAAGACCCTTTACACCTTCAATCGTCTTCAATAGATTTTTTCTCACCTTATGCATTAAAGTGGCAAATATTTGTACGCCAGTGTTTAAAGCCCGCTCAAATAAGTTCATATTATCGGTAAAACTTGTATAGAAATTGGGTGTGACGGCGTAGGAGCCAGGATTTCCTGATTTCACTATACTCCCCGTATAGAAACCGACGGTATTTATGTACATAAATGGAATTTTATATTGATGCACCAAGCCGAGAGAACATTCGGGAAAAGCGCCATCCAGTATTGCCAAGTCAAAGTTTCGATTCAATAAAGTCTGAGTTTCCGCATCATCTAACATCGCATCACAGGACTGAAAAACAGAAAAAGAAAAGCAAATAGATTTCCCTTTTTTTTTCGTTTTTTTAAGTTCTTTTATCAATTTTGTCAATTTATCATTGATTTAAGCTTTCATTCTACTACGTGTCTTTCATAATGACGTTTTATCTTTAATGATTAATTGTTGCACGTGTTTGGAATTTTTAAGCAATGTTGCTAACAAAAGTTCTTTTTCCCTTTTTAATACAAAGATGCAAGACAGACTGAAAATTTTTAAAACGTAATTTCGAAATGTTACCTACAGTTTCAAATTCTCTTTGAATTATCTCGAATTTTTAAGATTTATATCTAGACAAAGATCACTTATCTCTGAAAATGAACTGTAGTCAATAAAACTGATAATAAATATGAAGTGCATTCAATAAGTTCATGTGCTAATAAAATGTTTTCTTCAATATTTCTGTGGCGTAAAAAACTTATCTATCCTCGTCAAAGAACTTCGCAATTTCTCTGCTAATATGAAAATTTTCTTGGAGTAAAGAGAAAGTAAATAAAAGTTTTTCTATCTAATCAGGTTTTCTCACTTTACTTACCTGAAAGGCATACCGTAGACCATCCCAGAAACTAATAGGCATTTGACCAGACATTCTTGCCCCCAATAGATCCCAGTTCGTATAGTTTTGTATGTATTCGACCAGACCAGCTGGTGTAACTTCGTGTAAGCCATTCATATGAAAATCGGAAGGAAAGCCGCTTAAAAATGTGATATTGTGGCCCCTAAGTGAAATTGTTGGGAACAACATATTTATTTTAAATTTTATGTATAAAGTTATTATATATATATACATAACGTTAAAAATATTGGCAGTAGGAGATTAAAAATCCTTTCTTAAAATTATTTAAAACCCTATTTTCGAGTTTGTCCGACTTTAAAATATCTTACATCGTTTGGCTATATATAATTCCATACTGCTTTCCCTGATAAAACAAAAAAAATTACACCTCTTTGTCGCCTTCAAAAGACCATGTTCTCAGGAAAATCCCTATAAGCGAAAGCGTCCAAAAAAATTGACCTATAAGGACTAAATTTACGAGGTGTGTTCAGAAAACAAGGTGACTTCTATTTATTTATTCCTCAATGCCTTCTCCTTGTCCTCTTTAAGGTAATTCCCCTTCACTGTAATACAGTTGTGCAAGCATTTTTTCCAATCCTCGAAGCACTTTCAATATGAGCTTTTAACGGTGTAATCTGCATCTCCTTAAGCATGGCAAGACTCCGCCCTTTCATGAGCCTTTTCAGTTGTGGGGAAAAAGTCGCAGGGAGCCAAGTCAGGTGAATACGGTGACTGAGACATGATTACGGTATTGTTTTTGGCCAGTAAGTTACGAGCGAACAGTGACTTGTGAACTGGCGCCTTATCGTAGTACAACATTCACGAGTCTTTAGTCGAATTTTTCGATAGTAAAAAACCGCCAAGCACACTACAACACATCCAACCTTTATATTTATCAAAAACAGACCACAAAGGTAAAATATTTACGAATGTCACCATATGTTGGGGACGAAAATCGAATGTACGTTGTCCACGAAATTTGAAAAGTCACCTTTTTCTAAACACACCTCGTATATATATATTTTCTTTTGTAAGAACGTTCATGTGGGAGGAGTTTCACAGATTTCTTTAATATCTCAAACTATGATTTATTTACCGAATTTCCCCCCGATATCTTAAAAACGGACAATTTCTAAACACAACATCCAGCAAAAGTTGAGAAAGCCTTACCTTCTATTATACCGAAAATGATTCTGAATGGGTCTAAGCTTGTTTGTCCGTCTGTCGGCCTTGTATTCTTTTGTTCAACCTACAGGCCGCACTTTTTGAAATGTATACCGAGCGTGTTTAGTATGAACGCTATTGAAAACGGTTTGGATCGGACTGATTTTGCAACCACTGCCCATATAACGCCTTACCGGGAAAAGTCGTTCTGTGAATGACTGCATAATGATAAAAGAAATGGTGTGGGATGTTGAATGGCGGGCATTGTTTCACTATAGCGTTTTTATTCGTTTTAAATGAAAACTTTTCATGCGTTATACCGGAAATGGTTCGGTGCAATCCATTTCCAACAGCATTCATTCCTCAATTGCGTACACAGAAGTGTGCCAAACTTCATTCGAGTATATTGCAATCTATGATTTTTTGATTGAGCAAAAAAAATATATGGACGAACAGACGCACGAACCAACTGTAATCGAACCTGATTGATTGACATAATATAATTTTGGGTGTTGTATATATCCAGACGAACTTAGTACACCCTTATAGCAAGTGAAGCATAAATGGTTTTCGTAACATGTGATAAATTGGTCAAGCCTCATTATGTTACCTTACAAAATGTTGTGTAAAGATTTATAAACAATTTACAATAGAAAAAAACCTATTAAACGTTACCTGCTTATTAAGCCCTTAGCCAACTCCCAAAAAGGTATTTTATGCGATTTAGTTCCACCCATAGTAACCATAAAGATATCAGCTGGAAAAGCTTTACTTATACAAGACAGCCATACTATGAATATCACCGAAGGCTTCATTATGACGATCTCGCTCTCCCTCTACGTCTCTTTCTCTCTCTCTCTCTCTCTCGCTCTGTCGCTATATCTCTGCAAACATAGAAAATTTTATTTTATAAAAATTCAAAAAATTGTTTAATTTCTTAACGTAAAGTGCTGTTCAGTCTCCCATACATCGGTTACATGACATTTATTAACTTGACCAGTGACTGGTAATGACCGATCATAATACTAAACATATTTAGCCAAGTAACTAAGCAAGCAATTGCAACAAGAATTTTAGGCATTAAATAAAAAAGAAACTGATTAAATTAAATGGAAAACATACAACACGTATGATATGTAGAAACAAAAACAACAATGTTTTTCTTGGCAAAACAACAATCTAGTTGCAGCCAGTTCAAGGCAGTTTAAAACTGCGCATATGCACTCTGTACGTGTATTACCATATCATTCTTATTATTATATATGCGTACCGCAAGCGAAGCTTAAACATATGTAAAAGACGAGAAAAATAATTAGTTATAAGTAACTTAAACATGTGTAAGACTACAAAAATAATTAGTAATAACTAAGCTTTTATAACATTATTAACACAATTAAACTATGAAGATGATTCCAACACTGACAGCCATATTATAAGCAACATCACAGAGACGCCATAAATCACCAGGCATTTGCTTTTATGTTTGTAGTTTGTGCGACTTAACAACCTTGTTATACCCTACACGACCTGCCTAAGACACAGAAAGCCTTAAGATATCCCACATACCTTTCATTATTCCTGAATGGATCAAAGTTCATTTGTGCGTCTGTCCGTCTGTCCGTCCATCCGCATGTCCCTCTGTCTATCTAATGTCTGTCCATGTATTTTTGGTAAATTTTGAGATATTTTGATGACTTTGCAAGACAGAACGCTCTTGAACATGGTTTGGATCGGTCCACTTTTTCAATCCCTCCTCATATTATGCCATATTTTAAAAAATCGTTATATGGAAAAATATTGCAATTTTCAAAATTTTCCGAAAAACTCAATGAAAAATTGTGTCGACTGAAGTAATTTTTTAATCCTCACCCTACAAAAATCGAATCATTATATGGTAAAAATATATAATTTTTCATATTTCATAACGAAAATTGGTTCATTAGTTCAGTAAATGGACAACGAAGGTCTATACTAGCGCATGTAAGAAATCTAAGGAAATGTAAACCGTCACACGCCAACAAGACCTAGGAGTTAATATTTTACGATCGAATGGTAGTCATGATTGTAATTGGACATAAAAATTCAGTGGACCAGATGTGAAACAAATGGATCTGTTTCTTGGACCCCTTCCCATAAAGGATTTTTCATGTCGTGACGAAAACTGAAAAATAATTATATTTTTAGGAAGCAAATTAAGTTTGCTTTGGATGACACCATGTAATCTTTTGAACACACATCTATATGTGGGCTTTCATGATAACTATGCTGTTGCAGGAAAGGAATGTGTGATTTTTGCTGCATTATTACCAAAACGAGTAAATAACTATACTAGGTGTAGTCATGTAGGGTATTTAATCGCAGGCTTGCTCGACTATAATATTTTTATTTGTTCTATAACAAAATTGATATTGAATTGTGACTAATCCTTCGAAATTCGACAATTAGTTGAAAGTCAAAAAAACTATAACACACTGCTTTCTCTCCTAACTGGCAAACGCCCACCATCGTCCTAATATAATCCTTAATTCAAAGTTTTAAATAAGTAAACTAACTAGATATTCACAAAAATATACGGACTTACAAAACGGTATGTAAGGTAGTAAAAAATCTGATTCAGTTCCATTTGGAGTTGTTATATGCCTATCATACCGTATCAAGCTTTATTTGAAAACATTATAAAGTAAAAAATTATTCCTTTGCTTGAATGCGTTAGGAGGCTTCTTTATCGTTTAAAATAATGTTAATAAGAATAATAGGTGAAAGAAAGAGCTGCGTAGCCGTGACAATACTAACAGTATTCTTGGACACTTTTAACACACTGTTGAAAATATTACTTGGTAGAAAGGCTGTTCAGTTTTGGTGCACTTTTTTTTTTTAATTTCCGCATTTAAAAGTTTGGATTTCAAATTTTTTTTTCTTACCTACGACTAACTACTGATCACCATCGTGCCTGCACGTATGGAGGTTCAATCCAATTCAATTCAATTCATTCAAGATCACCTGACGGTAAATTACATCATTATTTTCTATCTTCCTTGCACAATTATTTAGATTAGGCTGTTCTTTCATCAATGATCTATGCGCTATTGCTTGTGTATGTCGGATTTTTCCAATGTATATCAATACACATAGAAATGTGCATACATATGTATGTTTTTGCCGTCTGGAGAACAAACAAATTTTAATTCAAATCTTTCCTTATCATTTTGTTTTAGGTTAACTTCAAACGATTACAAATTCTTGGATTGGCGCAAAACTATCGCAAAAATGGCAATCATCTCTTTAAAGCCCTAAAACACATATAGATACAAATATATATAACCTGTACGCTGTAAGCATTCTTGACCGTACGATCACGATTCGATAACGCTTTTACCCTCCATTTACTTATCTCTTTGCACGTCTTTTGAAATCTGAACAAACTTGGTATCCCTCAAACTATCGCATTCGACATATGATAGAGACAATGCGACATATGCATCTGAGCTTGAAAATATTCTACAAGAAATTCTTATGGATAGAAAACCCTGAGGTGATTACTTACATAAAATCATTTTTATATAAAAATCTCCTAAATCGATATCTAAAATAAAAAGATAACTCACATGGATTCAAACTAAATATAGATATATATATAGATCCTATTTGATCACATAGTTAAAAAAGATTTCTCTCTCTCTCTCTTTCATATTTTAAAATTCTGTTCTTCAATTTTTAGAAAACGTCATTTCCTAGTCAACTGTACATGCTTAAATGCATTACTTACAAAAACAAGAATAAATTATCCAAAGCTAAACTTAAACCTCGAGGTATTAATCTACGTAAATCATTAAATATCACATCATTTACTTTACAAACTTTTCTTTATTAATTTTAAGCAACGAATCGATTGCAATCAATCAACAGCAGAGTAATTGGCTTTTATTTACCAATAGACTTGAAAACAATTTAAAGTAAATATTTTTGTGAGCACTCCCTTAAAAAATTTCTAGGAAAACCTATTAAGAATTTTTACATATTGTAATGTGTTCAGCATATGCGAAATAGGAAGAGCAAACTTATTTAAGTATAAATTAAAGGAAAGCCTGTCTGTCTGTCTGTCTGTCTGTCTTACACTCTGCGAAATTAAATTGCAAAAATATCAAAAAAGAAAAAGTCGATCCTTCAAATACAAATCTTTTATACCCAGCACCATTATCCTAAAAAAGATTTAAAAAAAAAAAGGAAAGAACTAGATTTTCATACCATTAGTGGGGCGTGGTTGATTTTTTCTATGTTTTAGAATAAAAGTCAAAATTTATTGTATATATATACATGTTGCAGTTTATAAGTGACGAGCATAAAACACGAGATGCAAAGGTGTTGTGGGCGTGTTCTTCGATTGGTTTTGGTTATTTTCAAATTGATTTGGAAATTTGTAGACGATATCTTCTTTTTGCGAGCGGAAGAAGGTTTATCGCAGACAACCCAGAAAGGCAGTTTCGACGGACAGATGGACAGACGAGCACATGGACACATCTGCGTTCCGAACTTGAAATTTTTCAAGAATTTGTATACTTTGTTTTTTGCATATATACTGTACGGGGTTTTTCAATCTTGTTTCCGTCTATTATAATGGTTTTGGAGAATGAAATTATGATAAACTAAAATATTAAACAGGCAGGTAAATTTTACGCATTTTTGCACAAGTAGTGCAGCATCGCCCATAGTATATACGTTTAAACTTTTGTAGATTTTTTATTCCATTTGAAAAACAGATGCCTCCTTAGTTTACGTAGGACTGTAGACGTTTCCTTCGACCGATTTGACTTTGAATTTTCCAATATTTCTGCCAAATTTGAAGTTGATAGCTTCATTTTTAGCAGCCAAGAGAATGTTTACAACAGACATTACGCAGGTGGACACACGGACGGATGGACGTAGTCAAATCGATTCAGAATTTCGTGCTCATCAAAAATATGCATACTTTGTGGGGCATTTGAAACTTTCTTCTGCGCATTGCAAATTTTTTTACAAAATTGTCCTCCGGTGATGGATATGGAAATGGTTGGTGATGATTCGTCCGCAAACACACACTCAAGATAAATATAATAAAAATAGTCTTAAGTAAAGAAAGAAAAGTCCATTGAGATGACTATGAAAATCAAAGCAAGTAAAAATGCTATAGTGAAGCACGACCTCTTATTATTTCAGTTATTCATATATCGAGATTTCAAAATCAGGCATCGTATGGGAATTTGTCGAAAATCTGATCAGATCCGAATCATTTTCAATGGCGTTCATTATTGGGCCAAAACACGTCAGTGTACCAAACAAGATGGATAGCCAGATGGACATACTTAGATTTGTCCAGAAAATGATTCTGATGGATCTCACTTCTTCTTCTAGGTGTTGCCTCGCACAAATTTAATACACCCTTGTGCCACAATTAGTGTAAAGTATAAAAATCATGTTTTGTCTAAAAAAAAAAATTAAAAGCCCAACAATAAAAAATAATTCATTTAATTTTGCAAACCATTCCTATCGATAAAGAGAAAAAAACTATTCAAGGCAGTCTCACTTTTATTGCCAAATTAAAATACTTTTAATTTCTTAATATTACAGTTACTTACGTTAAAAAAGTAAATACCATTAATTTTGTTTTGCTAAATTTGTTTAAGCGTCGTTAAGCACAGCGCAATGTGCGTGTAATACATGCGTGTTGCAATCAAAGCGAAATCCGTTTGTGCTGGATTTTTTTTCTTAGTCCTCGAGCTGTAGATATTGCTCTTATTTTTATTAAGGGAAATTCCTTGTGCCAATGACCGCAGACTGTCCTTAAATAAAAAGAAGGTAACCTTCGATAGGAAGCTTCAAGATAAAAATCCCTTAGTTGCACTGTGTTAATGATATCGACTAACACAAGATCTTGCCCCAATATGCCAGGGAACTGCGTTAGACATTTCATGATTTTTGTAAAAGTTTTTCTTTTTTTTCCTGCGCGATGGAAAATAGCCCGAACTGTACCCATTGTATATAACAATGTAGTGTCCACATTAGGTTAGGGTGCCCAAAAGTAGGATTGCCCCTGACAGAAGGATGCACCCATCTGACTATCGGGAGAATGCCTTCTTACCTGACTGCTTGAGTACGACCCTATCATGATGGCTATCGTTACTTCGAATTTTCGTGGAGAACCATCTAAGAGGGGTTTAGATAGGCTTCGATGCAAACCAGTGAGCGAGAAAAAGGCCCACATCCATTTCCTAATTCGGTACCTTAGAGTAGTGAGGTCCCTTTCGATGGGGGTTATCTTAGTCTCTGAGGGGTCCCCAATTGCAACCTACTAATTGCCGATGGTTGTAGGCAACCGGTCTGATTAACGCTTCATGCCAGATGCGGACGTTTAACGAAATAAGATAAGGAATCTGTACACAACAGATAAGGAATCTGTACACAACAGATAAGGAATCTGTACACAACAGATAAGGAATCTGTACACAACAATGTTCGACTGATTAGCATTCTAGCCTGTCTCTCTAAAATAATGAAGCAAATCCTTAGGCCTCAATACGTGCAGGGTTTCAGATTCCTTCACTGAGTTTATCAGAGATAGTTTTAACAAGCGAAGTATTTGTGTCTTCGTCTCTTTTTATCTAACAAAAGCATTTGTCAGAGAGTCTCCCACGTCACTTGCTTAAATAAATTGTGTGATTAAGTCAGTTTCTCTAGATGGACATTTAAGCGTATGTCGTCATATATATCTAACCGCAAACAATTTATTTCAGTAGATCACGTCAGTTTCTATTTTGCTGATACTGTACCCGAAGTACCGCCAAGTTCCATTTTTGATTCCCCAGGTTCCATTGATGTTCCCGGTTCCGCAGACGATGACTGTAAGTTTTCTTACCTGTGCAGATGATATTTTCTTGACTTAACATGGCTTAACTTCATATGTGTCATGCATAGAATTTACAAAAAAAGCGTAGAAAATTGCTGTTACTCCTCTGCATACAGACAGTGTCATACTTGAACACTTTTGCGCGAATGCCCAACTTTGAAATTTTATTTTAAACGTTTTCGAAGAAAACTCAAACATTCTTGAAAATCGTATCAAAAAAATGCCGTCCGATCGTACATGTTATAGAAGGAAATCTGCAAAGATTTTGCCATGCATAGTATGATGAAAAGTATGTATAAACAAACCATGACTAATGTATTTCGAAGTCTTAAAAACTACGTTAAGCAGCTTGTAATAGTTGTCGAAAATAGGCTAACGGCATAAGTGATGAAATCACAAAAACGAATATTCATTAATTGAAAATCATTCACAAGAGAATACAAATAAAAAAGAAATCAAATCCATCGTTATAATGCAAATTTGTATTCAATGCCTTCAATTTTTCAAACCTCAATAATTATATAAATACTTAAACACTTAAAACTAAAGCTTCATTTTGAAGCATTTAAAAACAAAAAAAAGAACGAAATAACCAAAGTTGTATATCCTATGACATATATATAAATGCAAACAAAACACAGAGTCTTTCAACAAGTGATGTCATCTTAAATCAATCACTCAACAAAGTCATTATTGCACAAGCTAGGTAGGGTGGGCTTTGCTGTGGAAGAGGTACTGTTGAAAGCAAACATCGTCCACATTCGATCATCTTGAGGCGATCAGGCATTAGAGTCATTGTTTCACGATCTAACTAGCAGTTGATCGGGCCTTGAAAAACTTTTGTTATGGAAGGTAATTGATCGTCGTCATTCGTGGATTTTTGATTAAAAAAAAGGCCAGTCAACATAATTAGTAAAGCACCCATTTATCCCTTCGTTTCAAGACTTGGACGAAAAATGTTTTCTAAAAAGTTTAGCCAGCCCAAAGAACACATTAAGCTCTCGCATTAAGCTGACCCCCAAATGTGAGTGAAGCATCACTTGAATCAATTTGATTTACAAAAATCATGATTTTGGTCATGCGTTCCCAATGCCTAACCAACGCATCTAAAAAGCTTTCCCAAGGTTTCACTGTGAATGGTGCCGCAACAGTAGCTGGACAGTTGACGATTGTGTTATTGCAACCAAATGAAACTTTCGCTATGTAAAGCTAATTATAACAACTGATACAATCGGCACGAGAAGGTGAGTAATGTACCAAAAGTCATATATCGTGATCTGTCAGTATAAAGAAATTCGGCCACATAGAGAAAAGTTCGCTCAAGAAGTTTTTGCTGCCCTCAACTGCAATTTCCTATTCCCTTTCACGCTATTATCAACAAACGTTACTTCTTCCGGTTAACACGGATCATTTATTGTTTGTTCGAAGTATGCTTCTTCTCCCTACTATGCGTTTTTTATCAGTCGTCTCCAAATACCAGGATTTCTTCAGAGAGGGAATCCCCAATGTGCTTAAGATTTCTTGAGAAAGGGAATCCCCAAGGTGCCCAGGATTTCTTCAGATAGGCAAACCCCAACGTATTTGAAAAACGAGCGCAGGCTGTATATCTGCACATAGAGCATACTTCAATAAATAATTCCTTCATTTTGTAAAAGCAAAAAAAAAATATTATATAGAAACTATGAGCCAGCAACATGATTTAACAACCGGAAGATTCTTTGGACTAATTCATCCATAATCTCAACTTAATCTAAAAAATAAAGGCATTTTATCCTTAGAACTGTTTGGACCTATGCTGCACTCTAATATTGGAAACTATCAATCTAAAGGTCTTCGCCTCATTGCTGATGCTCAACGCTTCCTTAGCAACAAGAGTATTCCACGCCTTTCTACAAACCTAGGTAATCACATAAATCCTCTAGCAATATCTCTTCTAAGGGAATCCAATCAGATACGAAGACTGGCAAAGACGTCACACGCCGGGTCTTCCATTTTGGAAAGCAATTTATTTTTGTTTCTTACACAGTTTTAATGAATTTTCAAATTTTACATAGTTTCGTTTTACTTATTTAAACATGAAATTTTTATTCTGTTGTTTTCCTCACCTTGCCGTAGGGTGTACTGATTATCCTGTCGGATAGATTGTAAGTTAAATATGTAATAAAAAAACAATATTTCTGTAAAGAAGTGAATGTGTTTTATTTCAACAAAACAAAGATGGAGTGATGCCGCCAAAGCATATAAAGCCAAAACTCGACAAGTATATGGCATACGAGTAATATATCAAGTGAATGGATTTTTTAACACACGTTGCATAGTAACTAATGGGGAGTAATGGGTGAGTATTAAAAAATTGAACTCAAGTCGAATCGTGTAATTGCTTCCTTATTTTTGTTTCCATTTCATTCGAATAGATTCGCTTAAGGCTTTCATGGCAAAGACTTTCAACTCAAAATCTGGCTTTGATAAGTCATTTATAAGTTTGATAATTACAAACTGATAGCAAACAAAAAAACAATTTGAAAACGAATAAGGAAATACATTTCTTGACAGCCCAACAATTAACGAAGATATAAACATTGCAGCAATTTTCAATCAATTTTAGCCGAAAATTAACACAAAAACTTTGTTAATTTCATGCTTCACTTGATTTGATTTTAAGTGCAATTTTCGTTTCAATGTAAAGTTTTTAAGGTCATAAACCTGGTAACGAAAGGCAGACGAACAGCCAAATACACCGAGGGACAATTGGACAGACATAGATAGATGGACTTTACACAAAAAATTTCTTCCGCTTTTGATATTTTTAAGGAAAACATATGTTCTTTTACACGGACCCCGATACAGAAACAAATGTAGTATACTCTCTGTATTGGCTACAAAAAAAAATCATTTTAACTAAAATTTCTTTTTTTATTTTATATGCATTCCTGTGCACTTTCAAATATTTTTCATAAAAAATAAAAAACTTTTACAAAGACTTTTGCAAAGAGCAACGAACCTCTAAACTCTATTTACAGTAAGCGTTTCATACTCTTGTGAGTAAAGAAACAAACATCATAAAAGTAATATTAAAAATAAGCGGGGACACGAGCCATTTGTTGAATACTCTGCACCATTCTACAGATATTCATATAATGAGTTTCCATAATAAGCTTTTACATAGAGAGTGGTCGAGAAACTGAATCGATCGCAAACATTTTCAATAGCCTTCGTCCTGAACCGGAGCAGAACATGTCAGTGTACAAAATTTTATCAAAATATACTAAAAAGTACCGCCTGTAGATCGAACATAAGAAAACAAGACAAAGAGACCGACGGACAGACAAGTTTAAATCGTATATAAGAGGCAGGCACTACCTTAAGTCGTTCTAGGTATTGCAAAGACCCGTGTAAACTTAATATACCCCACAAATGGTGTAGGGTATAAATATTATTTACTAAGTAGTAAAAGAAATAAATACTTGAACAAAAAAATATAAAAAATAGAAATTAAAAATAAGAAATTGTGCAAAATGATGAGAAATTAAACCTAATTCTGTTAATGAATTAAAGCTAAAAAAAAAAAATTGTTTTCTTTCTTCGTTTCTTTTTGGCATATTTTTTTATTAATCTTGTGTTTACTAAGAAATCCTGTAGTTGATGCAATACATTATTATTTTTTGTAACATTTGACTGAATGTTATACTATTACGATGTTAAGTGTGAACTAAAACCACAATATGTACACGTTTTATGAGTTAATCAGTTAGTCTTGCATCATGTCTTAGAAAATAACAAAAAGCGCTCACAGTATAATTTATACTCAATTAAATATTGACGGTTTGAAGTAATGCTGAGGTAACAAATTACTAAAAGCATTAACGATTACTTACAAATTCATTCATTTTTAAACATATATATATGTGTGCTAGTATGCATGTGTACAACATGTGTATGGGTAAAGTCTTGCTTTGTGTTTATGATGGCAGTGCAAGTGGAAAATGTGGAAACCGTTGCGCTTTCAATAACAGTTTCTTTCTCTATTAACTAACTAAACACCAACACATATACAAGCACAACGTATATAAAAATTACTTTTGAACAATCGGAATTAGTGATGTTATGGATCACTACGGAATTTGCAGAAATATTCGAAAACCTTAATAACAACTGCAATAACAAAAAAATCAAAGGGTAATGTAATTAGAGAATTGAATACAACCGCTAACATCTTTCATAGTTTAAAAAGTATACAAAAGAAAAAATTTGCAAGAAAAAAATTGCATTTTGTTCGCGAATCAGTTTTTTAATAGCTACAAGTGGTTTTTGCTTTTCGCATTCAAGGAACGCAGCGCACTATAAGTATGCTTCAATTTGAAGCATCTCGATAGCAAGTGAAACATAAGTAAGCCTCTGTATTAAGGCGGGTTTCCGTATCCTCCAGTCCCACTCTTTCTTTTTCACATCCTTTTGTCATGTCATATATCGCTGAAACTTATTCTTCGTTGATGTTCTTATATCTAGTTTATAGGTAGTCCCGTAACGAGTTACTATGTTACCGTGAATTTAGAAAATCGAGCATATAAAACATCACTCAATAAGATCGTAGGATGACATACAGATGCATCATTATTATTTTTCCCTTTTTTTCGCAGAAGAAAGGCAGCGTATTAAAACTACTCTTCCTCTTAAGGCGTAAACCATTAGTAAGTCTTTGGATTAAAGCAGTATTTTCGAGGCCTCTATCCTACCTCTTGGCCTTTGGATGTTATGAAGCTTAGCAACCAATGGCAAATCACAAACATTTAAAGCGGGCTTTAATCCTAAAGCGAAACGCCGTAGGTTCATATATGTACGTGGAAAGCAATTCCTGGGTGTTAATTCTATTACCGAGGGCACAACATAGCATTCAACGCAGGCTTTAATTCTAAAGCGAAACGCCATAAACTTATACATATACATGGAAAACAATTCCTAGGCGTTAATTCTACTACCGAGGGCGCAGCATAGCATTCAACGCAATTAGCTAATCGCACAGAACACGCCTATAAACAAAATATAATTTTTGCGTAATTGTACGAAACAATGGATATTGACATTTCAACCAACAGCCGAAGTAAGTTTTACTTACCCATATAATAATAAAAAAAAAAGAAAAGAAAACAGCCTTAAAAAGCCTTTTCAGAGGACACAGCTAGCTAAGGAATAAATTGCTGTGAAGTAGCTCTTTATTTATAAGAAATATTTAATTAACAACAAGTGAGAAATGTTTTTAGCAAGAAACTAACATCATACGAAAGATTCGAAAAAAAAATTCGAGAATGAATTTAACGAATTTTGTATTTTGGCAAAAAAAAGTCAATCAGCTTTGCAAGAAGCACTCTCTCCTCCTCTTGTGACGATTCTGAATGTGTTCTCAAAGCAGAAAAATTAAATTTAGCTCAGCTCATTTTCATCATTGCTAAATCGATTGTTGTGTAAGATAAATGCATTTTTTTTTAAGCTTTTCAACTATTTTGTTATTGTGTTTTTTTATCGCATTATTATCACATTATTTATCGCATTGCATTGTATTCTTCGATATAATAGAGACAGGCGTTATTTGGCTCCAATTGTCAATTTCTATAAATACGAATTGCATGGATGCAATAAATAACTAAATATGACCCTCTCTCTGAAGGTTTATTACTTTTCTACTTTAAGCATTTCATGGAAACATTCAAAATATTTCGTCTAATCAATCATTACATATCGCATATGAGCAATAAAAGACTTAAGACACAAACTTTATAATTAGGCCGAAGGATGAGATCAATGAAATTAATTTTGTTAAAACGTTTGCAGTGACCAGAAGGAAGCATCAGAGATCCCACAAAATATATTCATACCTATATTGTTGATCAACATCAAATTCTGACTCAGTTTAAGCATGTGCGTCTGTCCATCTATGTAATGTCTATTCTCCTGGCCGCAGAAATGAAGTTATTGACTTCGTATCTGGCAGAAACATTTGAAGTTCCTGAATCCAGATTGGTATTAAAAATGGGCCGAATCTGTCAAAAGGCACGCCTACATTAAACTAAGAACATCTCCGTTTGTCAAAAGGAATAAAAAATTGATTATTTGCCCGTCACTTATAAACTGCGACAGATAAATCTACAAAAATGTGAACGTACATCCTATGGGCGATGCCATAGTGCCTATACAAAAATGGGAAAAGTGACCACGCCTACCCAATATTATAGTGTATGAAGATTTCATTTTTTTCTCCAAAACTTTTATAATCCACAGAAGCTGAGTTGAAAAGCAGACACAAAACATATAAATTCTTGCCCCGTTTCAAACTCGAATCGCGCCTAAACATGTCCGTCTGCTCATTTGCGTAGTATGTGTGATCAACATTTTCCCGCCCGCCTACAAACATTGAAGAAGAATTTGCAAGTATTTGGTAAGTAAGAGTCAAAGGACACACCTATGCAGCAGAAACTGTGAACAGCTTTGACTTCCACGTTTTTCCTTGTTACACGCAATGTACAACACATGCACACAAAAATCAGCCGTGCCCACCCAATACTGTTGACTATGAAAATGTGGTTCTTTTTTTCTTTCTTTTTTTTAGTCTTTTTTAGGATAACGGAAATGGGTATAAAAGATTCGTTCGTGGCCGAATATAATTTTCTTTATTTATTTGTTTTTGTTCGTCTTTCATGTTGCACTCACTCACCTACCTGCCTTATCGAATAGCAAAACAATGCAAGAAACAAAAGAAAAACAACAATCATATTAATTGAATTAATTATAGCGAAAAAGAAAAAAAATAGATTTAAGTTAAAATTAAGGTTCGGTGTGTAAAGTAAGTAAATACAAGAAAAACTGGAAAACATTCACATTCGTAAATCTTGGATTTTTCTTTTAAACTACAAGTGATAGTCAAGGTTAAAATGTTAATGTTAAGCATAATGTAAAACAATTTTAAATTGAATTTTTTTGTCTGCAATGGTTTTTTATTGCTATGCGATTTAAAGTAAATTTCCAATTAACTTGTTGAAGACAAGTTAATTGATATTTGATATTAGAAAGACAGCTGAATAAATCAGAAATGGAAATTAAGTGAAATGAAAACTCAAAGCTGCAAACACTATTACTTATCCACTAAGTTTTAATGTGGCAGCTCTGCAGCACATATAATATGTACATGGAATGCTTAGGTCGCCATGGCATGTGTTTTAACTAACTTTTATAGGTGCAGTTCAGGCCACTAGCTTATAGGGATGGTCTAACTCTCTGGACGACGCCGGTTACGCAAGATTAACCCGCGTATCATCGGGCACTGTGGGGTAAAGTTTATAACAGGCAGTCACGTTAAACAAAAGGAACATCTGTCTTCTATAAGTTGCAAGTAATGAATGGATTAAAGTACAGTTGCTTCAAAACAAACCACATCACTGCTAAGAGGATTTGCCAAGAACAGTTTATGGAATTAAACAAAAAACGCATACAATAAACGAAACGTCATTACATTGTCATTTTTCAAAATGATGATGTGTGCGTGTTTAATTTCGCAGGGTTAAACTTATCTAGAAAACATTGTCTGCACTGAACTGTGCGGCATTGAACTGTGCTGTTGTATGAATGCATCATCTTTCACGCTTTATGCATCACAAATTACTCCTTTTAATTAACATTAATTGCAGGCAATGACTTGTTGTTAAAAAATAACTGCTTTTATAAGTAACCTCAAAGGGCCTAAACGCAGTTAACTGGACAGTTAACTTCAGTTAAGGATGAACAATAGTTTTAAGAAAATATCTTTTGACCCCTTTCTTCTAACGAGTTCGTTTTTACAGTAAAAGGGAAGCACGACCTACAAGATTTCTTTGCCTTTGAAAAAGTGCAATGTTCTGAGAAATTCTGAGAAGATTGAATCATGTCCGTCTGTCCGTCCTTAAATGTTTCTGTTCGCAGCCTACTATTTCAATGTTGATGAACGCAAGTCTCATATAGTTTGAATACGTGGACAGACTCAAAACAGCGGACAGACAGGCAGACAAATTTAAATGCAATCAGAATATAGTTTTTCGCCACTTTCTTCCAATGAGCCCTTTTCAATGCAAAAAGGAGGCGTGAATATATTTGAAGAGCTACAAAATTTCTGCTTCCCTCTTGAAAGATATTTGCAAAATGCATATAAACTGGATCGGTGCAAAATTCTGCGAAGATTTAATCATGTCCGTCTGTCCGTTCTTAAATGTATTTGCAGCCTACTATTTCAACGTTCATGATTGGATATCTCAAAAATTCCAATGGGTAGGTGGAACACGTGGACAGTCTCAAGGCAGACAGACAGACCGACAAATCTAAATGTAATTAGAAAATGAGTATGAATCGATCGCTCTAAAAAGAGGTGGATCTATTTTAAGTTCTACTGTGTACTACACACATCTGCACAAGCTTAACATAGCAAGTTGTTTGAAATATTATATAAAAAAATCTTACAACTAACAGATAGACAAGTGGTGTGGGATATATAAAAAAGCCTAACAGACAGACAGTAGCACAACACGGATCTCACTACAATATAAGTTTCAATGCTATGTTGACCAGCAGTGTGTGCATTTTGCATGATTCTTGTGTTGTATTCATAATTTTTACGAACAAAACTACATCCCTTGCAACGAGAATTCTCATATTGCACGTGTTGGACACTTTGTATCCAGTTAATGCTTTCTACATGTCCCATCCCTATGCCGGTGACAATTTCTACCGATAAACGAATAGTCAAACAATACTTTAGTCTTTTAGACGTGTTTTCTATGCACGTGCTGTGCGTCGGACTGCTTGTTGTGAAGTTTTCTGCTATAAACGCAGTCATAATTGAATTCACAAAGACTTATGACTCATCTTAATGATGGACTGTAATGAAGTTATTATACCATAGCTATAAGCTTATGAATGATATAAAAGCTTCCAACAAAAACAAGGGGAAGACGAAATGAAGGGCAATCTTACCGTCCAAACGCGTCCATGACCAGTGAAATTGGGGAAGAATTTGATATTTATGAAAAGGGATCACGGAAGAAACAGGAGATTTATTCGGACCATGTTTTTTTTTTTTTATTGTTTACTTAAGACTTAAATAAAAGACGGATTGTAGGACAATATAATGTTGTGGCTCTCAGTGACTTTCTTCTATTCCCGAAAGTTAAAAAAGAAAGGCAAAGGAGCTCATCTTTTAATAATGGAGAATATAAAGACGGTATCGCGGGCTGAACTCAAGATGAAATCTATAAAGTACTCGATTAGGGCTTCTTAAAATAAACGCTGACCCTGGCAAAGGTATATATTATCCAAGAAGATGAACTTTGAAAGAAATCGGGAAAGTTTGAGAACTGAACAAAGGCTTTTTGCAAAATCAAAAATTCTCGTTATTTGCTGATATCGGATTTTGTAAAAGGAAAAGGAACAAAGAAAACTTCTATACTTTTACAGTCCAATAAAGGCTAGAAAAAATTGAGGAAGTACTTAAGAGAATGCTACCTTAAGGGGCAGCAGGGCAACAATGCTTTTTTGATACCATGTGTTCTTTTTCATTTTTTAAATCATCCCTTAAATATTTAACAAATGAAGAAATTATATTCGGCTCTACCTTTATCTTAAGAAAGATTTAAAAAGAAAAAAAAGACGAGAATATTAAACTTCCGTAGTCTATAAAAATAGATAGGCGTGGTTGATATTTTTCCATTTGAAAGTTTTTACTGCTTCTTTGTTGTAGTTTATAAGAAATGAGGAAAAAAACTGGAAAGCAGAGAGTTTTTGTTGCGCTTTAACCCTAGGGGTAACCCTACACACATCGATTACAAGTATCGTTTCGTAATCATATCTGAAATAATGGCTTGAAAAAGCAGAAAAGGAGCTCTTCCCTTTCGATTACCACGAGGGGAAGACAGTAATTTATCATAAATTATCATTAATTTAAATACAATTAACAATAAAATTAACTAAACGAACAAACACTATGAGCAAGAGGCTTCCACGCTTTTGCCAAATTTGAACTCAACCATAACGAGAATGTTTGCAGCAGACATCAAACAGGTGAGAAAAGGAACAGATTAATAAATAAACATTTGGACTTGCCTACACAGGTTCGAAATTTGATACTGATCTAGAATGTATATACTTTATGAGGTCTTTGAAGCTTCCTTCTACAGCATAGGGTGGATATGGCCGATTTTTTCCATTCTTGTATAGATGGTATAGGATCACCCATGCACATTGAAATTTTCATGGTTGTATGTGTTTCAATTTATGACTTGCGAGCAAAAAATCAATTTTTTTTTCGTTTTGAAGACTGAGGTATTCTCAGTGTACTTTATACTGTAGGCCTTTAAGCGTTCTTGGCCCATTTTCAATACCAAACTGATCCATTAACTTCCAACGTTCTTACCAAATTTGAAGGAGATAATTCCCTTTTTGGGAACGACGAAATGCTTATTACACAAAAGGACAGATGGACAAACAACAAGCTTAAATCGATTCGGACTTTGACAATGCATAAGAAGACTTATTCTTTATGGGAATGGGATCTCTAAAGCTTTCTTCTGGGTATTGTAAATATGTTGACAACGTGAAGCCCCATAGCTCGATGATAGGTATAGAAGTGATACCAAAAAGTTTTAACGGAGGATTCATACGACATAAGGCACAAAAAGAGGACTTATCGCGTGGCGTCACCGATCAAAACCAACGTAAACTGTCATTTTAATAAAGCTTTTCTCGAAACTATGTCTTTCGCGCCTGTAACGTCTTCAAATCTCTTCATACAATGTACATAACTATAATTATATAGTTGTAATATTCTCTAGCAAAGGGCATCACATTTTTCGATTGATTGTTTTTGCAGCTAATTGTTGATACAATGTTTGGAAAAAAGAAGGTTCCTGTCAACTAAATTCAACGCCATTTTTATACCCTACACAACTTGTCATGCAAAAGGTATCTTAAGTTCGTGCAAATGTAAGCAACATTCGTAAGGGCTTGAGATAGGCCTATCGTTCAATACACCGATAGATTCACAATTACTTTCTAAATCCATCTAAGCTTGTCTTTCCGTATGTCCCACTGCTCCCTGGTGTTAGTATCTCAACACGCGTAAACAAACATATATAAAACTTGCCTTCCAATACATTGATAAGTTTTTCTTAAATAAATTGGAGAAAAGAACCCATAATTTCGTGCTCATAAGGTAGCATTACCCATAAACTTTATACATGTAGACAGACACGCAGGCGTTTATCCTTTAATCGAAAAATGAAGAGAAGTTTGCTTCCTTGATCTTGTAAAGCGTTGTAAACGATAAAGTAAAGCTCTTTGTTCACATGACCGGTACTTTTCTTTTATCGATTCGCTATTCATTTTATCAAATATGCGTTTCGATCACGTAAACCGTTTCAATATGAACATACTAGTGAGCGGTAAGCGTTTATGAAAAAAAAAAAAAACAAAAAGCACTTAAATTGCAATTACGTATCTACGTACACTCGTATGTGAGTATAATTTTGAAAAGTACGTGAAGATACGCATAAGCTTGTTATCATTCATTCATGCCCGCCAATCACATGTCAATAATAAAAGTAAAATTTTATTAAATTGACGCATGCATTATTACATAGAAATATTTTTTCAAATATATTCACTAGTAACCCATTTGCCATTAAAAAATTTCAATACTTTCTAAACCATTCAACTGAGAAGATGATGAAAAGCATATAAATGATTTCCCATCGAAAATTTTCCAAAGATTATATTCTTTGTTGTCTTTCTATGAGATTTCTTGTCACATTTCTAACATTGCCACTCAGTCCTCAGTCTTTCATTTTATGCAGTGTAACGTTAACTCGATTTACAACGCAGTCCCTTGGTCTTGAAAAGTTTCCGGGGCATACTTTAAGAAAGAAATTGATAATGAAAGCAGTGACGAAGACAGTTTGGAGAAACAAACCGACTTAACCTTGAGATATAATAAAACTTAAAGTTATACGCTACGCCACTTGTGGTATAGAAGTTCATTAAGCTTGTGTGGATGTATGCAACAGGCAGAAAGGCATCAGATATGTGAATCGGTTAAAGCCCGTCTGCCTGTCTGTCCACGCATATATCCGTTTTGCCATGTGATTTACCATCTTATGTTCAACCCACAGGCTACAATTTTTGAGATATTTTGATCAAGTTTATAAAACTGACTTGTTTCGGTCCAGGGACGAAAGCTATTGAAAATGGTTCGTATTAGATCACTTTGTTGATTACTTCCCATATTACGACTTATTTTCAAAAGTCATTATACGAACGTAGGCTGTTGTAAGGTATTTAATGGCGAACAGTGGGGCACTATAATGTTCTTACTTGTTTTGGTGTCAGTATAGGGTGTCAGTAAAGTTTATCAAACCTTTGAAGCGAGTATATACTACCTTCAGAATAATATGTGCTCTTAATCGGTATGACCATTACAATTAATGCAGATTTAACGGTCCATTAAAATCAGACGCAAAAAAGCTTCACTTTTTTCTACTTATCCATCTGCTGTACTATCACCTGTCGCAACTATACTGCGCAATGAAATAAAATTTAATTTCGCCTTCTTGGACTTGTACGAAATAAATCAAAAGTTCTTAAGATTGCGAAATAGATAGTGACAGCTTAAGCTTATATAACGCATGCCTAGCGGCGAGAAAGTAGAAAAGCATAAAACGTCATTAAAGAATACCTCTTCTCCCTAAATGTTTTCCTTTTCGAATTTTTGACTTACCACTATTGCAGATATTAATGAAATTATTGGAGCATAAGTACATAAAGTTTTTCTCCTTCGTCTCGATCTTTAGGCTGATTGTCTTAAAAGCATTGAGTACGCAAGCATGCATAGAAATTTTTTTCTAGAAATAATTTTTCCATGTGCAGTCCCCCTCGTCTAATACTTTCAAAATAGAGTAGATTCCTTCCAAAATTGAAGTTAAGCTATTTTTGAAGTACACGGCTTATATTAGGCAATTGTAGTCAAACGGTCATTCATAAAAAGATCAAGTCAGTGTGTCAATATTTTGAGAACAGCCTGAGCACATTTTAAGATGCTATTGAAATGTAAATACAGTATGCAGTCAGGAAGTACATCAAAATATAAAAATGTAATAAAATGTATGGTTAACAAGTAAAAGAGCTATAGCGGGATACGGACAACCATTAAATACGCTATACGCGTTCGCTTAAAGCAGTTGGTCATACAACGACTTTTCAAAATAAGACCTTGTATTGGAAGCTAATTTTCACCATGAAAATAGATGGACCTACGGACGAACACACTTGGAGCTCGGCAACCATGAATAAATAGACAGACACAAATAAATTTATTAGGGTATTCATGCTCTTCAAGAACACAGACGAGTATATTCGTTTAGAGAGTTCCCGATACAGAGGCAAATTTAACCAGTAGTCAGCGTTGCCTAAAAAAAAGTAATTTAACTGAAATTTTTTTTTTTTATTTTATTTTGCATACATTCCGGCATACTTTCACCTAACTATATTTCTCAGTCTGTCTAATTAAAAACTTTTACAGAGTTCTTGCAAAATGTCTTTTTTATAAAAAAAAATATAATGAGCCTCTAAACTCGATTTGCAGTAAGCGTTTTATACGAACCAAAAATCCTAAAAGTAACATTAAAACCAAATGAACACACTACAGTGGGGTGGTGATCATGATTAAGGACGTTCTACATACAGATATTCACGTAATGACTTTTTAAAATAAAGCCTTTCATAAGGAATGGCCGTAAAAGTGTTCCAATTCGAATCATTTTCAACATTTTCCGGTCTTCACAAAATATTTCAAGTTGAACATAAAAAACAAGGCAGATAAACAGACAGAAGGACAGACAAGCTTCGATGAATTCAGGAAGTGCCTCTGAGCCGATCGGAGTAATAAGAGACGAGTCCTTCTGGCTGTTGTATTCATCCGCACAAACTAACTTGCACTAGGTATAGGTATGGGGTATAAAAAGCTTATTTAACAGCTCAAGCTTGAACAGCAACTTGCGAAGACGAACGATTAGTCAGCCATGGATACCGCAGCCTTTTTATGAATACATAATCAAAGGAGATCGATCCGTCATGAAGATTTTACGACGTTTCATAATCGTAACGACGTAATCAGTATACTTCCGCTAGCAAGTTAAAAAATGTTCGCTAAAATAATTTACATAAGAAAACCAGCTACTGCTGCGGCTGCTTTACACTTGATAAGTGGGTCAGAAGTCATTAAATTGTCTTCAATAAGATAACAGTTAACAACCGGCTTTCGAAAAGAGAAAAAATAAAAAGCAAAAAAATTTCATAAATATTTGTACGAAGAATAAAATAAAGAAAGAAAGCAACAGTATTCATAAACACGAAGACCACTCAAACGAACCTGTATTTAATTTTTATTAAAACTGCACAGCACACACAAGAAAAACAACAATAGCAAAAACAAAAAAAACAAAAAATAAATAAATAAATAATAGGGCAACAAAATTAAATTATAATAATTTTATTGTGCACTCCTAATACGCATTAAAGCCCATTTCTTTTTTAAGTAAAACTTAACGGTTTTCGTTTATTTAATAGCTTTACGCGCCAAAGTTAAGCGAAAAACACATACGTAACCTATGTAATACAACAGCAATTGAATGCATATGCGTAGACGGACGATTGATTATGAATGCAACTGAACTAAGATTACATAAGGAAATGTTTGCTGTTATTGTTGTTGTTGTTGTTGTTGTTGTTGTCGTTTTCCTTAAGATTGTTTATTTGTTTGTTTAGTTGGTTGATTGGTTGATCGGTCAATTTCAACCGAGCTCGTCGAGGTTATCACGTCAACATTAGAGTATTTTCGATTTACTTGCACCAAATGAAGATAAAAATGCAAATATATATAAAAATATTTATACAAGCACTTGCATTACAGACAGCAGCCATAAAAAGTTTGCCTTTTTAATTAAGTTTGGCTTTTATCAAAACGCAAAAAAAAAAAAAGTAAAAAGGTTTTTTTTTTGTTTTTTTTTAAACCCAGTTATCACAAACTTTCACCAATATTTTACTTAAAAAGTAGCCACCACAATAAAAAAAATGTATATATATATCTTTTAAATCAAGTTTTGAATATTTTTCAACATACTTGTAAACTTTTTTTTTTTTTATTTTCTATATATGGTTTTTTTTTTTTTTGGTTGACTATTTTAATGAAATTTTCACGTATTTTTTTTTTTTTTTGTTTATTAACTAATTATCATTATAGATAATTACTTTTTAATATTTCTTTATTGGTTAAAAATTTTCGTGCACTAAGTATTTTGCCTTATTTTTCGATTTTCATGTTTTTAGTTATTTTTCATTTATTATTATTTTTTTTTTTTTTTGTGTTATTTTCTTATGTACCCGTAACTGCAGTTTCTCTACGTTCAGACAAAATTCAACTGATTGGTAAGTTACGTTAAAAAGTGTCTGCGGCTTTTTGGTCACAGTAACTTTTCCTGAAAAGTTACCGATCGTTGGCTGTCGGCTAACATCGTCGTTTTGTCTACTTTGCATTTATTTCGTAAATTGTTTATAAATTTACTGCTTGAGGCTTTGAAAATACAAATTTTTAGTACAAATGCATGTATAATACGTTCCTGTGTATGCGTGTGAATGAGTGGGTGAGTGTGGGTGTGTTTTCGCCTGAAAATAATAAAAAGAAAGATGTAAACGACCTTCAAATTTCGATAGTGTTTTACTTCTTTCTAATCGTCTAAACTGATACTATAATATTTTTGCTTAAATACGTTCGATAGTAGTAGAGATCGGAAAAAGACTTAAGCTAAAAACTTGTTGTTAGGAAAGCATGCAAAAAAAAATCAACATATCGCCATAATCTACTGTCATTTCTCAAAGAAGAGATAAATGAAAGGCTTTTTTATTGCAATCAAGCTTTTACTAAAGCCAGCATATTGTTGAAGAGCTTTCTAAATGTCTTCTTAAACTTTGATGATCTGCATTGTAAAGTGTGGATAACAAAAAGTCTTTGGACGAATACCATGCAGTTGAATAATTAATCGATAATTTATTTGCAAAAGAAAAAACGCAGTTTATTTTTGCTCTTACAAGTAAGCATCAGAGATTCCCCCTTTAGTCAGTCCGTCCGTCTTATGAATTCTGCATTATCTGTTGCGAAAACTTCGCATATATATGTATATATACACTCAACAGTCAATTCTTTTTTTTTTACACGGTAAATGCATTCTTTAGAAAACCGTGTACAAAAACGTCTAAAAAAAATACATGCAATAATTGGTAAATTTGGGATTATGTTGCACATCTTTAAAAAAAACTCTAAATATTTGTCCAAAAAACCGTGCAAAAAAGGTAATAATGAAATAAATATTACATACATAAAACAAAACCAATTTAGTTCATAAGTGTAAAAATTTAGATTGAAATAAGCAATACGAGCCAATTTCACGATTATTCATCGTTGCTTAGTAGCAAGCGTGCACGTTAATTATAAATTGAAGCAAAAATGCTGTCATCAGTAGATGTGTCAGATATGTGTAGCACAACTGTCGGATTTGATTCAAATGAAGAGTTTCGTACGTTATTAACGGCCTTTGTTATTGGCAGCTGGGCATAAACTGATCGACTTCCGATCGCAATATTCCGCCAATTATATTTTGTTACTATATACGTAATTGTTTGCAAAGCGTTGGCAATAAAAGAAACTTTTTTCGAATTCGTGCTGAAACAAAAAATACGTATAAAAAAGGTATTCGTTCTGATTAATGAATCTTGTTATTTCAAAATCGAGTAAATAAAACCGTATAAAAAAGAATCGCGTGTAGATTACTACTTCCCTTGTAACGCTCACAAGTAAGCATCCGTGATCATATAAACGTGTATTTCCCCGATTAACCTCTCCGTGCGCCCACCTATATGGATTTATGTAAAATAAAAAGCAAAAACTTGATATATATGTATATATGTATGTGGTATATATTTAACTGATGTCCATAAATAAAATTCGAAAATTAATCTGTCCTAGTACCAGGATCAACCCGCTACACAGCCAACGAAGCATTCTGACGTGACAGAAACTCAACCACGTTGGATAACTTTTTTTATTATACCGCTCCATTCAGAATAATTTTCTGAATCGCCTGTCTGTCCGTCTGTGGACTCTCCATGTAAATTTGTGTTCAAGCTACAGGTCGCAAAATTTGAGATATTTTGGTACACAGATGTGCTTTGATCCAAAGATGAACGTTATTGGAAATGGTTCGGATCGGTCTACTTTTTCTACTACTCCCTATATAACGTCGTATTCGGAAAAGTCGTTATATGGAAAAAAATTGCAATTTTCAAAACTTCTCGACAAAAGTCGCTATGTAGTAGTATTCCAGCATTCTAAACAGGTGTGAAAATTTTGAACAGGTTGGAGCACTTGTCTCAACCACCTCCCATACCACTTTTCCTGCGGAAATGGATACTTTATATGATAAAAAGGTGAAAATTTGCTCATAATAATAAATTTACAAAGAAATCGACCTTAGCGAATTTGAACCACGTTGGTCTTTTTTGTAGATACCACTTCATATAAGGATTCTCATGAGACATAAGCCCTTAGATGTCAAAAAACCTCAATTCTTAACTTTTTTTGTGATAACAATTTTTTTTATAGCAGTAATTAAACAAAAAACTAAGTGGACCTAATTTGAACCATATGGGTTTATTTCTTGGCCCCAATCCTTATAAGATATATCATGAGTAGCAAGCCCTTCGAAAAAAGACTTAAATTTTAATATTTACGATGACAATTAACTCATATTAGCCTTTGAGCAAAAAAATTAACGCTAGGCAATATGGATCACCTAAATTTATTTTTTTGGACCCTAACACATGTAGCCATTATCAGGAAAAGCAAGCTCTTATATGGAGGAAAAGTCTAATCATGAAAATCATGTCTACTTATGTCAAAGCAAGTGAATAACTTAAGCGAAGTGTAGAGTATTTAATTAAGGCGTTGCCCAACTATAATACTCTTACACGTCTTCAAATATTATTATTATTATTATTATAAATTTAGCCAGAGAATAAATTCTAAGACTAAAGTTTTAAAGCACTAGCATCTAAGGCTTCCGGCTTTTATTTTTATTAATATTATTATTATTATTATTATTATTATTATTATTATTATTATTATTAAAAACTCTACCGCAAATAAAAAATGTGGTTCAGTTTATAAAAAAGTTTTCATTCCTGGTCATTACTTATACAACATAAAGTTCCATAACGATATCCGACAATCTTTTACAAAAAGCAATACCACTCGAGCAACTCGTTCGCGTTGCCTTAACGTCCGTTTTCATGGAATATACTGCAATATAATAAAACCAGCAAGAAAGTTATATTCGGCTGAAGACGAATCTCGCAAAACCACCATCTTCACGTGTTCACTAAAAGGTATTGTTAAGAAAAATTAATCCACTACGTCATAACGTCCATCGTAACTAATTTAGAACTTAGCTTGTCGCATACTACTCTCCAACTCCTTTCATTTGATACCCATGTCAATGGCATTATTAAGAAGTAATTATTCCACCACTTATCATTTGAACCACAACTGACCATTTGAGCACAACAAGATTAATAATCATAAGATCACAAAAAAGTTTAAAAAGGAAAATATAGTCACTTAGTCGCTTGATGTGCGCATAGCCAATTTTTTTCAATTTTCACACATAAACAGTAAAAATTTCCGTAAAGTAAGTGTAGCAAATTCCAGCCGCCTATCTTCCACAATTGTGAGTTTGAGTAATGAGCGAAAATCCACAAATTTTCTTTTAGAGTGAGACAGTGGCATCCACTTTACATTTTACAACAAGCGTATGTTTTGACGAATTTAGAACATTTTCAATATCAACCTGCGCGGATAAGCTTTCAATGTTTCTACCAAATTTGAAGTAGATATCTTCGTTTTTGCGACGAGAACACACCGCACAAATACTCAGGCGGACAGACATTATGGCTTAATCGATTCAAAACTTCACGATGATCAAGAATATGTACAGCGTTTATAGGGTCTCTGAAGCTTCCTTTTGCATGTTGCAAACATTACATCAGAATGAGCAGCACCGAAATCGAAAAAACGATTCCACTGTAATTTCGAAAACAACATCATTTCCTCCCTCTCACTGTAACGGATATAAAAAACACCCCAATGAAATCGAAAAAACGATTCCATTGTAATTTCGAAAGTAAAACCATTTTCTGCCCCCACGGTGCGGGGTATAAAAAACAACCAAATGAAATCGAAAAAACGATTCCGATGTAATTTCGAAAACAAAATCATTTTTAATAACATTTAGGTATTTTTATTCATTTCAAGCAAAAATGTTTACATGGACATCAAAAAAGCGCACGTTACTATAATATGACATTTAATTCTATGAATACCTGATTAGTTGGCATAATTATGCAAAATCAGTTTGGAAATAAGTTTTTCAGATAATTACTTGAAAAAAAGCGTAAAAGTAAATACTAAGTGAACAAAAAAAAAAAAAATATTTCGATCCTTCATAAAGTAGCACAATTCTTAATAATAATTGAGACTTAATTACAACGAAGTTATAATTGGTAAAAAAAGATGAAAAATGTATATATAGATAATAATTCTATAAAGTTCTATTAGATATATTTAAGTTATATATGATGATTTGATTCAATGATTTCGCCGTGAATGTCGCAAGCTTTTCTCAATTTCGAATTGACGTAAATCAGTACGCTGTAGAAAGTCTTGACGTTCTAAGTACCTGGAAACGCGCAAACATACAAACATAAATAGAAATGAATTGTTTTATGAATTCTTTCACTTACCCATCTTTGCCTTTATTAAAGGTTTGCAATTCTTCTGCAATTCCTTCGTCATGCTTGAAAGAATTCCAATCCAATTTCGTTTTCTCCAGTACAGAAAGTTTTTTCTTTTTACCAATTTGATTGAGAATTGTACCCAAGCCACTACCCGAGGAACTGCTTCCGCTTAAAGAAGGTGATTGTCTTTTCAAACCAGCTCCTGGCATTATACGTCCGAATGGTTGAATTTTAGGCGTCGCTGTAAGGGCGGCTCTATTCTCCTTCTTACTGCTACTGCTATTCAGATCAATTTGCTTCTGTATGCGTATCTCTTCACCGGCAAAATCCATTACTTCCGTTACAATTAATTTGTCTTTGTTCTCAGTTTTATTTTCTTGGATTGTTTTAATTTTAGATTGTTGTTCGGTCATGTCTACTGGTTTTCCCTTAACATTTATTGAGGAACTGGTTATATTGGTGGCTTCTTCATTTTCTTGCTTCGATGTAGGCTTCACATCGTTCAAAAAATCTGCCCATAAAGCATCAGTACGCGTTTTATCGTCTTCGTCCGACTCTAAGGTTACCTTTTCTGATGGCGATTTGCCTTTGCTTTCACAAATATCATCCGTTTGCCTTGTGTGTGGACGTTTCTCGGAAATTTCATTCTTTGCATTCTTTTTATTTATTTTTTTAATTTTTTTCTTTCTTGTCTTAGCTGTGTCGGCTTTGGTGGATTTAGTTTTAATTCTTTCTTTAATATCGGAATTGTCTGAATTGTCTTCAACTTGATCTTCGTCAACACCACTTTCTTCTTCCACACTTTGGGCGGAATCTTCTGCTTCTGCTTCATTTTCCGGACAAAAATCCTCATCGCTTTCATCGCCATCCGATAAATAATTATCTTTGTCCATGATTTTTCTTTAAAAAATTTTTCAAAGAAAATTGGACGGAGCGACGTATTTTCTTCTTTCACTAAATTGACTAAAATGAAGTGTTGAAGTGAAAATAACAAACCGGAACGAAACAAATCCATGTTACCATATCCATGTGATAATAACAAACCTGACCCAAAACAAAAAATATATTTTTTGTCTATGAATTAAATGGAAGATGTGTTGATTATTACAATACGATATCTTTATTATATTCGAAGCATTCTATTGTCGTAAAAAGAAAAACATCATTTTTATTTGTTAAAAAGTGTTCTAGTAACATTAACATTACATGAGATTCAAGCGGATGTCGTGACTAACTGCATTAAACTTTCTTCACAGATTTTAACGGGAAAGATGGAGTCTGCTTTACTGTCCTACTCTCGAGGGGCAGCATGAGAAAGCCGAGAACACTCTTGTCGGACGATTTTGGTCGTTGGCTTCAAATGGACGCAGTCCCACGATCTCGTGGCAATGCAGAACCTTTTCATCTCTATCTTTACCTGCCTTGTTGTTGTCTTTTTCTGCTGGTTTTATCTATTTTCAATTTAGAATCTGATTAGATTCCGATTTTCCTGAAAAAGTTCCAAAAGTTCTTTGCAACTAATTTAATTACTTCTTTCATTTGTCATAGTGACACTTTTCGCGATATGTGAAGGCAGTGATGGGCAAGTATTTCTAGTTTAACGTGAACACCTTCTTAAATACTTAATTTTACCGTGCCGAACGTTTATATAACAGACATCAACTTTACATTCTTTTTTTATTTCGTAGACTATATTCCATATATTCCGTTTCCGTCCGCAGTTAAATAGCACTATACATAAAATTGTGTAACGAGTTATTAACAATCTCATTGATTGGCTTGATAGCTTAAAAAGTGTTGAGCCTTCATATGAAATAATTCATATATCTATTTTACATATTTCTTTACATTGACACTAATAACTAGCTAGCATTCTCTCTATTATTACGCTCTCTTTATTAAGCTTAATATATTTTAAACTACCTCATGTATAGAAATGTGCTCTTACAACTGATAAATAGTAGAGTGTGAGAGAAATCGAAGTGCCATTTCTGTTAAAGTGAGGAAATTGAAAATGATACAAGAATGAATGAGTAGATAGCAATAAGTTTTGCATTAATAATTTTTTCTTTAGTAAAGGAAAGAAAGGAACATGTAATAGGAGTGATTGAACGATTAATTGTTTTCTTACTTTACTTATTTACATTTGTGTTTTCAACAATGTTATTGATTATTAGTCCAAATTTATCAGAAATCTGTTAGGATGAGATGTTAGTAGTTAGTTTTTCATTTAAAAAAATGTTTTTCTTTAAATTATTTAAGAAATGAGAGATAGGTAATATTGAAAAGATTAAAAGGGAGTAGTAGCGTTATAATAATTTCTCGTAGTCCTATAATGGTATTATTCGTTGATAATTGAAAACTTAAAATTATTTACTTTATTCATTTGTATTATTGGAGCTTTCATAGCTTATTTTACTTCTCATGTAACTTTTTTTTTTTTAATAATTTTATTTTTTCATTCAAGAGATTTCAGTCAGTAATTTTGGAGTCCATAGGCATAGTATCTTTTGTTTACAAAAAAAAAGTAATGACAAAAAATATGAGAAGAGAAAAAATTTTATTCTCAGCAAAGTTAAAAAGGGCATTCATAAGAAAAGCACAGGAAAGTAAATTTGACTCTCAGAAAAGTCAAACACAACTCTCATAAGAATGTACAGTAAAGTAAATTTTGCTCTCAAAAAGTAAGATGTTACCACACTTATTCATTTGCCGTTAGTGCAAGAGATACCAGTCCACATACTTTAGTTTTACCAAAATTTAGCAAAAGATTTGTGTGGACATTTGCTGAATAAGTGAAGAAATCGTAAACAGCCAAACATAACGTTGTGGTAATCATGTATGAAAAATGTAGCTTACTCTTTTGTGAATACAAAAACGAAAGCTAGCCTTCAGCTACTTGATTATCCCTATGAATTAAAAATAACTCATATATTAAATAAATGTTTCTGCATTTATAACCAAGACAGTTTCGTAGCTACATGTCAAGTTTGTCAAATAATAATAAAAAACAGAAAAAAGGAAACACTATATATAAAAACCAATTCTAATTCGAATTTCTTTGCAAAAATGTAATCACACAAAGGCAATAAAATTAAAATATTTTCTTTTTTTCTTCAACCGAAATACAAGATGTTGTCACTTACTTCCTGGCTCTGCGGGAGATCGGCACACCTAAAGTTAACGCTATTGAAGATATGAAATATGAAAATTGTCTTTTCATACATTGGCAAGAACCAGCAAATCGCTGTGGCTTGGATAGAGAGATGCTCTTTAGCTATGAATTCTCAATATCTCATCCGTAAGGATATAATAGATCGTTTGGACTTAGTCCATGAAATTTCAAAGAAACTGAAAAATAAAGCAGATCCCGTATGTATGGGTATAAAAGAAGAGGAAAGGGATAAACAAGAATAACAGAAACCTTTGCAAGCAAAGTAATGCGTTAATGTCGTACAGACATCCTATAGTAAACGAAAGTTAAATTTTTTATTTATTTATCATTTTTTTCGACTCTTTTGCTTATATAATTCTCTCATCACAATCAAATGATTTTGAATTTGTTTGAATATTTTCTATATCAAACTTGTCGTTTTGATTTTTTTACATGTTCGATTATACTTCGCATAAATAAATTCTTTCTTAAAACGTCGCATTAACAAATAAAAGTGTTGCTGTGAAACTTATCTGTAGATATTTGATTTAAGCATCAAAATAGGCAATAGTCATGGAATATATTAAAATTATTGTTCGTTTACCTCGTGCATCTGCATATATTTCAACATTATATTTGTGCTTAATAAAGAGAACCGTAAAAATACAGGGAAACACAATTCAAAAAGATTTTAGAAATAAAATAACTTCAAGCTATAATGCTTTAATAATATGTAAAAAAGTATATACAAATTTAATAAAATATCTTTGTGTAATAAATAGAAATCACCAAAATAAACTGGAGATCATTGCTTTAGGAAAATAGTTGGCTCCTTTTTTTTTTAATTTTCGAATTCGCTATCTTATGGGTAGTTGCGTTTTTTTCGCCTAAGCAAATCTTTGACATTTGCGAAACTATGCATTCTTTATTTTCGCTCAGTGCACTTTGACGTGTGGCAATTCCGTTTCTATGTTGACAAGAGTTAATAGCTGTTTTTGCTGATAGGAGAAAAGTGTTTTTGTGGAAAATAGCTAAATTGTTTTCCCCTATTTCATGAAAAATTCATTGAATTTTCAAAGATTTAAATATTAAAGAAAGCGTGAAAACGTCAATAAATAATCGCAATTAAATAAGATTAACGAAAACGAAAAGAAAACGTAACAAATGCAATAAAAAAGTACAGGCGTATGTTATTGAGCGGAGCACATAAATGTATAAATAAAGAAAAAATACAATTTTCCGAAGTTTTTTTTTTTTTCTTCGAAAAGTGTTGTTTCAATCAACAACAAAGATAATAATGGATTGAAAGTTGGAAAAGAAAATAAATAAATGAATGAATAGATTGATTGAAAAAATGTAAAATGCAGTTCAATGAGTTCAACGTTGATAATGAAGAGAAGTTAAGGCGAGTGAAGGCAATTTAAGCTGAAGGAGACATTAAGACATTATTAAGGTTAGTAGTGTGTATTTTCCTTAAGAAGATTAAAAAAAGTAATAACATTTATTCATCATTTTATAGACTTTATTTTTTAATAATGCAATATATAATTTGTGGCTTTGATGTGTTAGAGAAACGCTCCAGCGAGCGTAAAACTTATCAACAACACTACGCTTGCAACTATAACTGGAATATTGTTTTAATAGATAAACAAAAATCTAGCATAATAAAACATAACAAAATAACCAGCCGAGAGATTTGATTAAGAATTCAACGAAAATTTTGTAAATATATTAGGAAGAAGTATTTCATAAAGAAAAACAGAAACAACAAGGGAAACGTTTTGCCAATTGTAGTTGTAGACCACAACGCAACGCTTGTGATAAAACAGTTGCAATATTTTTATTTAAAAGCAAAATAAAACAAAAAAGTAGTAAAATTTTAATTACCCAACGACAACAGACGTAGCAATAATCACGATTTTACGGCAACTAATCGAACGTAAAACCTTAAAACTCTTCGCCGTAACATCCCTTACCTGCTCATTAACAACTATCACCACCACCTCCATCACAAATACCGCAAATTCATCATTAACCGCCAAACTGTTGTCACTACTAACGCAAACATTTTACTATTCGCCATCAAAAGCATCATTCAAGCAAAGGCAATTTGTAATGTTGTCTGACCTCGATGATTCCGATGAGTTGGACACCATTGCAGATGTTATGGGACTGCGTGCCCAGAAGCCTCTCAACACATTTCGTGAAATGTGGTATCACATATTCTTATGGGCATTATTCTCTTCAATATTCATACACACTTGTGCCGCTTTGGTAGCCTTTGTAACGCTACGCAAACATAAATTCGGTCGCTTCTTCTCCATATTGATATTAGTAATGGGCTTTCTATCGCCCGCTGTTAGCGGCATTGTCAGTAGTGCCGTTATAGCATTTGTGCATCGTGCCTCTAGCTTACCCATGTCTCCTATTTATGCATTGGTCTGGGGTGTGGGTCAAACAATCGTTTCGGCCTGCCTAGGTTTTACACGAATACTGGCTACGCTGTAAAACATTTTTTTTTTCGTTCATTTTATTGTTTTTCTTCTTTTTGTTTGTTATCGCTCCTCCTTCGTATTCCTCCCTTTGTTGTATAATAGTTATGATAAATCTAAAAAGGCAAACTCTTTCTCCAAATGAATGGAGAATCATTTTCATCACATATATATGTATATTTTAGAATAACGCTTTTTATTATTATTATTAAGTATAAGCTTTAACTAAAATTATACATTCACACATGAGTACATACACGTATATAAAAATATAAGTTCGTTGCTGCACGAAAAATAAAAGGAAAACAAATGGGAAAACATTTATACATAAATAACAAAAAGGAAATTATTCTAAAATTGTTTAATAAGTGTAGAAAATTCTTATAAATACACTCATATACACATACATGCCAATCTATTGTTCATAATCTCATTACGTAGTTATTATAAAAGATCATTAATCTAATTATTATTCTTTTTTTTATGATTAATGATATCTTTTATCTCTGATAAAATACTATCAAAAGAAATCTTGAATAAATGAGAAAATAATTAAAGAGATTAATTAAGAATTAATATGTGAGTTGAAGTATCCACTACCAGTATATATATATATACATACATATATATACACACAGTATATATATATATACATAAATAAATCTGAGGAATAAAACATTCAATATAGTTATAATAGAAAAGAGAATCTTTTTTTATTATTATTAATTTAGTTATGCTTTTACGAACTCCTTCTACAATAACATCTCAATTAACACAATCGCCCAGTTGATAGGAAAAATATTTTTCTCTCATGCGATTACTTTAATTGATGTAAAATGTTTCTCATTTCTCATTAGTTATAATAAACTTTTATTTGCTAAGCCGCAGATAAGTTTCTTCGAAAGGTCTATCTTTGCTTTAATAATCTACGTTTATCGGGTTTCCAAGTTGAACCACATTAAATGAGTAAGAATACTTTAGGGCCCACCATTAAATACCCTACAACACCCTACTGCTATTCATATATCGTCAGGGAGCTATGTGAGGAATGGCCGAGAAAGTGACCCGATCTGAACGATTGTCAACAGTGTTCGGTTGTTTACTTTGTAAGCTAATATAAAATATCAGAAACCCAAAATAGGTCTAACAGCCTTGCACTAGACTTCCAGTTCTTTCACAAATGGATTTTGCGGGCCGCATAAGGGCCAATACATTCTTCCTCAGACTTAGATTCTGAGCCGAATTCTTGCTTACGATCTTGGTTAATGGCCAGATCAAAATTATTTTTGCCTCTTAATCCTAATACATTATCAAGCAACGCCGAACCGATAGATCGGTCAGCTGATATAATCGTAATGAAATTAATGTCAAGTTAAAATAACAAATTTGTTTTTCACATTAAATCAATAGCCGGGAAATTGGCCTTCAGGACCCTCCAAAAACCTTAAAATGTATATGTGATATGCAATGTAACTGATGACGAATATCGGCGTATAGTTTAAAGTAAAAAACAATTACATGGTCAGTAAATCCACACTTTATATAATATATATATGTATATATATGAGGCGATGGCCTGAAGGTCTTCCGACTATTTTAGCTTTTAGTTTACTTTACAAGAACGCGTTATGCGAATATCTCGGCCATCAATGATGAAGACATTGCCGTTAACCTACGCGGAAATTGTGAGCATAGATAGATTTTAGATTGGTTTCGAAGAAAGTATGATAACTAGCATGGTGACGGCCTACATTGTTTGCAAAATACATTTTAAATGAAAGTCAAAAAATTAATTTACAAGATATGTAGAAATTCGGATCAGATATCTGAGAGAACCCTACACTCTTGATTAATTTAAAAAAATTAAAATTTTGTTTTTATTCATTGGGATAAATGCGGTCCACATTAGATTAGTATCAATATTGTGACAAAAAAAGGCGAAATGTTTACATGCTTTACTAGTGTTGAAAATCTGATCCTCTTTCATTTTATACCCTACACCGTACAGGGTATGTTAAGTTATTGAGGACGTATGTAATACGCAGTAAAAGAGAGTAGAGTCACCTTTTATTATACCGATCGACTTAGAATCATAATCTGAATTGATCTAAGCTTGGCTGTCCGTCTGTCTGTCTGATGTCTGTTCATGTAAAAATGTGTTCAAGTTGCAGATCGCAATTTTTGAAATATTTTATTGAAATTCGGTGCAGCGACTTGTTTTGACCCAAGGACGAACGCCATTGAAAATGTTTAGGATCGGTCTACTTTTTTGACCAGTCCCCATATAACGCCCTATTCTGAAAAGTCGTTATATGGAAGAAAATTGTAAGTTTCAAAATTTCTCGGCAAAAGTTGCTCAGTGGTAGTATATCGGCATTCTAAATTGGTATGCCAACTTTGAACCGGCTAGTGATTTAATATGAAGACTGTAGGCCCTACCCTAATAAGGATTTTCACGAAAACTTATCCTTTACGGAGCGGAAAGGTCTACGTGTTAATGTGTAATAGTCGGCTTTGTCCGACTGTTCTCAATTTTTTTTTTTTTTTGATATGACCAATTACTCAGGGGACGCCCCCCACTCATATAATACGGTGAGGATCAGGAAGTAGTGAAAAAAATGAAAGACACGAAGAGATAGGGAGGTGGTGGGCGCAGCCTAGTTGAGTGGGAAGTACCGTACTCACAATAAAATCCGCGACTGACTTAGTAGTCGCTACTCTTATCTACTCGAACGAATCTGGCCAAAATCGGGCGGTTAAAGTCTACAAGTTCGACAGTTGTCTTGACAGATGACACTCAGTTATATAAATTTGATTTAATTTGTGAAACCTGGCATACCCTCTTCTATTTATTTAATTTTTAAAGTTTTAAATTTTTATCTCTTGAATCTAATGAGTCTCCTCTACTCATTCTGCTCTTGGCACGCCACAAATTTTTTTTTTTTTTTAATGCAAACAGCGTTTTCCCGGCTTCCAGTGGGATATTTGATGAATTCACATTTTATATCGGGTCTGCATTGTTTGGGTAACAATTTCCTATCATATCAGTATTAAAATTTAGGTATTCAAACAAATTATATTAAATCGTTCTCCTTACTCGCAAAGACATCACATTTAAATAAAGAGAAAAATATTTGTTTCTCCCATCAATTTTTTTTTTCATTTTTTTTATTTAGATTTTAGAAATTAGATAAACAAAAATATTATAAAAATCGTATAAATTCGATGAGTAAAAAACTGGGAATTAATTTAATTTAATAAAAACGAATAAACAAAAATTAGCAAAATTACTTTATACACAAATGAATGAATTAAATAAAAAATAAATGCGTAAACGTGATTTGTTTCCTTAAAACATTTTAAATAGTTTATCATATATTTTTCAATTAATTTTAAATAACAAAAAAGGAAAAAATATTATCAATAAATGAAAGTAGTTGAACGAAATAAAAAATATTTTAAAAATAAATAAAAAAGAACTATATTAAAGTATCTGGTTCACGGGTCGTGTATAACAATTGCAGTTTCTTTGCCAGAACCTCACCAATGCGTCTGTCGGTTTGCAAAGCTTTTAGACCGCTACGTTTAATTTTCAAATCAGCAAGTTCCTTAACCGCATCGGGATTGTTAGCAAGATTTTCCATTAACGTTTTTGGGCAACTATACTTCTCGATAATTGTGTCGGCTACTTCCAAAGTAACTAAGGGCAAACGATTTAAATGTTGCTGAAATAAACGTCGAAAACCATTGCAGCCTTCTACTTGTACGCATTGCTTTTTATCGTTTGCTAAGAACTTTTTAAATCCACTCAAGGGTTCGTTCTTTTGCTTTTTATAAGGCGCTTCAGCTATAGCTTTGCTTAAACGCTGCAATTCCTTTACAAGTTCTTTCACATCATTGGGCACTTCGTAAACTTTTACTTGATGCAATATTTCTAATTGTAATAATGCTTGAGTTTCTCGATGAGAAGGCTTGTCCGTTGGCTTTAAATATAAAACAATACGTTGTTTTCCCGGATAATTAGTCTTGAGTTCATTACTGTATTTCTCCAAAAGGTCCATTTTAATTAAATGCTTCAACTCGCCATGTGTTAGGATTCTTGCTATGTGTTCTTCTAATTGCCATTCATCACTCAGGCCTTTAACTTCTGCTGGGTCGATAATTAATTGCCCGGCACTTCGCTCCCATACTATGCATTGGTTAACCGGTAAATTCCGGAGTTCATATTTTAAATCTAAAGTTTCGCGTAGTGTTCTTAGCAAACTCTGCCCAAACGAAGCTGATATGATACGTATATCTAAGACTAGGCGGACATATTTGAGACATTCGCCCGGTCTTAAGCGTTTCTGTTGATCTCTTATAGCTCTTTTCAATAATTTATCATTTGAAGTCATGATCAAATAAATCTTCGCAATACATCAGAACAATTATTATAATGCAAATATATCACCGAACTATTCAAATATTATTGTTTGATTTGTTATTGATGTTTAAAATTTCGTGCGCTTAAATCAAAAAAAAATGTTCTGCTTCAGATAACCACAGATTTTTGCTAAAATTTATCGATAATTGTTGGCAGCATTGCGGGGATATTATATTATTTTGATTTTCTGACTTGCAGAAGAAAAAGAAAATTTTGAATAATGTCTGATACCTGCAAAGTTGTTGCTGTGAATTCTAATTTTTATTATTAATTATTTTAATTATTTGATTTGATGATTTGATTAAATATTTATATTTTATATAAAAAAAAACCAAAACCACTTAAACGTTTTCTTTCTTCGATGTTGTCTATGCAGAGAAAAATGTCAAAGGTTAGCGTATTTGACATTTCGAACAAAACAAAGAGATAGAAACGTAACTGTTAAATAACGTTACGAATGTGCTACTTTCTGCTAAATAGCATTACGAACGTGCCGCTTTCTGTTAAATAACATCACGAACGTGCTACTTTCTGTTAATAACAGCACGATACAAAATATAAAAGTGATGTCAAGTTTCAATTGTTTGTAACAAACAAAAAACAGTTGTTAAAATCGCAGGGTTGCTATAAGAAGTAAGGAGATACAATTTAACAGCTGGTTGTTTGTTTTTATGACTATTCACCATAGGGTAAGATAACCCGTTTAGACATTAATTTGCACGTGTTTGTTGTAAAGAGTTTTACAAGTTAAAATAAATAAATTTACATTAAAATGTATTTAATGTATACTTTGAATGAGCAAGGTGAACGTGTTTATACTTTGAAGGTAACTATTTTCATTAAAATTCACTTTAAATCATTTACTCTCACGCATTTTGGTTGCAGAAACGCACTGAGGATGGAAGACCTACAATCTCGGCACATCCAGCACGTTTTTCTCCAGAAGATAAATATTCTAGACATCGCTTAACGATAAAAAAACGTTTTGGATTACTTCTGACACAGCGTCCTGAGCCCGTCTATTAAATTATTTTAATCGACAGACGTAGTGCTACATTATAGAAATAGTACACTCTATCAAATAAACTGTATTTTCTTTATTTAATTCTCTCAAAAACGTCTGTTTAAACCAGCTGTATAATCATAAAGTTTCGGATTCTTAAACTCTCCCCTCATATCTAAAACATAAAATAAGGAGCGATTACGAACTTTAAGAGGAAGGTGAACAGCGGCAGTTTCTCTTGACTGTTGCGCTGAGATGTGTTTCAGTGGTATATCCATTATGCGATTATGACCAAAAGGTCCGTAGGTTACAAGAGCGACATCTTTACCGCCTTTACGTAGAATTAGGAAGCGTACCGAACGTAAAGTAAACATCCAAACAGCGAATAACAAACCATAGCCTAAAGAGATCAAAAGTTACTAAATTACAATCTGACCGTCTTGAGAAATATTGTTGCAAACTTACCTATTACAAAGCACATAATAGTTATTCCGTTGCGATATTTATTTTCTCCTAAATTAATGCGTTCATACCAAGCCAAGTCTACATGGTCCTTTTTTTCTACCGGTGCATCTTTCAAAGAAGTAAAAGCAAAATGTGACAAATAAGTCCAAAATATAAACTGACTTATTCCGAAGAGATTAAGCACTTTATAGAATCGCGGATTCTCGTATTTATACAATATGACATCTTTGGAAACATTGGTGTTTACATCATAGACTTTAGTACAAAAATTATGATTGTTTGGTATTGCCGGTTTTGATAGAAGAGCTGCTCTTCTTCCAACTGCATTGAATTGTCTTGAAAGTCCTCTTATTTTAAGCAGTGGGATACAACAAGTTTCTGTTTTTTTTACTATTAAGCTTAATAAATAACTCATTTCACTTTTGTTATTTATTTATTTAGCAATTTAAACCTAACCTATATAAAAAGTTGAATAAGAACAGCTGTTTTAAAACATACAAAACACATAACTTTTTAATTGGCAACTCTATGTTTTTTTTCTCTTTTATAATTCCAATTTTTTTTTTTAGATTAATGTAATAGAGGACAATTAGAGGCTAAGTAAGATAAGCAAAATAATTATTGATCATTGTTTTATAAATTATAATAAATAAATTTTTTGTGCGCCTTTTGAAGTAAACAGATTTACGTTTTTCCCAATATCGTAAATTTCTTTTAATTAGGTTTTTTGCGAAGTCCGGTAATATTGTTATTATGAACGCTGTTGTTAATTTCTTTCAAAGTTAGTTTTTGTTGTTGTGCGATTGGTAGTAGTTGCGGATGATGAAGGAGATTATTTTATTAGAAAATTTGCGAAAAAAATTCTTTCAAAATAACGAAATGGTTTAAAAAGCAACTCTATTTATTTTTATCTTAAGTAAAATGAATTATTGCCGTGCTTGGCTATTAAATAAAAAAATAAAAAAAAAATGAAGAGTTTTTGAAATAAAATGGAATAAGGCAAACCTTGCACTCCCACTAATAACAAAAAGAAAAACACAAAAAAATGAAAAGTGGTTGAAATCAAGAAATGTTTAACTGAAATTATTACGGCTATTAAGTAAGGTAAGTTTTGTTCAAAAGAGTGGCAATAAAAAAAAAAAATAAAATTATTATTTACGAAGTAGTTTTGTTGTTTTTGATTTGTTATTAATTAGGGTTGCCTAAGTATAAATGTAAAGATAAATGTATTTAATGTTATACAAAATTTAATTTCCTTATAAGTTGTTGAAACGGTTGACCAAACATGCATCCAAAGTATGGTCATGTAATTAAGTATGTTGATAAAGATTGAGAATATGAATGCATTTACCTATGCAGGGTACTCCTTATAAGCCCTAGACCTCATAAATTATGTTTAAAAAGAGTATGCAAGCTGGCGGTTATGGTAAACCGTGGAGCTCGCAAGGCGGTCCCACGCTTGCGGTGCAATTCTATGAGATAAGAACCTTATTGCTTAGTCTTAAGTAAATTTGGGGGAATTTTAAGTTCGTTGCCCATCACCGCGAGTTCAATGTGCTGCTTACGATGGATATAAGAAGATTGCATGCAGTTGTTATCTGGAAAAAAGTTCGTTTTAGGGAATGATAGTGAATCGCCTACAATTTACTTTATTTTCATGCATGCCGATCAACATCGATCTTGTCTATGATATATGTACGGTGTAGGGTGTTTTCCTATTATCCTCAAATTGAATATCTTTATATAAAATTGTATTAGTTAACGCAGTTTTGTTGTCTTGCGGGATTGTTATTACGATGGTAGCTCTATAATGTCACATTGGCCGTTGTATATACAAAAAGATACATTTGATATTAAATTTTGCAAATACTTATATAATATATTTAACATAAGTGAGCAAACGCTATGGTACACTCTTTCTTTTACTAAAATTTGCCTAAGATCAAAAGTCCGTTTAAATGTTTAATAAAGAAAACTTGCTCCTAAGCCAGCAGACCATGAATTGCCTGCCTAATGTAAATAATATGCTTTTATTTAAATTTTAGATAGAAACATATTGAACGAACATGCTTACGTAACTACAATACCTAACCTCAACTTTCTCATACGCCTATATGTATTGATTTATATACATCGTGGCTTCCACTTTGAAAGCAAAGGGGTGGGCTAAAAAAGAAAAAAGAAGTTTTAATGTATAAAAACTAAAATCAGTGTATAAGTCATTAAAATCTTATGCAACAAAATGGCGTTTATAACCCTAGGTGACGATGCCTGCTTAAATTTGTTTGTATATTTACTTTCCTATATATATATAAGCGTGTATGGGCTAAATATGTATCTGAAAATTGTTTAATGCGGATTCTGTATCTATTTTCATATTATTGTTAAACAACAATATTTATAAAAAAGTTTCACTTCGTATACTTATTTAGTTCTCTCACTTCTATCCACACTCTCTCTTACATCCTGTTCTTCTTTTTCTTTATTACACTTGCCTTATTGCCTTATTCTACAGCTTTAACGTTTAACTTATTGATATTACTCTTACACCGACCGATCTAGTATTAATCGAAATAAAGTAAAATTTTCCAAAATTCTTCTTATTATTATCGGAAGTTTGAAGTTATTTTATATTGTCTTGTATTTTGTAGCTTTCCTTTGTTTTTATATCTCTGATTGCAATTAATTGCACCTATCTTATATGATGTGATGTATATATATATATATATGTTTGGCCCCATTTATCTTGAGGTTTTTAGCAAATTTTTAATTTATAATTATTGTGGATTTTATGTCTTTTCGTCACTTCGCCGTTCGTTCAAGAAGGTATTATATGGTTGTCCTTTTCTAGCTTATGATTTATTAAAGCCCTAGATTTTTTGACTGGTGTTTATGCATCTTTTTTTTTCTTTTTTTTGCTTTTGTATCTTTTGGATTCCTCTTTCTGAAGAAGATACATTCCTCTTTATTAAATAGATGCCTAGATTCCAGAAAACCATTAATTCAATTTCATCGTTTATTTGCTTGCATGATACGATATTTACTATGATTCTATTTATGCTTTCGGTCCAGATTTTTTCGTTTGTTTTCTACGCAAAAGAAACAATCACTGATATGCATGCGATTCTCTTCGTTCTGCTTGCAAAGAGTCTTTATGATGTCGTCTTATTCATTATATTATTCTTTTTTTTTGCTGCTTCTCGTCTTTGTCAAAAGAAAGAATTAATTTCGTTTTCATATTCGTGCTTTCTTAAAACAAAGAGAGAGGAGGACCTTTATTCCTATATCTATATATATATATTTATAAGAAAAGGTTTTAGAAACATAACATTTACAGATTTCATAGAATTTGTTTTTAATAGGAAATGAAAAAGGCATGTTTACACATAGCTACGCTTCATCCGTCAAAACCAAAACAAAAACAAAAAAAAAAAAAGAAATTAGTATTAATTATATATATCTATAGAAACCTGTAGAAAAAGCTCTCCTTGTTGCAATAAAAATTGTTAGTTCGTCAAAAGTGACGCGTAGTACACATAATTATAAAAACGAAACTTTGTGCAACAGCGATTGCACGAGTAAAAAGTGAAAAGCGAGAGAGAGAGAGAAAGAAAAGGCAGATAGTAGACCTCCCAAAGTAAGTAAAAAGTTGGAAAAAATAAAAGAATATTTGTAATTAGAAAATATTTAACCTAAAATATAGTCTTTCGTATCTTAGTTGATTAGAAATTCCATTGTGGATCGTATTCGTTAACGCGGACATTTGAGAAAATCGGATGATTTTGTTTGGCAAAGCCTATGGATATATATGCGTACGTGTTATGTATATATATATATAAATATCTAATCGAACATAGGAAAACACACATACTTGTTGTATGTACACGAGTCATCCATATATAAGATGTATGGAGTTATGCACTCATATAGTCTTATATATATATATATATGTATGTATATATATATGTAAATATACATATATACATATGTATATATATATGTACATATATATATATATATTTTTTTTATATATCTACATATATAGGGTTTGAGGTTATGGCGTCACTTAGAAATGGCTGTAGCTTGTTGCCTCGGCAATATCTTCGTGAGCTCTCTGATTATTATTAATATTTAAGGCGTTGGCTTTGCAAATTGTTTGGAAACACAAAAGTATTTTACCTCAAAAATTCGCCGGAGGCTTTAATTCTGCTTTTTCGGGTTTTTGGCATTTTCCTACATGTAAGTGTTTTAGACATAGATTCCTCTTAGAATAAAATTGTTACATGTATGTATACAAAGCATCTATTTTATCCGATATATATAAACTTTCATCAAAACTTATTGGTTAGGAAATTCTAAACACTTATATTTACGCATATCTCCTAAATATTTTAATCGTTTATTGTGCGTCCAAATAGTTTTGCATTAAACTGGTTTAACACGGGGCTGTCATGCCATACTGAAATAACGCGTGCCAAAATTTCGATTTTTTTTTTTTTTTTTTTGAAGTTCAAACGAATTTCCCTTAGAGCATAGTGAAGTCTGAAGAGGCAGCGGCAAATAGTTTCAAACTTTTTATAAAAATATTAACAATTTCTTGGTAAATCGCGACGATACATTAATCCTTCACGTAGATGCCGGTTGCTGCCAAAAAAACAAGAGGTGCTCTGGCCGTTCTTCCACCAAAGCTTCGTAATGCTTCAATCTTAAGTTATTCGCATGATAAAGTCAAAAGATCAAATGTTGCTCAAATTACGTACGTACGTACGTTTGAAAAAGCGTACAAAAAAAATCTGATTTTCATTTGCAAGGAGTATTGATTGCGTTATGTTGAACGAATAGCATTATCTTATCCAATTGGTAAAGGATTTTCGGCGTAGGTCATCACCATGAGATTTATATAGACTAACTATATAGACTAGACTAGGTTATGATTTTTATGATCGTTATTTCTTCGTAGCATTTAGTCGAGGAACGAACGTATTTCCACCCTACGGACATCGTGAAAATGCCTGCAGTACTTAATACACAAACGTTTGACTTATGAACTAATTATCTATTCGATCTTTAAAAAAAAAAAGAAAGAACAGCCGATAGTCTTAGTTAGGTAGTGCTCATCTTAGTTTTTAGTCTTCGAATTTATTTCTTTAATATGGAATGTGCTTGCGATTGGTCCGCTGATCCCCTTTCTTTGGGCAGAGATGTTTCTACAAATCGCCGCATTACCGCAAATGGTGATTATTCAGATACATATCTATACATAAACTTTCCTGAGGGTTGACTGGTCCGCTGATCCTCCTCCTTTCGCCAGAGATGATTCTACAAAAGCATATATATACATATGTATGTATACATATCGCCGCATTAGCGTAAATCGCGATTATTCAGATACATACATATATAAATTCTTTCCTGAGGATTGATTGGCCCGCTGAACCTCTTTCTTTGGCCAGAGATGATTCTACAAAAGCATATATACACATATATGTATATATGTATACATACATATCGCCGCGTTAGCGTAAATCGCGATTATTCAGATACAGATATATCTAAAGTCTTTCCTGACGGTTGATTAGTCCGCTGATCCTCTTTCTTTGGCCAGAGGTGATTCTGCAAGAGCATATATATGTATATATACATATCGCCGCATTAGCGCAAATCGGGATTATTCAAATACATACATATATATATTCTTTCTGGAGGGTTAATTGGTCCGCTGATTCCCTTTCTTTGACCAGAGACGTTTCTACAAAAGCATATATATATATATATATATATACATATGTATATTTATATCTGGCTTCCTACATACTAGCATTCATTGGTCCGCTGATCAATACGGAACTTCAGAATCTGAACAATCGGGTTTTCCGTTTCTGGGAATTTAATGTTTTTACTTGTTGCCAGAGTGTAGAGCTGGATGAATGAACTATAAATTTCTGAATTGATTGCTGGTTATTGTCAGTTAGTACAGTCTAATTTTTCATACACTTATACGCATAACAGTTAGGCGGGCCATAGTGCGACAATGCAAATATGAGAAAGAGAGAATTAATTTGAACTAAGAGTTCAAATATATATGTGTATATATATATATATATATATAATATAATAATAAAAAAAAATTTAAGGAGGTAACTTTACAGCAAATAATTTAAAAATTTATTTTTGTACTACAACAGTAGATGAAAATAAATTCCTAACTTTGATTCCCGTTGTACATCGAAATATTTTCTGAATACATTATTCATATGTGTTTGCGTGGATACGTATACAAAATTATTCCTATCCCTCTCTTACACTCTTTCAATCTTATCCATAAATCCGATTAGATAATAATTACTATTAATGATTAATATTTCTTGTAGAATGCTTTCAAAAATTTAAAGATATCCTAATGGACCTAGTTTTTGATAGTCGAGAGAGGGGCACAAAATATTCAATCTTTTTTTTTTTTCTTTCCTTAGTTTATAAAACTAGTATAGATTTTTACTCAAACCACACAAAAATATGAAGCTCTTGGCGTCTTGCTTTGTGTATGTATACTATACAAAGTACACCCATGTCTGGAT